>WHYT01015762.1:100312-175073 GCA_009806455.1 Tetrax tetrax
CCTGACCTAACTAACTTGTATATTAAAAAAAAAAAAAAGAAGAGTTCAAGAATGTATTATTCTTATTGTCAATTTACACGTTTCTATATTTAGAAATTGTATGTCATGTTAAAAATCCAGACTCTGCTTTCTACTGGTTCATACTTAGGCACTTTCTTTGCCCTATAGTCTCTGGTTTCACCTTTCTTAAGTAATATAAGTCAATGAAGTGAGCTCAGAATCAATGCTACAGTAGTCACTTTATACAATATTGTAATGTATTTTATCTGCTTCACCTGCTTATTTCTTTGTGGGCTCAATATTTCTTACATACAGAACAAGATAATATCATGTATCACTCATAGGAAAAGAAAAAATTACAGCTTCAATTAATTCAATCTCTTTTTGCTTATATCTGGTTTTAGACGGCCTTAAGTTATATGTTGATGAAATGCTTCCCAAGAAAACCCCAAACCATTAAAAAACTGTCTAGATCCAGATAAACCGTGAGTTCAGGGTACGAAGCAGAATGGTTTCTGTCAGGAGAAGACAGTGGCAGGTGCGTGGGGTTCTGGTGTAATTTTGCAGAAGTTGATGAGTTAGAATTTATTTAATTTTGGGAATTGGGGTTTGATTCATAACTGAGGAGTAGACTTTATGTCTGATCCTACACAGCTCAGAAGTGAAAGGAACACTTGCATGGAACATTACTGTTCAAAATTCCTGAGAGACTATAATAACCTGTGATATGTAGGATTACTGAGGTGAATTAATGATCCAATACCTGCCTGTTTGTTTAGACTAGATCGTTATTACGGAGATATATGGGTTGTAATTTTTCCCTTGTTTTTCAGATGTCTTCCATTCAGACACTAATTGAGGGACTGTAATAGTACAGAGGTCTGTTTTAATGGCTATTTTTTATACAATTTTTAAGTTTTAAACCTGCAAGTGAAAGAATTACTGCACATGCACAAGCATCTATATAAACTGTTCATCAAAGAAGTCCCTGAAATGAACAGCAACCATTTAGCTTAATGAGAATTCCCTTGCCTGATTTTAGGAAAATTCTGAGAAACTCACCAGTGACTTTAGGTATCAGCATCTCTAAAAACCTCGGTTATCATTTCTTACAGTAGTTCCCAAGGTCCTATAGTGTACTAATAATTGTAGATATTTCCACAGTGAACAAACATGATCCAGTTCTTCTCAGCTTTCACTAGTTTTGATGGGAATGGGGTGGAGCCCCTTCAGAACCTGCAAACAATTTCAGTCTTTTCTGTGTACGTTAATAAAACATCTCCTAGCTCAGTAAATAAACTTTGGATAAAATTTTGTGGACTGATTGGAAACCCATATGACTAGCAGCTGTTTCTGCATTTTATCAGCACTATATTTGAACACTGTATAGCTTGTGCTGTGTTACCAGTTTTATAAAACATGGAGTTCTTAGGAACAGGATGGTTCATAGTTTTAAAAAATTACAGTTTTAAAGTAGGAAGAGCAATGTTTTTAGGCATCCTTTCAAACTTCTAGATCAGAGCAGCTAATCCTCAGGTAACTGATTGAAAGCTTGTTCTCAACAAGACATAGAGCTCTAATGGCAGAAAGAATAAGACATTTTATTTCACTATATTGTACTTCAGCCCTAGAAGAGAAAACATAGTGTTCTTTTGGAAGGACTAAGGGAATCTTCACGCACTACCTTACTCCACATGGGATTGGGCTTGTAGCATTTTCCCAGCCAGCAGTACCAGAGGTCTCGCTGTAGTCCTGAGACTCATTTGGAGCGGGTAGCAGAGAATGAAGGAGATGAAGGTGTGCTAGGAATATGCCTGGTCATGTATGTTTTGTTTGCTATTAACCTTGTATTATTTAAACAAGAAAATTACAGCCATAATTAGCTTCTCTGAGGAGAAAACCACGTTTAACTGAGCGCATTGATGAGGGCCTTTTCTGTGTTCTTTGTGTGTAAAAACTTCTCTCTCTCCGAAGGAGTGAAATGGAAGTACCCTTAATGTGGGTTTTATTTGCAGATAGTTCTTCATGGAGAAGTAGGGAGGAGAGAGGGAGATGATCCAGCACTTTATTTCTGAAGTGTAAGCTTACACATGTATGCATTTGCATTTTCTCAGAATGGGAAGGTCATAATTATAAATTGTTACTTACATTCCAAAATACTGCTCCTTCAGTGTTACTAACTTCTGTTAACTTGTAGGGCTTAGACTGAGGCTCAGTGCTCTATGTATGTCTCTTGAACCACAGTGTTTGACCAGCTCTCTGTGGCCTTGGCCTGTAGTAAATGAGGTGAAATATGTTTGCATGAACCTTGTTGACAGCCTGCATGAGCAAAACGTTTTGGCTGGATACAAAGAATCACATAAAATTGTTTGCAAGAAGGATTTCTGGAAGTGGTTTTCTCTAACCTCCCAAGCACCCAAGCAGAGATGACATCTTGCCTGTCCTAGATCAGGTTAGCTGTGGGTTTGAGTAGCCAGGTTGTGAAAATCCCCAAAGTCAGATACACCACCACTGTGCTGGGCAACCTGTTCCCATGCTTGCACTCCCCTTCTGGATAATTCTTTTTTTTTTCTGTGTCCAACCACAGTTTTTCAAGGGGCTACAAATTTGTAGCCCCTCATATCGTCTCCTGCTACCAAGAAGAGTTTGTCTGTGATCTGGGTAACTCCCCTTTCAGTATCTGTAGGCTGTTAGATCCCCCGTGGCCTTCTCTTCACAAGTACAGTATCATTGTGAGATACCTCTTGCAAACCTGGGTTCCTCATCCCAGAGTTACCAGCGTGCGCGCATGTGCAGTAATTGCTTTCCTATCTAACATTCTTACCATACAGAGAGTGAGTGCCATGTGAATGTCTGTGCCTGTAGACAGCTTGGTTGAAGGATGTGAGTTCAGGGACCTGCCTTCACACCCATTTTTTTTTCTTTCTGCAGGACTGGGCAATTGATATTTTCGGTACTCTTTTTCATTTATTTTAATGACTGAAATGTCTCTTGTGTTATTTGACCAAATTATACAAACTGAATAACTTTTTTTAAGCTTTGTAACTTTTGTGTGTCATGTAAAGCAACTTTAATTTGAAACAGTGTTGTTTTTTAAAAAAAGATTCAGAGTGGGAAACTGTTAACAAAGTTTTATTTTGGAATAGTTTTATGGTCAATGTATAAATTACTAGAAAAGCACTACCAAATGGGGATGTAGCTATAGCTCAGGTGAAACTAGTTTTAGAAAACCTATGACAGTCAGCTCCATCAAGTCTGAATACTCACATAATACCATGTAGAATCCATGTTAAAGTAAAATAACTTGGAAAAAAAAATTAAATTTAGAAGTTAAAGCATGGCTTTATACATGGAAATAATTAATTTATAAAGTTTTCTGTTGTTTTGGCAGACATGAGCTTTATGTTCTGACGTGGTTGCACTATTGTACTTTATGGTTTTGTTTGGTGCACAAGAATATTCATTTAATCGCACAAAGTTATTTTTTTAGTTAATGGAGGTGTTCCCTTAATACATGTATTTATTTGAAAAGGAAAGGCCTTTTGTGTTTTTCCTCATCTGTAAATGGGGATCTGTAAATAAATTATTTTTATTCAGTTGACATGGAAGTATTATTTTATCCTGTATTGTTTTTGACCCTTTTTAATTGTGGCTTAGTACCCATTTCTGAGGCAATAATTTCTGTGAGACACTCTGAAAATATTTTGATCGCATATGTTCCTGTAATCACTTTGTGCCTGCTTAGCATACATTAGTGACATAATAAGACAAGCTGTAGCTTATTTTAATTGTTCTTAGAAGTATAGTTATGACCTAACATGACATAAGTATTTTTCTTTGTAACTATTTTTACAATGAGTACAAAATCCTCTTTTATTTTAGGAAAAACAAATTACAATTTTATATCCATATAGCCTGTTAAAATGGATTCCAGGGAAAATATCTACAGGTCGGTTCTGCAAGGCGTATCGTGTAGATGTGGACCCATGCAGATCCCCTGTTAAGCTAAGAAGGTGCTATGCTAGCTCAGGCAATCTGTTCATATAGAGATTCTTTTAAAGAGGTTTTCTTTTTTCCCCAGTTCACTGCTGTTCAACAATGCGAGGAAACTTTTTAGGGGAAGATCGCTAATTCAAAAATCAAAGGGAAGTTTTTATTCCTATAGTCAAGACACTTTATTATGTTACAAAGAAACCTACTTTCAATATGTTTCTGACTGTATTAGGTTAATTTAAAAAAATGGACCACTATCTCATGTGCACTTCAAATGCCCTTTACCACTACCCTCCCAGATTTGATATAGCCCATGATGCTATCCCTCTGACTGTCCAGGCTACTTAGGGATCAGAGAAGCTTTTTTACAGCACCAGTTATTTTTGGTATTTCTCTCCCATTGTGTTACTATCTGCTCTCTTCCTTATGGGTATCCTTAGGATTGGTCACATCAATATTCATTATTATTAATTTTTTTCCATATCTTGTTTTGTGGGAAAACTCTTACTGTGATGAAAGAAAATTTTACTCATATATGTGTAATGTAGGTTCATGTGTGTTACTCAGTTTGTAAAAATAAGTCCTTTTTCTACAGTTTCTGCTCTTTGAATTATGGCTGTAAGTATCTGGGTTTACAGGAAATTAGTGATTAGGTGGCTGAGTAACAAACCAACCCAAGCTGTGAAGGTTTCACACTGAATGTAAAGAAAAGTATTTAAAATAGAAGTGTATTTTCATAGAAGTGTATTTTCTTACTAGTGTGGGGAAGAAATTCAATGCCAATTGAATGTGCCAACTTTTATTAAAGGTCTGTATATGATATAAATAAGGCTCTAAATTGTGAAAACTTTTGAAACTTTAATTTATACTGTTTACAAGTAAAACTGTGGTGTTCATGCAGTTTGTTCCTCCACAGAACTACAGATCACTGCATTCACTGTACTTTTGTACATATATGTGTTTAAAAAGAAGTACACATTCTCTGTATTACAAATTGCTGTATAATAAAATATGCTTCAGTAGACTTTTTTCTTCAGTGTATTTTCTTTCTGTCAGCGCTCATGAGCAGCAGCTTAGCATAACATCTGTGACCTGTCAGCTTAATGCCATTAGGGTTCACCAGTTTTTGTGGCCAACAGACATACAAGAATGATGCAACTAAAGTAATAAGCCTGTTGCGTTATTCTCTATATAGGCCTCTAGACCTCAAATAGAAAATACTTAGGGATCCGTGTCTCAAAGAAGAAACTGTCCCAAAACCCAAATTAAAAGCTACTTCAGGTAAAATTGGCAACTTTAAATGTATCATAGAATCACAGAATCATTTAAGTAAGATCATAGAGTTCAACTGTTAACACTGCCAAGTCCACCACTAGACCATGTCCCTAAGTGCCACATCTACACGTTTTTTAAATACCTCCAGGGATGGTGACTGAACCACTTCCCTGGGCAGCCTGTGACAGTGCTTGACAACCCTTTTGGTGAAAAAATTTTTCCTAATATCCAATCTAAACCTCCCCTGACATAACTTGAGGCTGTTTCTTTTTGTCCTATCACTTGTTAGTTGCGAGAAGAGACAGACACCCACTCTGCTACAATCTCCTTTCAGGAAGTTGTAGAGAGCAATAAGGTCTCCCCTCAGCCTCCTCTTCTCCAGACTGATCAACCCCAGTTCCCTCAGCTGCTCCTCATAAGACTTGTGCTCCAGACCCTTCACCAACTCCGTTGCTATTCTTTGGACACGCTTCCGCACCTCAATGTCTTTCTTATATGTGAATACTGCACACAGTATTCAAGGTGCAGGCCTTGAATACTATACACGGTGCCACGTACAGGGGCACGATCACTTCCCTACGCCTGCTGGCCACACTTTCTCATACAGGTCATGGTACTATTGGCCTTCTTGGCCACCTGGGCACACTGCTGGCTCATGTTCAGCTGTCTGTCAACCAACACCCCTAAGTCTTTTTCTACTGGGCAGCTTTCCAGCCACTCTTCCCCACGCCTGTAGCATTGCATGGAGCTGTAGTGACCCAAGTGCAGGACCTGGCACTTAGCTTTTTTTGAATGTCATACATTTGCCCTCAGCCTGTCCAGATAGCTCTTGCAGAGCCTTCCTACCCTCAAATAGATCAACACTCCCCGCCAGTTTGGTATCATCTGGAAACTTATTGAGGGTGCACTCGATCCCCTTGTTCAGATCATTGGTACTGAGCCCTGGGGAACACCACTTGTGACCAGCCACCAACCGGATTTAACTTCATTGATCCTGGAGTTTTATGTTGATCCAAGAGGAACTTACAGTCATTTACATTGATCCAATAGGAGTTTAAAAGCACTTTGTTGTCTGCTGTATTCTTACAAATATATTCTTAATAGGTACAATACTCAAAATACTAAATATGTTGTATTCAAATAAAAAGTAAGGTAGATGAGAACAACCTAAAAGAGATACAATCGATTTTTAAGTTAGTCCTTAGATTTACTGGCAGAACTGCTGTGGTGTTTGTTCCTAGGCTTCAGAACAGCTGCTGCTTTTCTGAGCGCTACTGACACCTACGCTTGCAAAGTTTTGATACCTTGAGCTCCTTGATGAGATGATTATAGAGTGACGTTGGCTAGCAGTACACCATGTATCTTTTTTTTTTGTTGTTTCTAGGTTTGGAGTGAAACTTTAACCTTCTCCTTGACAATTTTCAAGGAATTTTAGATCTGCTTGATTTGGCTTTTGTAGCCACTCTGAAGTCCATAAAGGCATTATGCTCTTGTGCATATCAGCCTCCCATTTAATTGGAGTTAGAGCAATAGAAGAAAAACATGTCTTGGGACAGCAGGCATAATGTGAGAGCAAGTCCTGTTCTAAGCTCACATGCAGCTTCCCTAGTGATTGGATCTGGAGCTAAAACACGAATGTGTGCTCCTTTCTGCCACAGAGCAATAAGTCCTGGAAGGATGGGGTGAGGGTGAAGTGTGTGTCACTACCAAAATGCTCTTTTCAAAGCCTGAATTCCCTTCTTTTAGAACACAAAGCCAATAAGCAAGACATCAAATTTAATTTTCATATTAATTTTCCTCTTCAGCTATTTTCCTCCCCTGTTTCTGTAACCTCTGGCCATAAAAGTAGTAAGAATTAATATGTAGTTTTGCCTACTTTATATTTTGCACAAATTAAAAATTATTGTTGAAATGAAAACATTTAGCCATATTTAATACCTGATACTATCAGCATATAATCAGGAACAATTTTTATAGAAGTTGATCTTATGACAACAAAAAATGCTCACCTGGTAGTTTTCTGTTTACACTTTTCTGTTAGTTTGTGCAAATAATCATTGACTTTGCTAAGAACTTGCTATTGTTTTTCTTTTGCAAAAGGAATTTTGATCTTAAGAAGTTTCTCCTTATGAGTTGCTTATTTTTTCTTCTCCCCAGCTCCACCTGTGAATTTCCATAAGGAAAAATGTCGAAGTTCTTGCACCACAATAAAAGAGTATTGGAAACACTTAAAATATAGGAAAACAGAAAAAAAAGGCCAAAGCTACTGTATTTAGAGCAGAATATGGACTGCCTTATGTGTTGTTGTTTTTTTTTTTTCCTGAAAGGACCTTTCTGCTTTTGTGTGTATGCATTCCTGTAGAGTATTTCCTTTTGTAGTTCTTAGAAATTTGTTCTGTTCATGTCACAAATATATCTTTACAGAGGAAACTGTTATTGAAGTTGTCAGAGAAAATCTTCAGGCATTTTACAGTAAACTTATGAAAAAAATTTCCTTTATCAATTGAGTAAGTCAAAGTGCCTGAGATGTGGATTGATTCCACTGAACAAACTCACTTAACCTCTACATACCAAATAGATACACATTGTAGGATAAAATAATGGAGCAAATTAACTGTGTGAAAGATGTAAAACTAAAATGAGGCCTGTGAGAGGAGACGGTGCTATATTTAAAACTACATATATAAGTGATGCAAATAAAAATAGAGGTTATCGGTTCTGTGAAATGTTTTAGATAAATCTAATCTAAACCCCAAACTGTGAATTATAGTAACAGTTTGTGAAGCAGTTGGTATTTTCTGAAATATTTCTGCTATTCTTTATTTTACCCAAAGCAGAGGACATTGCTCTGGCACTATCAGAGCTGTAGTGTTAAACCTGCCTGCAACCAGAGCTGTGGGCCACAGGCATCCTAACTGCACTACATGCACAACCCTTGCCAGCTCCGTAACTCTTCCCATTCTTAACCATTATCTGTGGTCAATCTGGTGGAAATCTGAACAAAGCTGTATAGATGAAATATTCTACTCTAACAAATTTCAGCACATTTATTTTCAAGTCATCTGAAGTGACCAAATATGAGTGATGATGTAAGGCTACGCAGTGACTAGTAACCCCTTTTTGCACAGCAATATTCTGATTTTGGAAAATCAGGTTTAGGGAGGTATATACATATATGTGCCTATATATACATACACATTTGCATGAATGATGAAGTTCAACCAGTCCAAGTGCAAGGTCCTGCACCTGGGTCGTGGCAATCCCAGGCACAAATACAGGCTGGGCAGAGAATGGATCAAGACCAGCCCTAAGGAGAAGGACTTGGGAGTGCTGGTGGACAAGAGGCTGAACATGAGTGGGCAATGTGCCCTTGTGGCCCAGAAGGCCAACCGCATCCTGGGCTGCATCAAGAGAAGCGTGGCCAGCAGGTCAAGGGAGGTGATTCTGCCCCTCTACTCTGCCCTGGTGAGACCCCACCTGGAGTACTGTGTCCAGTCCTGGAGCCCCCAACATAAGAAGGATGTAGAGGGCCACGAAGATGATCAGAGGGCTGGAGCACCTCTCCTATGAGGACAGGCTGAGAGAGTTGGGGCTGTTCAGCCTGGAGAAGAGGAGGCTCCAGGGAGACCTGATAGCAGTCTTCCAGTACCTCAAGGGGGCCTACAGGAAAGACAGGGAGAGGCTGTTCAGTAGGGCCTGTTGTGACAGGACTAGGGGTAATGGTTTTAAAATAGAGGGAGGTAGATTTAGATTAGATATTAGGAAAAAAAACTTTATAATGAGGGTTGTAGAACACTGGACCAGGTTGCCCAGAGAAGTGGTGGATGCCCCATCCCTGGAAACATTCAAGGCCAGGTTGGATGAGGCTCTGAGCAACCTGATCTAGTCAGGGATGTCCCTGCTCCTTGCAGGGGGGTTGCACTAAATGACCTTTGAGGGTCCCTTCCAACCCTAACCATTCTATGATTCTATGATTCTATGATTTAGGTTGCAAGGTGGTCTCAAGGAATAAATAGTGTCTTTCCTAAAGACTTTATAGACCATTTGAGCAGTACGGTTCTCACAGAATAGCTGTGCTTTTTGAAGGGGAACTTGAATAATTGGAGCAGTGAAGTGCTGTGATGGGTATAAAATTTGTCCTCCTTAAATACGGAGCATAGACAGATCATTTTGTGTATACAAATGGAGAGACAGTTCTTTTCTGCCTGTTAAAGAAAGACTTGTCCTTTTTTTTTTTTAGAAGTATATTTACAAGTAATGAAATACTAGGGAGGATAGGTGTCATGCAGCCTTTGTGTAGTCATTTTTCCAGAGCGCGAGATGACAAATCAGGCTTTTAAGTGAGTTCAAAACAGAATATGACACTTTCAGTGAATGTAACAAATAGATAATGTGGAGTGTGAAATGTCTTTGGTGATTAGCTACTGATAGGATTTTGTTGAATAAAAGTGGTAAATTTGTACTTCCAAAGAATACATTTGAAGCCAGATGGGGAGCTTTTAAATCCCAGCCAGTGAAGCAATTAGTGCCTTTAAATGAAGAAAGTATAAGCAGGTTTAACCTGGGTCTTATTCTTTAAAGACAAGTTCTGTACAGATTTTGTTAAGTCATAGTATTTTATTAAATATGATATTTTTCCTAGTTTCATCTTAAACTTGAGATTCAGAATTTAGGCAACTTGAGTATTTTATATATCAAGACAGTTAAAATATTTTCTTCGCGAAGGAAAGTCATCCATTAAAAAATCATAACCAAACGTTTGAAGGCCAAAAGTCAACCTGCACAGCACACCCAGAAAAGCTTACTGTTCTGCTCTCAAGTCCTGCAGTTTTCTAGTTCTTATTTTAGTCTTTTTATTTTTAACTTTGTGTTGTGTCTTTACCTGTCTGTCCACTGCATACTCTCACTATCCTCCTTCCCTGCTTTTCCACAGCACTCTCGTTCATCTACTTCTAATTGTTCATGGAATCATAGAATCACAGAATAGTTTTGGTTGGAAGTGACGTTTAAAGGTCACCTAGTCCAACCCCCCTGTATGTCTTTTTTCTTTTGCAAACTTCTATCCCTTCTGCTTCACTGTGATTCCAGAGCAAGGGCTCTGTCTTCTGTCTCTCCTGGGCCTGTCTCTGCTCTGCCTCAGGGAAAATTTTCTCAGATATCATGTGATAGTTTATTTGCCTGCTTACTAAAGAATAGCCCAGGTGGTAGACACTTTCTCTGAGAGTGGCTGGCATTGGTCTGATTTCAGGTAGGAAAATGTGAGTAGCTGTTTTTATCACTGGTTCTTTTCAGATAAGAGCTTATGGGTGGAGTAGAAAAGCGCAGTGCAAGAATTTAAAAAGAGTGCATGTGTGTCACTCCAAGGTTGATTATTAGTTAGACAGCTATTTAATATGTAGTGCCCTCGGTTCTGCCAGGTTTATTACAGAGATGAAAGGTTGCTAATGACAGAATAAATAGTTTTGCTGCATTCATCCGGAGTATTGTTGTCCTGGGTTAACCAAAAGCTGGGATGTATTCTGCTAGTTGGAGCACAGGTGTGTAAGAAACCAAAAGGCACTGGTGAACTGAAAGACTGTAAAGGTGGCGTGAACAAGTTGGGCTTTTTTTTTTTTGAGGTATTAACCTGGTTCAAAAGATAATGTTACTGAAGACAAGTTTGCACTATTAAGAAAACGTTATGAACTCAGGACTGACTTTAACCTGTCAGGCCTGGGTACGTCCTCTGATTGTGTTCCCCATTCACATGTTTGTTTCCTCTCCTTGCTTTGCCTGGTTTTTAGCATCTTGGTTCTTCATCTTGGTTTTTAGCAGAAAGGGAAATGGGAGTGAGGTCAAGAAGCTTCCCTGGAGACTTCCAAGGAGCATCTGTGGGGCATGCTCTTTACCGCTTGACAACTTGGAAAACGAGATAGTGTGGCTTACATAAATGCACCCTCTACTTAGTTTATAATCAAAGTCAGAGACTGACTTTTAATGTCCTGGTAGTGCCAATCATAGGCCTAGGTAATGCCTTAATACAGAAAACGACAGCATAAATAGTAATTTTTGAACAGAGTATTCCTTTTCCTAATTGTAACTGTACTTGAGTGGCAATAGCTTGCTTTATTGGGAGGAAATAACAGTTTAAGGAAGTTGAATTTGAGAAATCAGCAGTAATTTCATAAAGCAACCATCTCATACTCCAGAACACACTTTTGAAAAACAGTGATTATGTTTCTCAAGAATGATTACAGTAGAAAACATTAAGGGTACCTTAACCCTTTCCAAACCCCTTTCACACCAATAAACCTGCACTAGTTAGGTGATTATGTTATTAGCTGTGGTAATTTGATTATATTTTTACAAATTACTGTGAACTGTAACTGGAAGTTTATTATGTCTGTCGTATTCAGACATTCTCCACCAGTTTACTGCATATAAAATGAAAAATAGGATTTTCACTTAAGTGGTTTACTATGATGTTTCAGTTGGTTATCATTTAGTCCAGTTGACTGGTAGTTATGCTGGTGAAACAAAGGTTTTAAATTTTGCATCAAGAAACTCAAAGGGTATGATTTACAGCACTGTTCGCAATATGGACAAGGTCCCATTAGAGTTAACATCTGTAAGCTAAACAAAAATCATAGCCACAAAATACTGGAAATTTGGAACTACAGTATTAAGGACTATCAGACAAATTGTCTACTGTAAAATACAGATTTTGTAAAAAAATAACTGAATTTTTAACAAACTTTATAGTAACAAAACTACTGAAATGATGGGCAGTTCTGTATATTCATAACTTATGGAATGAAGGCAATGATGCACATTTATGATTTATGCTGGAGGTTTTTTTTGTGGAAATATCTGACACTGTTTATTGTCAAAATCCCCAGTGTAGTATAAACAGTGTCACATACATAAAAAGTTTCCTAGATAAATTAGACCAATTTGTTCATTGAACTAGTTGTCATGCAATATAGATTTCTCATTTGCAGCTGTAACTTTTCTGAATTACTTGTTATGTAGTATTTTAATGCAACAGAAAAGTATCGCTGATTGTGCTGTCATTTATCACACTACACATTCCCTTTACAGAAATGTTTATTTATGTATTTACATTAAAGCACTTTGTTTATTCAAATGATATTTTAAGGCTAAGATTAACTAAGATTCCCCTATCCTCAAATTCTAGCTTAATTCAGTGATACCCCACTGATCACTTACATCTTGAGAGCAAAGATGCTCTCTCTTCTATCGCTTGTTCTGTGCAGTCACTGGAGGGCAGCAATGCCTGGTATAACAGTCCTTATTCTCACTATTGATCCCTCAGGTTAGGCTTCTGCTGCAAAAACAAACAAACACACAAACCCCTCACATGAGAAATACATACAGTCAAAAAGTAGGTTAGTCTAGCGGAACATTTGTACTATATTAGTTAAATTCAGCACTGTTTTCAGGAAAACAACCCTTCTGAGTGGTTTATTACTTGCTTGGGAAAATTACCCCAAGGCTAAGCTTCGCATTCAGAAATCTTACTGACCCACCCCCAGTCCCACAGCCCTTCTCTGTTGCCATGCATGGGTTTGGCTGCTCTCCTGCTGCAGTCAGTGGTGCAGCAGAAACGTCTGTGGCTATGGGTGCCAGCTGCTGCCTTGCAAAAAGGCTTGGATTAGTTTCATTCTTTGATTGTTTTCATTTGTCATTTAGGTTATTATTATTATTATGAAAACAAATTGCCATAGGGCAGTTTTCAGTAATGAAAAGCGTTTCATTGTGGTCTTTGGATGGAGGGAAAAAACCTCATCCAGCGCCTCCGACTGACAACGTTACGCGGAATGAGGAACATGTGCAACATTTTGTGTCCTGGAGCATCTTGTGGGCTGAAGAGATTACTTCTTTTAAGAGCTCCTTTACACATGTATCTTGACAATCTGAATTTGTTAATTTTGAGTAAGTAAATAATTAAAATACAAGAAATAGAAGGCCTTCACTTTGTGACTATCCTGATTAGAATTTTTGGTTGTGTAGTGGCATGTGTTAATTGGCAATTAACTCAAGTTAACTAAAACTACTGTAAATGTTAAGGTGGGCTAGTCCCAAGGTATTTATTCATTGCCCTATTTCATCAACATAGCAAATGTTTGTTCTTTACCCTGCTGATCAGCCTAGGGTAATGAACAAATGTTTGCAGTTGGAAACAAATGGGCTCCATACTAATCTTACTGTGTGTCATGGAAAACACTTGCAAATGTGGAAAAAACTACTCATTACGTGGCGAGCCTCTGACCCTGGATCAAAGATGCTGGCCTGGCGCTATGACAGCCTTTGCCTTCACTGCCGAGGCTGTGGGCTGAGGTGAGAGCTGGGCTGCCATCGCCCCCACAGCCCAGTGCCCCTGTTGCTGAGGCCTGTGATGGCTGCCTGTGGCTGTGGAGAGGTTGTTGCCTCCTGGGATGATGGGAGGATTGAATGGAAAATTCCCAGGTGCTGCACAAACACAGGAGAAAAGGGATCTGCCCCAACCAGCTACTACCAGCCTCCTGTGAGGTCCCAACCCCGCAAGGAGATGGCTCAGGAGCCTGTGGCACCCTGGGAGCTGGTGGGCAAGACCGAAGTGGGACCCTTGCCCCTGCGATTGACCCAGAGGTTTCCCCTCATGGCAGTGGGGCTGATGAGGGGGGTGGAAGGGTGTAAGGTTGGAACCGCAGGGCCTCCCCCTCCACCAGCCGGAGGTGGTGGTGGTATAAAACAGTGTCTCCTGGGGTGAGTGGCATGGTAGTATGGTGGATGCTGCTGTTTACTGTTGGGGATGTGCCCCAGGGTGGATTTTTTGAGCCAAAACCTTCCCATACTGTATGTGAAAGCCCTGTGCGTGGGTGGAGAGAGAGCAAACCAGAGCCTTGCTGCAGGCTAGCAAGGAGGTGGTGAGCATGGTGAGGAAAGTGATGTTTCTGAAGGGGAATGGGCTCAGAGGGCTAGGGAGAGATGGGGCAGAAAGCACGAAGTGGGTAAATGGAGTCCTTGAGAGAGTGCTATTTATATGGGCAGCCTGTAACAGCACCTATTTTTGAGACGATGTCAGGGCTGCAGGCTGCTGCTCTTCTGCATCACTGGGCGAATTGCATAAAAAGTAAAATTTCATGCTCAGCCAGGCTCTCTGTGTCGTTCAGCCTTGCGCCGTTCTGGGTGTTGATGCTACCTTGTGCTTCTACACACCATGATGGGACCAAGACACAGCCATGGGACTAGGCTGTACTGTTTTATATGAGCTCACATTGTTTTACATGAGCTTTTTTTCTTTTCTTTTCTTTTTTCTTTTCTTTTTTTTTTTCAGCCAGAAGGTTTCAAGATCAGTTCGTCACATGCACTATCTGGATGAGCCCCAGCCCTGGCATCACTCATCTCCCTGATGAACTTCTGGGTGGCTGTAGCTGCCAAGGTGTTGGGAGCCAGGAAATTTGAGCCTAAATACCCAATAGCCCTCTCCAGTCACCCTGGGGAGCAAATGCTCCGACACCCTACATACATGGGCATACATTTGACTGTCTAAAAGGTAGGCCAGGAGGTAGGGTCTAATTGCAAATGGTAAATGAGTATGAGTTTTGTTAGAGCCCAAGCAAAGCTCCCTTGGAGGCCCAGAAGAGTTTCTAAGATGGTGGGTGCTGAAACTTCTGTGAGGTGATGGTGTTTCCAGAGACAAAATGGGTTGAGAACTGTTATTTCTCCTTTGTCTGAACCTATGAAAGAGGACAATAAACCATAAGGAAATAAGGATTACTTTTTTTAAAAAAAAAGTCTCATAGAGAGATAGCTTTCATTTCTGGCTTATTTTCTGGGGTTTTTTTGGGGGGGGAGAAAGTGAGTGGGAAATAATAAAATTATTCTTAATCAAAGCTACATGTATCTGTTGTGGAGTTTGATGTCAAATGGCTTATATTTTTGTGTAAGTGTGTTATATTCATAGATTTATGTGTATATATTCATATACATATATGTATATGTATCTATACACACAAACTTTTTTTCCAAATTGAGTTGCTTATGAGGTTTCAAAAGTCATGTTTCTGTGATTGTTTTTGTGTTGCTTCAGTAACTCTGGAGCATTTATCCATGTAATAGCATGGTCTTCTGCTTCACTGGTTATATAGACCTCATGCTTCAATAACTTTGTTTGATAGGATTCAGATGAAATGCTGCTTAGTATATTTTGTGTTTAAAAGCTTGCTTATAGCAAAGAAGAAAGCAAACATTTAAAAAGACATGATTGGTTTGACTTAAGAGACTAATTAGGTTTCAACATATATATTAAAATATATGACTGAAAAACTTGTTTCTAATGCATGCAAATGCTGTGTGTTGTGGTAGAACTGAAATGTGAATTATTGGCAAATACAGTTTTTGTAAATGAAGATATCTTAATTCCTTGTGTAAATTAAAAATCCTAATTGGCAATATATAATATACAATATATAATAATATATTGGCAATATACAATATATAATAATGATGGTAACAATAAGTATATTCTTATTTTCATAATAATGGTTATGAAAGTTGTTTCAGGTAGGCAAATATCTATGTGACCTTAACAGAGTCTTCACAAGATAATAGTGGAACAATCATTACAGGGACTCATGATGCTGATCTAAATTAGCCTACAAGAGCAGGTCAACCATTATGTATTACCAGTATTCCAAAATAATTAATCTCACTGAGTTGAATTGGCTGTTCTAGCAGATAAGTGAAACTCAGCGAGATAGAAGTTGATCTGGGACTGGTAGATATAGAAGGTTAGTCTTCACATCTCAACTAACTTAGTAGTCGCATGAATCTCCAGCCACTTTCTTGCAGCTCCAGTTACACAGTTACTTTCAATGTACCCAGATATAGAGAGTTGTCCTGGAACAAGTGAAAAAGTGGATTTTTGAAGCTGAAAGTCTTACCAGCTACACCTTCTCATATATTACTGAAGTTCCAGCTCAGATTCTGGTATTAGTAATTCTACGAGTATGGCAAAGGAGTAGAGTTCTCTTTCAAGTGAGTTCCATACCTATGAAGCCTAATATCTTAACCTCCAGAATCTACTTGAGCTGTGGATATGAAACTGTTGCCTATTTACTATTGAAAGGTAAACCTCTGACCTCACAGCAAGAACGTTAAACACTTGAGAAAGAGAACTTCCTGTTCTGTAATTTACCTCTGGAGACAAATGGTTTTTCCTCATTTGGTCTTGCAGATTTTCTTTTTGACTCCGTGCAACAGGGTAAAGCTATTCTAGCATTTTGAAAGTTGCTGTAAGACAGCTTTAACTGGAATTCTGAAAGTCGAAACTCTGTGTGTAATTTCTTTTTGTCTGAGCACTTTTCCATTTTTTTTTCCCCCTATCCTGTACAGATTCAGTGTAGAACTACACCACTGAGTGCAGGACAGAGCATGACCACTGTCTGTATTGTAAAACTCAAGTTTATTCTGAGAAAATCCTAGGCTGTGCATCTGTGATCTTTGTCCAAGCTGTTTTTCATGTTTTCTGGGGAAGTCAGGTGTTGGTGAGGCTGAGTTCACAACAACTGAACTCATCAAACAGCTGCCCAAGCTAAGGGTTTCTTAATTACATCATTATCTTTAATAAGAGACAGATGAATCCCCAGCAGTAAGGAGGGAGAAATATGTGGGCTGTGAATCTGGTCTCTACTGTCTGCTGGAGGTATGTAAAATGTAAAATGGAGGACCATGAAGTCTAAAATAAATTGTTCTGATTAGTAAATCCTCCTTAATGGTGAACACCATTTGTCTGGGGAAAAAAAAAAAAAAAAAGAAAAGGTTAAATCAGGTATATGTTATCATCCGGTTTGGACTACCAAAGCAGTGGTCTGATTTTTGTAGTTTGAATAATTTGACTAATCATTTCTTTTCCCTTGTTTCAGGGGATCAAGGGAAACGAAAAGGGATAAAGCCCATGTAATACTCATTGTTCATATGTCAGCCTTGGATTTCTCTTAGGCAGTAAGATCATCTTACCTTCTATTGTTTGTGTTCTTAACATAAGTAACTATAGATATGGTGTTACTTGAATAGTCCGTGTATGTAAGCTGGAAATCAGGGGCATGCTGATACCTGAAGTTCCTGTGATTGACCCTTGACCGTAGCATAGGAGTATAACATTTCTGGGAAAACTTCACAGGCGACAGAACAGTCAAGCATAAACTTGGTCAGCTCATCCTAGAAGGTATAGCTCTGTGTGGCAGAAGTCTTAGTCCTGTTCTGGTTGTGCCAGAAGATATTGCAAAATGGATAGTCCTGTCCTTGGTAAATAAAAGTGTATTTTTCGTAAGACTCCCATGCCAGTAAGTAACAGATTGCCAAGGTGCCTGGTTGAAGTGATTTGGGAATGTTAAGAAAAGATAAACCTTTCAAAGAATTAAGATACAAATCTCACTTAAAACTTGGACAAAGGAAGATTTCTCTGTTTTCTAAATGCTTTTTCAAATATGTGTATATTTATCAAAATAGCAAATGTAACTTTTTGATTGTTTGCTCATCTTCTGCAGAATGCAAGTAACGAAGTAGCTAGTAGTGTTAAACAAATCATCTTAAATAGGTAATTTCACCAATTTTCTTTTTTTCTTTTTTTTCAGTTGACCTTCTTCTGGGAAATGGTTGAGTTGTTTCTACTGGTACATTTAAATAAATTTAATATAGCCTTAAGCAGAGAGAAGCATGAAAATTTCACTCTTAACTATTAAAATTTGCTGAAGTTATAAGCAACATAGAATTATAACAAGAATAATGCAACCTTCATTTTTCTTGCAACACAAATGAAAATAAATATTAGTTGAACTGAAATGCAAATCATTGCTGAGGGAGAGAAGAAGAATATCTAACAAAATAATTGCTTGTATAAATGGTGAAAAATTGTACTCTTGTGTGATCTGACTGATATCCAACATGGAATATACACAATGGCTTTTATGGAACTATTTGATAGCTTTCTGTGAACTTTTCCATTCAAATTGCTGTGGACATAGGTCCTATAATTTGATGGGGTTGAGGATTGATCTGTGTGTTGATTTTTGCGAACTACCTAAAGTCACGTAGGCGCTGATGATACGAGCGTGTGCTTTCATGCTGAGTGTGCAAAAGGCAGAGCACATAGGATTTGCTAAACTGGTAGGATGTGTGAGGACAGATAAAACAGTAAGAAATATGGTGGAACAAATTAATGCAGAAAAGATGATCTTCCCACAATATGATAAAAGATCAAAGGGAAAAGAAATAACTAGTCATGCAAGTATTTAGTGGGAAGACACAAGCATGTGGCCAGAAAAGACCTAAGAGCAGTGGTTCTGATTGCCATATATTTTGGAAAATCAGGATGCTTGGCCAGTTTTGCAGGGTTTATTTATTTTTTTTTTTTAAGTCCTCCTTGAACTGTTTTGGGCAGAATATGAGGATTCTGACTGCTCCTCCAAGATTTCCAAAGGTCTGGTAAGGTCTGATAACCTGGGGTGTGTAACCTACTTCAATGACCTGAGCTAGCGGCACATGTAGTGCAGAATGTCTGTGCAGTGCAACTAAATTGTATTTCTTTTTCTGAGTATGCACTATGTGGCACAAAATCTTAGAGCCATGTGTAATTCTCTGGATAGAACCATTCCAGTAGAGAGGAAACATGTTTTTTGTTTATGCAATGAAGTTACAGTAATGTTATCTGTCATACAGAATGTATATGCCAATACTCTACATATCTTTTTGGGTTTTTATTTGATCAATTTTCTAAATTCTTGCTAAAAAATCTAGTAATAGCACAAGCTATCCAATAAAATGCTTAATGCCATCACCTCTGTAAGTCCCTAAGCTGCAGACTAGTGAAAGTTAGGATAGTTCACCATAGTTCACTATCCTTAATCAATCAGTCTTTTCTTCCCTATTGTACTCTGTCTGTTTGAGATTGAGTAAATTTTTTTTAATAGCAGGCTGTATGGTGCTGTGTTTTGAATTAGTAACTGAAATAGTGTTCACAACACACCAGTATTTCGGCTGTTGCTGAGTAGTGCTTTCCCAGCATCAAGGCTTCCTCTTTTTCTCACTCATTGCCCCCTCAGCAATTAGGCTGGGGATAGGTAAGAAGCTGGCATGGGACACATCCAGGACAGCTGAGTCAAGCTGACTAAAGGGATACTGCGTGCCATATAACATCATGGCTAGCAATAAAAATTGAAGGAAAGGAGGAAGGTGTAGGGACATTTGTGGTTATGATTTGTGTCTTCCCAGGTAACCACTAGGCATGCTAAGGCCCTGCTTTCCACGAAGTGGCTGCCCATGGGAAATAGCGAATAAAGTCCTCCTTTGTTTTGGTTGCACATGCAGCTTTTGCTTCACCTGTTAAACTGCCTGTCTTGATCCATGAGTCTTCTTGCCTCCCTTCTGTTTTCTCCCCTTCCCAAGGGGAGTGACCAAATGGCTGTGTACGTATTTGAGTATTGGTCTGGGTCAATCCACCAAACACTTTTTTTGTTGCACAACATGGGGCTTAAGAGGTTCAGCACAATGTCAGATTTGATTGTAGAGTGCTAGACTGAATTTATAGCTCTTACAATTGCTTAGCCATTAGTTGGCTCCCATGCTTGCCATGGGCTCATTTATTTTGTGTGTATTAGAGCCTATGCCTTGTTAGTGGCGGTTTTGTTGTTGTTGTTGTTGTTTTTACTGTTTGATGTACTGCTTATCATTTTACTTTCCTGTGCCTGGTAACAATTTGATAACAGCATGTGCCCATGTACCTGAGCTGGCGTATGACCCTGGCATTGGTGCCATTCCGGTACTGCCATAGCAGACATGTGGGAAGTCAAATAAGAACTAGAGCAGGAGCACTCCTGAAGGGACTGTGGCCTGCGAATAAGCCCATACCGGAGCAGGTACACTCTCAGAGGAACTGCAGCCCAGGGAGGATCCATGCTGGTACAGGCACAACAGGTGGATGTTATCGCAGAACTAACTCTATACCTGGTCCAAAGGGACGAGGGGTTGAGATCGTAATGGATATACCTTCAACCTGTTGTAACCCTTGGTTTGAGTTGTATGTTATAGGGAGTGCTATAGCAGGAACTACCTAAACGAAAGGAGGATGCACCTCACAAGAAACTGGGCAAGTGTAGTGGTGACTCAGCCTGAACTGGCTTTGCTTCTTGACAACACAGCAATCTGTGACTCCTGTTGTGAGCAGCCACTGTAACAGATGGAGTCCAAGTCGTTGACTGAATAAACTCAATGAACTTTTATGATCTTACCTTTCTCCTATTTTCTCTCCATCCTATAGGAGAGATGAGTGAGCAAGAAGCTGTCTGGGTGTTTGACTATTGTCTGGGTTCAACCCACCACACCTACTCACCTGTTACAAGATAAATTTTTTAAAAAGTCTCCTCCCTGGATATGGGTGTCATGTCTTCCTTTCAAAACCTTAGAGCTCTCCTGTATCAGTAGGATCCAAACAAAAGGAAGATGGGAAGAAACTAACTACTATTAGATGCCATTTGAGACAGGAACTTAGCCTAGAGGGACCTTATATGTGATCCAGTAGTTTTTTTCTGTTATTGATAGAAAAATCATCCTGCTTGGTCTCCCTTTATTTGGTTCAGTCATGTTACTTGGTTTTGGTGCCTTCTTAGCAGAAAGGTAAGTTAACTTAAAACTTAAATTAATACTTGAGATTTATAGTATGTGAGGAATCACTCACTTATAAATGGATAGTGTATGCTTATGTGAAGACTGCAATTGGCGCTTAAGATGCATTAATTTGCAATTAATCAAAAGGCTGAAAACACCATCAAAGAGAAATTAACTTATATTTGCAAATGGGCTTTATTATAATTACAGGATGAGAATTTGAAAAGAATTGCTGAGAACACTGCACTCAGAGTTGTACTGTTTTGTGAAATATCTGATTAAAACTAGACCTCCTTTTCTATCCTATAGATTAAAAAGGACCAAACCAGGGAAACAAGGAAGAATCAGGGAACTAGAGGCTGGTCAGTCTTACCTCTGTATCTGGCAAGGTTGTGGAGCAGATATCCTGGAAACCATGCCAAGGCACATGGAAAATAAGAAAGTGATTTGTAACAGCCAGCATGGCTTCACTAAGTGCAAATCATGCCTGACCAATTTGGTGGCCTTTTGTGATGCCATCCAGAAGGACCTGGACAGGCTGGAGAGGTGGGCTCTCCTCATGCAAACCTCCTGAAGTTCAACAAGGCCAAGTGCGAGGTCCAGCACATGTGTTGAGGCAATCCCAGGCACAAATACAGGCTGGGTAGAGAATGGATCAAGAGCAAGCCTGAGGAGAAAGATCTGGGTGTGCTGGTGGATGAGAAGCTCAACATGAGCTGGCAACGTGTACTTGTAGCTCGGAAACCCAATTGCATCCTGGGCTGCATCAAAAGGAACGTGGCCAGCAGGGCGAGGGAGGTGATTCTGCCTCTCTCCTCTGCTCTCATGAGACCCCACCTGGAGTACTGTGTCCAGCTCTGAAGCTTCCAACATAAGAGGGAAGTGGACCTGTTGGAACAAGTCCAGAGGAGGGCCAGGAAGTCAATCAGAGGCCTGGAGCACCTCTCCTATGAGGACAGGCTGAGAGAGATTGGGCTGTTCAGCCTGGAGAAGAGACGGCTCCGGGGAGACCATATAGTGGCCTTTCAATACCTCAAGGGGGCTTATAGGAAAAATGGGGAGAAACTCTTTAGCAGGCCCTGTTGTGATAGGAGGAGGGGTAATGGTTTTAAAATAGAGGGAGGTAGATTCAGATTAGACATCAGAAAAAAATTTTTACAATGAGGGTGGTAGAACACTGGAACAGGTTGTCCAGAGAGGTGGTGGATGCCCCGTCCCTGGAAACATTCAAGGCCAGGCTGGGCGGGGCTCTGAGCAACCTGATCTGGTTGGAGATGTTCCTGCTCCTTGCAGGGGGGTTGGACTAGATGACCTTTGAAGGTCCCTTCCAATCCTAACTCTTATGCGATTCTAAAACTGAACAAGATAACTAACACATTTAAAGGTAAGCTAGCAATAGTACTAAGGAACATACAGAAAGGGATGAGTAGTCAATGAAAGTTAAATCAAGTTATCTTTCTTTTCCAGCTCTTTTTGTTCTGATTAAATAATTCTTAAATTTACTGTACATATGGTAAGACCTCAGTCACTCTTGAGGTATGCTTGGAACTGACACATACAGACTATCCTTCAGACTACAGAAGGATATGATGTAAATGACGGCAAGTATTTTTTTTTTCCTGGGAAGAATATGGCAATGTAATTTAATCCCAGGGTCTGATTCTACTGACTATCCATATTTTTTTTTTACCTCAAAAGAGATATACAAGGGTCTCGTTAAATAAATATGTAACTACTGACCTGCCATCAAATTTTGTTTCATTTTTTTTCAGCCTTTTTTGGATCTGTTTTCACTAAAAAAAAAAAAAAGTATTTTGTGGTATAGGTTGAAATGCGTCTGACATTCAACTTCTTTGACAGACAAAGCTCTGGCTGATGTGTGCAATTCTTTTCTACTATGATATGAAAGTTGTGGGTCTTAGCTGATTTTTTGAGGGTTTGGTGTTTTTGTTTTTTTTTTTTGAAAAAACTGCTAACTGATAGGGTTTTTAAGTAGTTGTGTTCTACTACAGTGACTAAAAGAATAACCTTTATGTACTCTTGCCAAGATAACCCTTCTTTGGGGGTTTTTGCTCAAATCTGTTTGTTGAAGAGAAGGGATTTAGACTTTAAGATTGAGTGTAAGCAAGTCTCTTGACCTGGATTTACAAATAGCTGATAACTGAGGCCTAGAGTATCATACCTTAAACTCGCACAAACAGTGATGTCAGTATTCAGTAGTTCAGAGTAAAAGACAAACTCCAATAAATAAATAAATGAATGAAAGAGGAAAGGTCCTGTAATACCTACTAGGCATGACGTAAATCTTCTGATTCATGTTTTAGCAGATAGGGCAGTGCTGCTACCAGTGGCAGCATAACACATGCAGGAGCAGTCACTGGAGCAGAAACTCCATGTTCATGGATTATTTCCTGCAAATGGGAAAGAAGGCATTAAGTAGTGTTTGAAAATAGTAATTTTTGCTTGCTCGAAAACTGATTGCCTGTCAAAGCATTGATTCACTTACAACCATGAACTATATCCCTGAGGTGCTAAATAATGCTGGACTGTAGCCTCCATTGCATACATGCACATTTAATTCAGACCAGCTCATTACTGTCTCTCTCATTACTCTCGTTTATCTCATTACAGAGAAGAGTAATCTTTCAGAGAATGTGTAACCTGGTGATAGCTGATGGCAACTACAAGAAAATAACAGAATATGTAACCAGTCAGGACTTAACAGATCAGCAGATCTGTGATCATAATCTGGGAAACATGGATTGTTCACAACACTGTCCTCATTGTCAGATTGTAAATTGTATGTACAAGTACTTGTTTGGTCAAAACCTTGGCTGTGGTCCCTCCATAACCACGTCTTTTCATGTTTAACATAACAATAGAGACCAGTAATTACTTTGCTTCTATTTGATCCAGTATTTAGACTTGTACTGGTACACTTGGAGATACCTTTGTATAGGATTTTTCTGTTCATATATGCACAAGAATGCGCAAAATCAATTAATCTCTCACTAGACTACCTTCTTTTTCATAATGGCTTTGCGGTGGCCTTCTTGTTGAACGTAAGAGCTATTACAGAGCTTCTGCATTTGAACTTCATGCCCATAATAGTCAATAAGTTGACAAGCCCTTCATCTCAAATAAATGCTGAAGGTACTGCATCCTTCCACAACATGTAGGGTAATCTTTCAGTGTAATAGGCTTTTGAAAAAAGAAAATAAACTTAAATTGATTAATGATGGTACTTACCGATTATAAAGTAGTTTTCCTCTTCAAGATGCTTCAATCATTAATTAATTTTTCAACACCTTACCATCCTCCCCATCTGCTTCGCCATTCACCTCTCCCCTCATTAATGTTATTTTCTACAATCTTCTAATTTTCCACTTTAAGTATTACAGCGTCACTGTCTTCTTCATACTTTCATTTGTTCATTATCTATAAGCATCATGGGATTCTTCGGTATATGTTTTAATGCACACTCATCACTGAACATAAACCATAAACCTATAGAACATTTAATTTGCTGCATTTGACTGTGTATCAAATTCCAGCAAACTGGCCATAAATTTATCTGAAACATTTTCAGTGAGTACTAGATTTAGTACTACTGATTCATTGAGAGGCTGTCATATATAAAAATTAGTACTAAATAAACAAATATATGATGATAGCTTCAGCAATGTAAATAAATGCATACAATTATTTCTCCTTTCAACTTTACAACTTCAGAGTGTGGAAATATTAATATAAGTATTATGAAGCTTACAGTTTGCATCATAAATATAACTTTTAATTACTTAGAGAGAAATAAAAATAATTGTTTTAAAATTCAGTAAGTCAAGAGTCATACATCTGTTGCAGGCCCAAATGATGGGATATGCAAAGATCATATTTTTGCTTGGGATTTTGTGGCTGGCTCCAGAGAAGGGCATTGCTTGTGCCGTCCTTCCTACAAAAGGAAGGGAGCTGAAATGCAGACACCCTCCACCTGAAGTTCTTTAAGACCCACAAAGTATAGCGATGGACTTTTCCCCCTTTTCTGTAGGAACTCTTTGGTGTCCTTTAGGACAAGAGATCCTTTCATATGATTGACAGCTGTTAGAACTTGTAAGCTCTTACTAGTGTTTTAAATCAACGTAAGAATCACTACCTCTGGTCAGTTATAATATGAATACTGGTAAAAAGGAACAGGTATTTTTCATTCACCAACTACCTTACTTCTTATAGAAGCTATGTTATTTCCAGGACTAGAAGTAGTCTGGTTGCTGTGTGTCTTCACTCCAGTTTATACCAGAAAGATGAATCTGTGCATGATGTGTACTTGGTATTCTCCCCATTTCCAACACGTGTGCAGTTGCAGCAGTACTGTCTAAAACATAAGTTTGTCCTTAAGGTAAGAGACAAGGTGTGAGTAAACGACACTTCACTAACTCATTGAATTAATAGGGGAAAACTAATGGTTGTACTGGATGTTTGTGTAAACATATTTGGCATTGCCTTGCAGACACCTTTGTTATTCACTGCATGTAGAGAACTCATGTTGCTTTAAGGTTTCTGAGGCTGTTCCACACAAGTATATTAACACTGGATTCTCAATAACTATGCAAGTTGATTGCTTAACTCTGAAGATTAGGGACCAGCCCTTTTGCATTTTTAAAAGACATAGAACATTTTTCATTGGTTACATACTACTAAGAGCTTTTTTTTTTAAAGTGAGAACCAGAGCTTATAGTTCTAGCACACCATCAGAACTGAAAGAGTTGTTAGTCCTCATGGAGATTTCCGTAACAGAAGGTGTTAACTATTCTATCAAAAACCAAACCACCTATGAGGTCTTTCCTTAGACTGCAATGGGAAGCTAACCCAAGTCTTCTGAAGTAAAAAGTTATCTTTCTTTTATTTCAGCTGTAAAACTGTCAGTTGTTGAAGTTCTTTTATGGTATCAATACCGATGATTCTCCTGGATGTTCTGCTTACTGAGCTGAATAAGCAACTGCCTTTAACGTGAGGTCTTTTTATTAAGGACCAATTGTTCTGGGTCACCAACTAGATGTTGTCTTACATATATGCTACTACCTTGTTTTGTGTTTCACATTGTCTTTTTTTTTTTTGGTGAAAATAAATATTCCTCTTCCAAGTTTTGGTACTACTCCTTACAATTTCCAGCTTTATGTTAATATTAAAAACTTTAGCTATTTTTGAATTTATGTACTCAAAAGTTCTTAATCTACAAAAAAAAAGTTTGCTATAGAGGTAGTAGGCATGTTGTTAGAGAATTTTTGGCATGGTCTAAGTAGGGCAATCTTTTAACAAAAAAATATGAAGAATACATCTTCCTCATACATTCTTAACGTGAATAATCAAGCACATTCTTTGTTGCTCTTTCAATAAAAAAAGAAATATATTGCTCTACCATTTTATTTTGTGGGTCCTGGAACACTGTCCAATGTGCATCATAATTGTTTTTCAGTCGTTCTGCCTGAAGAAAATTATGATTAAGCTATAATTAAGAATCTGTTAATTATAAAACTTTCTGGGAAAATCATGCAAGAAGATAATAGATTGAATAAGGCTAATATAATGTTAAGTGAAGAATGAGATAGGATATGACATACATGGAAACCAGAAAAGATGACTGTAAGAGAATCATCGTCCCAGAATCAGCAGGGCAAAGATTGTTTTCTGCCTGAACCCTGTTTAACTCAGGAGAACGAACTGAAAGGAACTGATGGATGCAATTTTAGTAAACAGATAAGGCAATTACCCACAGGGCTGTGCTGTTCTGATAGACTTAGTGATAAGTAATGTTCTTATTAAATTAAGTGTAAGGAAGCTGTTTTGGGCTTTATATTTATAAAGAAATTGCTCATTAACATAAAACATTTTGCTTTTACTGTACAAGTTTAACACTGAATGACTTGGGGGCTAATAAGCCTATTTATATTCTATGGTGATTTTAAGGAAGATGCACCATACAGGAATTCCAGCTTATGCTGTGTAATTAAGTTGAAGTTGCTGTTTGGGACAGTGACTGTAGACTCCTCCGTGTCATAATTTCACTTGTTTGTAGCTCTGTGAAGCCCATGGGTAGCATCTGAATGGGCAGGTTTCACGGAGCTGCTTTGTAGGAAAGTGGCTTAAATGGAAGGAGAAAATGGGTCCCAGCAGAACAGGCAATACCTTGGCTGGTTAGGCAGTGGCATAGAACTCCTGAAAATCTAAATTTTTAGAACCATTTGTGAAGGAGGGAGGTATGAAGCATGCTCTTTGTCAAGGGAGAAGCAGTTGTTCAGCTGTGGAACCATTTAAATTTCAGAGTTAACTGGCCTATAGCAAAAGAGGAGTCGGAGAGGGAAACATCCTTGTTTCAAAAGGAATCTAAGAAGCTCTCTGCTGTCTTTAACCTTTTTGACCTTCTGGGAGGGAATGGTTACAGGTACCAGCTCCAGGCAATAAATACTGTCATAGTTAGTGTCACTAGGTAAAAACCTGCTCAACTCATGCTGTTTAAATCAGATGATAATTGTTTATTGATTTATTAGCAACATGTAATTATCTGGTAATCTGTGGACTACACAATCAAGGTCAGTATCAGCCATACAATAGAAGCCACTAATACTAGCCACTTATAAAATGTTCATAAGCACCTACAAATTTCTAAACATGCTTTTTTAATCCTGAAAAATAGTAGTTCTCCATTGTTTTTATCCCACTGTCACAGACCCTGTGGATCACAAGCTCATCCTCGTGTCTGGCTGGGCAGGTTCCCCTATTTCCCCACTCCTTCTGGCAGAGGTGTAGGTGCTCCAGCTGTCTGTATCCATGTCTTCCACAACTTGCTGACCACATCCTGGTGAGAACCCCCCCTACAAGGTCACGCAGGCCTACTTGAGGTCGGGGGCCATGCTTGCTGCACCCTGCACCATCATCCTGCTGAGTGGCGCAGGCTACACCTCTGACATTGGGGCTGCTTCCTCAGGTCTAGGCACCAGTCACAACACCAGTGAGGTGACTTCTGTCTGTGTCAAACTCACTTTGACTGTTGCTCTGATACCAAGGTCTTTTCTCTCAACCACAATTAAAACAAAACAAAACAAAACTCTTCAAGCTGATTCCTCTTTCTCAAAAGTCTTTTGGTAATCTCTCAGTTAGTGTTTGACCTGGCTGATGGTAGCCTCATGCAAGCTTTGTCTTTGTTAAATGCCTTATACTGTTATCAGGTTTCCAGCAAATGCTTTGTGATAGTTTTGGGTAGGCCATTTGTATATGCTCTTCATACTCGTATATGATGTCAGCTGTTACTATCCAGACGATGTCATCAAGAGGAGCCTTGTGAATTCCCCACACATAGTTTCCAAAGTCTTGCATGAAATTAGAAGATGACCTAATGTACACAAGTTTTCCTATTTTTTGACAGGATACTGCAGGTAGAGGTAATGTATCAGACCAAATGATATATCTGGGAAAACCAGACATTGTTTTGGTCACATCATCCGTCATGTTCTGTTTTTCTTTTTCTTTAACACCCTTCTGCATTCTATAAACTCTCTTTCTCTGTGTGTTGTATGCAAAGCCTACAAAGTACATAAAACTGTTCAATTTTAATCCAGGACACAAATAAATGGGATATTTAGGGAAGGGTTTTTTTCAAGTTCAAGGCAGGTGTGGGATTAGTCACAACTGATGCCTGTTATGTCTGGCTGAAAGCATTAATCTTCACAAAGGTACAATGAACTGCCGGTTTTGCCTCAGAGGCCAAAGGAACAGCAATGCTGCAGCCTACTTAAACTGAGGTAGAGTTAGAAGTAGACAGGCTAACAAACCTGAGATTTTCCAGAAGCCTAGGTAGCTTCATTGAGACTAAGGCATTTATTTTTATACATGTAAAGACAGTGGATATTAAGAAATCTAATTTAAGTCTTTCTGTGTGCTATCATGTTCTTGCAATTTAATCTTCCCTTCTAGTGCTAATGCATCCATGTTCTATAACAGTACTCCTTACACCTTAAGTCACGTGAGGAACCAAGGAACGTAATTTTAAATGTTTCTTGTGCTGTTGCTTTTGTTTTCTGAAGATCACTATGATTATTCTAACAAGTTAACTTTTGAATAAGGAGATACATGTGGGTATTGCAGATTTTCTTGTCTTCCATTGTCCTTGAAAATGTTACTGCTGATTTCTTAGGTGATAAACATTCAATGTTCCAGTCTCTCTAACTGTATTTTAGGTTTGGTGATATGGTTAAATATTACCATGATAAAGGCAATAATAATAAGGTCAGCTGGTCTCTGATTCAACATCCATTAATGATGCACAATCTGTGGAGGTGCAAATACAGGATGTATTTTGTTAAGGTTCAGGTGATTCTATTTGTTCATTCTTTTCCACTACCATGCGCAAAGATGGTGATCTGTATTGACTCAGATTGCACCTATCTGAATTAATGGTTGTTGTGTTCTCAGACGTCTATGCAGCAGCATGTTGTCATAGTCCAAAAAACGTGAATTGCAGCTGCTCCAAAATTTATGGAAGATCTAAATGCAAGAACTTCTGCAATCAAAAAACACTGATCTTAACCAGGGAATTTTATTCATTGTGATGTTCAGTCATAACTTTTTGATAGTGCTTTTCAAAATCTGAAGCTAGGCAATCACAGTATTTAGAAATATAGTGCATGAAATTCTTGGTTATGGTTTACCGCATACTTGCACTGTTTGCTTTCCCAGGTAATGTGGTATGACTCCTGATCCTGACGGCATGACTTCGGGGCTTCTAAGGCAGAGGATTCTAGTGAAATTATTGATACAAGAAGGAGAGTTGTTTTGTTTTATTAAACCCTTTCTTTAGGATCAAAATATAATTCAGTACAAACAGTTACAGAAAGTGAAAGACGAATACAACTGAATCAAATGAATGATTTTTATTCCCAAAACGATTTTACTTATATATTCCTGGACAGATTAAATCACTCTTGAAAATGGTTTTCTGAAGTTAGTTTCAGCAGTACAAAGCACTTAACCTTTCAAATTATATCAGAGAACCAGCGTAGAGTTTATGTATAATTTCTCAGTGTGATGAGGCCCTCCCTCACCAAATAAAACCAGAACAACATCTTTGAACGCTTTTAATATATTTTGGCAACCGAGTTATTAATTCTATTTTCTTGTATTAATGACATTAGTTTGCATGGGGACTTCCTGTGAAATGTCTATCAACATTCAGAAAACATGAAGCTCTTTAGATAATATCCTACAATTGATTCTTATTCCTGAAAAGATCCAAGCAACTCCTTAGTTAGAAGTATTGTGTAAATCTGACCGTTGTCCTTCAAAATAGTAAACTGAGCTTTTGTGTGCATCAGCAGTATCATCCTTGCCTATGCAGTATTTGATGTTATCCACAAGTGCTGCTTGTAGAGACACCAGAGATTTAAAGCTCAGTGTACTAACACTGTAAAGGATAGATGTACCCTGTGTTCTTACCAGTATATTTCTTTAATATCCCAATGTATTTTGGAGAGTTGAAATTGGAGAGTTAATGGAAATGCGTTAAAAACTCTAAGATTATGTGGACAGTCCAGTTCCTAAAGAAAAAATTGTAACCTTGCAATAGTTAAAAAAGTTAAATGGCCTCACTCATTGGGATAAAATAGTAAGCTAGATCATATAATCTGTGTTCTGCTTCTTGTTGGGCTTCTGTGCAACATCCCAGAAGTCCTGTCACTCTGGCACGTTTTCAGCAATATGGCCTGGATTAGGGATGAGAGAGAAGCAGAAGAGTATGGGATACTATAACAGCATGGGTTTGTTTTACAGGTTCATAGGCAGAGTAACACTATCTGCTGCACTTGGGTATTCTGAGATCTCCATCTCCTGTCCTCCTGTTTGCTAGCTGCAGTACTGTCTATTTCCACCCCTGTCTTTCTCAGAAAAACTACTCAGTGAAAATGAAGTCTTGCAACTCACTACATCTTATTGTATTAGATAAATACAAGCCAAACTCTGAGGTATCCTGTCACCACTAGTTACACACATGTAGACTTTCTCTCTGATGCTGGCAACTGTTTACACTGTGACTGAACTTGCTGGCCATACAGAAAATAAGCCTGCAAACACGGCCTGGAGTATAGCCGGAGGGCATCCTACAAAGTGCATGAAGCTGTGTGTGCATGTTTGGTGGTGCAGTGTACAGGGAGACACTTCAGAGCAGCCTGCCACATGGACAGGAGGCATGCTGTGATCACAGCTGCTCCGAGGAGTGCTCATTAGAAGAAATGCAGGCATGACCAGTAAGAGTTGGCATTGCTTTGCTCTACAGCAGAAGATTTTTTTCTCCCTGTGGGCTAGGTTTCCCTCCCCTTGTCTTCTCCCATTACCTATTAGCTATGAAGAACTTCAGCCATCTGCAAACATTTAAAATCTTGATCTTAAGATATCAAAGTAGAGGTTTTCAAAGCAACCTACAGGCCCAGCTGGCACTGAATTTTTAGACACCTGAACACTTCTAAAAATCCGGCCGTTGGGCACTTTTAATAGAAAGTTGGCAACTTTTCTGCAGATATAGAGATATATATAGTTCATGTGTAATAATCCCTAATGCTCACTGACAAAATGTAGTTTCCTGAATTAATGTAGCGTATCTGGGCATTGTTCCAATGAAAATGTTGGCTAGATGCTACTCTGGCTAAAGACACAGAGAATGAATAGCTTCAGGCTGGCAGTACCAACTGGGTAGAGCTTCTCCTCAGCCTGAGGAGATGCTTTGTGCATGATTTGATAGGGAAGGAAGGAGTAAAAGCAACAACTGCTCCCAGGTTGTGGAAAGAAAATACTAAACAAAGAGAAAAGATAACTCTTAATGAAGTAAATTTTAGGCTTAGTTCCACATATGCATGACAGTGTTGTCCAAATTTTGTACCTTGCACTAGATTTCATTTCAAAGTGTCACTAAGAAAATGTGTATAAAGATAAACAAATTGATTAATACAACTCTGATTTTACCAAAGCTGGAATTAATCTGCAATATCTTAAGACACTTTTGCTTTTAAAACACACGTCCATAAACTGCGGAATCTGTCTCTGCAAGACCTTTCTCATTATTGGTTGGGCAGGTCTTATTGCTGGTCTTGGACTCCTTCCCGGGGCAAGAGGAGTTAGAAATAAACTGTAGTAGTAAAACAGATTTTTTTTTTTTTAAAAAAAAAACATCTTAGTGCTCAGTTTTTCAAGAAGTTTGTTTCTGTATACATTGGAGATTGGGATAGCTTTAAAGTGCCCATGTGCTGGGGATGCTCAGTCCTAAGTAGCACTCAGTCGCTACTGCTGAAGTAGCACGCTCTTCTGTTGCACGCTATGGGGAAGTATAAATGAAAAGGCCTCAGCACTCATTCTTTAAATGTAAGGTCCATTCTAAACACATTTAATTAGTTGTTAATGTAGACATAGAAAGGTACTTTCTCCTTCGTTTGGTATGCCAAGTAATACACTAGTATCTGAACATACCATAACATTTCATGTATTTATTCTCAAGTACACAAATGTGCAGACGTTACATAGGAAACCAGTAACAACTTAAGCTGAAAACACATATGTGTGTGTATATACATTGTTACATATATATGCACACATACATATCTAGAGTGATATTCAAGGCTGTAATCTACCCTAGTAGACTAAATGAGGTTAGAACCTCTCTGATACTGCAACCACCCGGCACAGAGCAGCCTATGTCCACATTCTTTTAAACTGCTGACTTCTGAAATGTGAAGTGTGCTCCTGATCTGGCAATTAGCATGGACAAGAGGCCTTTCCCAACTCCTGAGCTGTACTGGAAGTTGTTTAGGACAGCCACAGTCATTGTGAAAACTTAGTACTAGAAATGACTGGATTTCAGTGTCTAGGAACATTCTTTGGCACTTTAATATACTACTGCACATGTTGCCAGAGAAATATTTCAGCTGATCAACTTGAGTGTACTCATAGCTGTGTGTGAAGTGTGCAACTGTGTCCTTAACATTATGCTGTATGGCATCTCCAAATAGCAGGCAATGAATCCTTTTCATTAGTTAACAATCAACATTTCTGGTGCTAGAACACACCTCTATTCTGTGTAAGTATGAATACGCATTTTTAAATGGAGGGGGAAATCACTAAGAAATCCTTGCTGGCTGTGGTACATGCCTCGTTTCAGCTTGTTCAGCAGCAAGTGGGATACAAATTCTTCACTCCTGCATAAGTCTTCCTATTAGCAAATTGAGAGAAAGAAATGAATAGGTAATGAAAAATGCTTGGTTGGAAATGTTCAGAAATGAAGTTCGGTAACACATGTAATAGCATTAGGTGGTCACAGGTTTATGGGACATATTGATTATCTAATAGCAATAAAAAGTAAAGATCAGGATGTTGCAGACAGTCTGTGATATGTGAGCCAGGGACACTGTGATCCATCACTGTTTTGTAGGATACTGAGAAGGAGGACATGGTAGTCTAATAAATCCACAGGAAGGAAAAAGCTCTCATGAGCTGACACTGATGTTACCACTTTCTCTTTATGGAAATACATGCTGCAGAAAACAAAAGGTTTTACACAAGAAGATGGGCTGTGTGAACATGGGGATGAGTCTCAGAAATAGTTCTGCATTGTAAATATTAGAAATTCTCAAATAATTCTTCCAGTTGTCTAAATATTAGAAACAAGAAACAGCAACTATTTGTGGGTACCCTGGGCAGAGTGAAACATTTCATGGAAATCTGCTTTATCCTATGGAAGACAGCTGTGCATTCATGGCACTGAAGTTCCTGATTTTCTGGGCTAGTTTGTTAATTTTGGTTACAAGATTCATTCTCCCCCTTTATGTTTTATTTCTGTGGGACTTACTTGGCACAATATGCAGAATGTGTGTGGGACTTACACTATATCATGGTGAAGGCATTCAGGGACTTGTCTTCAGAAGCTAATAAGCAATAAACTGAAATAGAGGCAGCTGACCTTCCTGACCTTGCAGGCTGCTCATCAGAACCCTCCTATGCTTGAGAGCTCTGAGATTCATATCATGTCTTGAGCTGATGAGGAAAAATGGGGCTTTCAGAGTAGTGCACAGGAGGGGAGTGCTAGTGGTTCCCTGGAGTGTCACAGCTCCTAGAATATGCCAGGAATGGCTTTTGCAGGACTTGCTGACTCATTTTCTCTACAGCTAGGGATCTCCATTGCCTGTTCGCAGCATGGCCTCACCGCTAGCCGCGCCTGTAGCCACCATACAGGAGTGTCACTGCTTGAGAATAAAGTGAGAGCCAAAGGATAGCTGTAGTATAAGCAAACTTCCTCATTTCATACCTGAAACACTAGACAGAATCCCAGTATTTTGCTGTATGTTTCCTATTCAGAACTTTACACAGTGATATATATTATATTTTGCGGAAAACTCAAAGTCACCAGCTGCTCTGAACTCTGATTTTTGAGGCTAACCATAAAGTGGACAACTTCAGCTGTTTGCTTTGTGAAATAAAAACTTAAAATGCAGGCTCAGAGGCTGATTCCTATAGTGGGTGTGAATGCAGAGAAAAGTTTGATTTGTATTCTCCTTTGACCTACAGAAAAAGTAGTGACACTATTAGTGGTGTGAAAAAGCTCCTACCCTATTGCTGCTGCCAAAGTGCTCTTGCAGTCACAGCCTAACAGAAGACAAGCAGTCTTATTTAGATAACCTGCATGTAAAAGCTGCATAATTTACTGTGGCCATTTCACAACTCCTCTGGAAATAATTCCTAAAGATACAGAAAAGCAATTTTAAATATGGTTTGTGTTAGGAATTTTTATTGCCTCTTGTATTTAGCGTCTCTATCAGTAAACCAGAGTATTTGTGTTTCTGTGTGCTAGAAAACCAATCCTGTTGTCAGCAACTGGCTGAAGTGCGTGGAGCTCCGCCTGGGGAGGGGGGAGGAGCTGACAGAGAGCTTATGGGTCAGGATTAGAGGACAGGGACAGACAGGGGATGTTACAGTGGGGGTCTGTTACATGCTGCCTGGCCAGGAAGACAGAGCGGACGAGGCGCTCTATAGCCAGATAGGAGCAGCCTCACGGCGGTCACCAGCCCTGGTCCTCATGGGGGACTTCAACCACCCCGACATCTGTTGGAGAGACAACACGGCAGGGCACAGGCAGTCCAGGAGGTTCCTGGAAGGCGTGGATGACAACTTCCTCCTGCAGGCGCTAGAGGAGCCGACAAGGAGGGGTGCCATGCTGGACCTTGTGCTCACCAACAGGGAGGGGCTGGTGGGGGATGTGAAACTGATGGACAGCCTTGCATGCAGCGACCACGACACGGTGCAGTTCAAGATCCACAGGGCAGCAAGGAAACTGCACAGTAAGTTCTCTGCCCTAGATTTCAGGAAGGCGGACTTCAGTCTCTTCAGGGACCTCATGGTCAAAGTACCATGGGAGGCGGCCCTGGAGGGAAGAGGGGCCCAGGAAAGTTGGTGCACATACAAGGAGCACCTCCTCCAAGCTCAGCAGAGGTGCATCCCGATGAAGAAGAAGTCGGGCAAAAAGGCCAGTAGGCCAGAGTGGATGAGCAAGGAGCTCCTGGACCAACTGAAAGTGAAGAAGGAAGCCTATAGAGGGTGGAAGCGGAGACAGGTAGCCTGGGAGCACTACTGAGTGGCTGTGCGAGTGGCCAGGGATCGGGTGAGGAAGGCTAAAGCCCTGATGGAATCGAATCTGGCCAGGGATATAAAAAGCAACAAGAAAAGCTTTCACAGGTATGTAGGGGACAAAAAAAAAATCCAAGGAGAATGTAGGCCCCCTCCGGAAGGTAACAGGTGTCGTTTTTACCCAGGATGTGGAGAAGGCTGAGGTACTCAATGACTTTTTTGCCTCAGTCTTCACTGATAAGGGCTCTTGTCTCCCCACCCAAGCTGTGGAAGGCAGAGGCAGGGACTGCGAGGATGAAGAACCGCCCACGGTGCTTGAAGAGCGGGTTCGAGATCATCTAAGGAACTTGAAGGTGCACAAGTCCATGGGGCCTGATGAGAACCATCCACGGGTCCTGGGGAAACTGGCGGATGAAGTTGCCAAGCCACTGGCCATCATATTTGAGAAGTTGTGGTGGTCTGGTGAGGTCCCTGATGACTGGAAGAGAGGGAACATAACCCCCATTTTTAAAAAGGGGAGTAAGGAAGACCTGGGCAACTACAGGCCAGTCAGCCTCACCTCCGTGCCTGGCAAGGTCATGGAGCAGATTCTCCTGGAAACCATGCTAAGGCATATGGAGAGCAAGGAGGTGGTTGGTGACAGCCAACATGGCTTCACCAAGGGCAGATCGTGCCTGACCAATTTGGTGGCCTTCTATGATGGTTTAATAGCATCGGTGGACAAGGGACGGGCAACAGATATCATCTACCTGGACTTGTGCAACGCTTTCGACACTGTCCCACACGACATCCTTCTCTCTAAACTAGAGAGGCATGGGTTTGATGGATGGACAACTCGGTGGATAAGGAGTTGGCTGGATGGCCGCACTCAGAGAGTGGTGGTCAACAGCTCAATGTCCAAGTGGAGACCGGTCACCAGTGGCGTCCCTCAGGGGACCATGTTGGGCCCGGCCCTGTTCAACATCTTTGTTGGCGACATGGAGAGTGAGATAGAGTGCCCCCTCAGCAAGTTCGCCAATGACACCAAGCTATGTGGTGCCGTCAACACGCTGGAAGGGAGGGATGCCATCCAGAGGGACCTGGACAGGCTGGAGAGGTGGGCCCGTGCCAACCTCATGAAGTTCAACCAGGCCAAGTGCAAGGTCCTGCACCTGGGTCATGGCAATCCCAGGCACAAATACAGGCTGGGCGGAGAATGGATGGAGAGCAGCCCTGAGGAGAAAGACTTGGGAGTGCTGGTGGATGAGAGGCTCAACATGAGTGGGCAATGTGCCCTTGCGGCCCAGAAGGCCAACCGCATTCTGGGCTGCATCAAGAAGAGTGTGGCCAGCAGGTCGAGGGAGGTGATTCTGCCCCTCTACTCTGCCCTGGTGAGACCCCACCTGGAGTACTGTGTCCAGTTCTGGAGCCCCCAACATAAGAAGGACATGGACCAGTTGGAGCAGGTGCAGAGGAGGGCCACAAAGATGATCAGAGGGCTGGAGCACCTCTCCTATGAGGATAGGCTGAGAGAGTTGGGGCTGTTCAGCCTAGAGAAGAGGAGGCTCTGGGGAGATCGGATAGCGGTCTTCCAGTACCTCAAGGGGGCCTACAGGAAAGATGGGGAGAGGCTGTTCAGTAGGGCCTGTTGTGATAGGACAAGGGGTAATGGGTTTAAATTAGAAGGAGGTAGGTTTAGATTAGATAGTAGAAAAAATTTTTTTACAATGCGACTTGTAGAGCACTGGAACAGGTTGCCCAGAGAGGTGGTTGATGCCCCATCCCTGGAAACGTTCAAGGCCAGGCTGGATGAGGCCCTGAGCAACCTGATCTAGTCAGGGATGTCCCTGCTTCTTGCAGGGGGGTTGGACTAGATGACCTTTGAAGGTCCCTTCCAACTCTAACCATTATATGATTCTATGATTATCCAAGCCATCAGTCCACAGACGAAGAGGAGAAACAAGAAACAAATTACTACATTGACACCCAGATCTTTCCTATTTTATCTTGACAGGGTTTCATTTATACGATGGCGTATTTTTTCCTTGCAGCAATTGTCTCCTGTTACTCTTTATGGTAATTGAAGCTGGGCCCAAAAGACCTTCGAGGGTTGTATCTTCTTCTCGCGAGCGACACTTCAGTGATAAACTTGAACTTAAAGTTACTGAGGCGTAACTGAGGGTTCATTTGACAGCTAGTGGTTTTCAGCAGCACTGCAGGGCTTCAGGGGCTCAGCATGAGCGAGATTGTTAATGTCCTGTGAGGGAAAACAATAACACATTTCATTAATGCGTTCATGTGTGAAGCATCCATTAGTGCACTGGAGGTATTAATGACGTTATGCTTTAAACTGACATGTGGGGCATGACAGGAATTGCAAGGTCTGATGAGAACAGATGACAAGATAAGCAAATATTTGAATGGCTTCATTTGCCTGTAGGTCAAACCATGGTGCGGGGGAACTGAGAAAGCTAAAACGTGGTAGAGATTAGTGTTTCTCTAGTGCGGACTGAACCGCAGGAAAGCTGAAGAAACATTGTTTACTCTGTAAATAGAGCGGTCAGTAAGGGCAATAAATACGTAAAAAGTACAAGCTTAATTATTACTGAGCCTCAGTTGGTAATTCTAATTTAATCTGAGCTAAATTGTTAAAGCCACAGTGCAATTCAAGGTACATATATGCAGACAAACACTTTCCTTGTATGAATATTCTTTTTAATTTTCAGTTAATTTACCCTCTTTCTGCCTGTTCTGAGGGTTTAAAATACATAGCCAAATAAGCTGCTGGCTAAATCAACAAGATTATTGCACTTTGTGCCAGAATTGAATTTTGCCATAAGATTTTAACGAACTAGTTTGTCTGCTGGTCAGCAGAATGTGCTAGAATCGATTTAATTATTTTCCCTCTCTGATTGTCATGCTCGCTGTTTATTTTATCAGGTTTGAACTGGCTGTAAATTAGCAGATAAAGGCCTGTTACCCTGTTTTACACCACTGTTGGACTGCTACAAGAGGCTCACAGTGCCAAGGATTTGACAGCTGCAACTCAGCCGTTAGATGACAGTAGTGCACATCTCAATGCCATCCAGCATAATTTAACATGAATGATCTGACATGCTTGGCAGCTCCTTCAAGTAGGGAGAGGAAAAGGCCACTCTTTTGCTAGCTCTGATTCAGAATGATTTTGTGTAACCAGACTTTTCCTTTTCAGAGATAGTGACGCTCACTAGCTGGCTAATGCAATGGGATTTCACATTATGAATATTTTGTTAGGGCTGCCGTGCAAAATCAAAGCCAACAAATTTTGCATTGTCAGTCCTTTAGGATTCATGAATAAAAACCTACATGCGTCACTTAAATACCTTCAACCCACTTTCGTCAGATACATAAACCTTTCTCCACACCTCACTGTCCTCTGATTTTCATCTTTTAGTTCAATGTGGTGATTTCCTGTTCAGGCCTTTGTTCTTGTACATTCGTCAGTCTTTAGTAACTAAAAAATTAAGCAAACATCTCTGACACTTTTTCACACTGAAATTTTGGTAAAGTTGCTCAGAAGTTTCCATTACAACTGTTGTCACAAATATTCCTTATCTGAACTGAAATTTTCCATCCATAGACTTTCTCTGAAGATACATTTTTCAATCCCTTCAATCAGTTGGAGTCATCAAGAAAAGACACTTTTTGATTGTACATTTGCGAACATGTAAAGTTATTGTCAAGGACCATATGTGTTTTCCTTTTTAATAAGCTGCAGATTTATGTGTACAGTTTGCTCATTTTTATGCTTGTCTTCATAGCAAGCTGTCTATGAGAGAGCATGCTGAAGGACCACACGTTAGCTCTCTCCCACTAGCTGGTCAAATTTGCACTGCTTTTGTTGTTTGGCCACCTGTCCTTCAAATGAGCTTGTGTTATGTCCTCTCCTCAAAATGCAGACTCTGTAGACCAGAAGGAACAGAAATGTCTGACTGATATAGTAGACCAGGAAGGGAGTCAGAGTTGTGCTGCAGAGAGCTGATATCAGTCTATTCTTACTCAGTAATCCTGTAATAGTACAGGTGAGAGAGAGTTGCGTGAGAATGACCCTGCAGACTGATGCCTGCTGAACTGGTTTTCCATGTTCTCCTAAGTGATGCATCAGTTTGTGCTTTGCGTTCTGCCTGCCCTTACTCCTTCTGTTCTCAGTTTTGCCTCTAAACATCAATATTTATCTTTTTTTAAGACAGGCAGTACTGATCCGAAATTGTCAATTAAAAAAAAAAAAAGCCTTCTAGGCCTACTAAGAATATTTGCTTAATGTATTCATTTCTCCTTTTCAGGGTTCTCTGACCTAAGCTCAAGACAGAGTATATTTTTATATAATGTCCAGTCTGCTCTAGAAATGGAAGTGATTTTGATAAACAGTTGAACTTTTGAATGCTTATTTGAACTGAGCCTCCAAGCCTGTAGTGACTTCCTGTTGCAAATGCCGAACTAGCGTCTGATGTTGATGATGATGAGGGGTTGTGTGATGCTGAACATTAAATGGTGAAGACAAGAGCCTAAGATAAAAGGAGGCCTTTGAGCATGAATTATCCCATGGCAGCAAAGTGATGCTACAGTGGGTTTTTTTATAGGAAATGTGACCTTTTTGATGAGGACTCGTCTAGAGGTAAATGACAAAATGCCAGGTCTGCTCTTTGCCTTTCATATCGAAAATGACTGACCAATCTTTCTTCCTATAGCACGCCTTATCTAACAGAAGATAAAGAAGGGACAGCTGAAGAATCTGAGGAGCCATAACCCTACATGGAAAGTAAACTCTTAACAAGCTGGAATTATTACGAGCATGCAGACTGTGCTCCACACTTTATGCACAGAGGGACTTGACTTACACAATACAAACCCAAGAGTTTTTTCCACATAACTACAATAAGACTGATGCACATAATTCTTTTAAGGATGTCTAATGTCAGATCAATGAGTCCAGCCTCAGGGATATAAGCCTGTGCTTCAAGACAATAATGTAAAATTTATCCTTTTTATGAGGTAGTATCCATGTTGTATGTCATTGTTTTGATCCCTTAGTGTGGTATTACTGTATTACAGTGGTATTACTGTAGTATTCCTCTGCTTAAAATACGCTTTCAGAAATGAAATCTGGTTTGGGAAAAAGCTCTACAGGGGCAAAAGTGGTTATGGGGTGTGTGTGAATATCGGTGGTGAGTGAGAAGTTTGAGTCTTGGCATTCTGCCTATGAGAAATGGATTAATGGTGTGAGTTTCCTGCTTAATAATTTTCAAAATTTTCCCAGTAGTCATCATAAACATTCAGGAAGGCCCTTTTTTAAACTGTAAGAATACGTGACATGTACTTTTTAGTCCTTGTGGTTCCAACTTAGAGAGTCAAACTTAAATCTTCCCAGAATGACTCTCAATTTTTTTTTTTTTTAATCGTGTAAAGCTGTGGTTTCTTGGAGTGAGACATTCCCGTCACACTTGATACACTTGGAACTGAAGGTGTTAAACATGAGCAACTATTCAGCTGGGTCCCCTAGCTCACCTGCTCTTTTTGGTAGAGTCTTTTGATCCAACTCCCAAGCAGGACAAGGATATATTCTCCCCCTCACCTTAGGTTTATTACAAGCTGAGCATTTCCAACTTAAACCAGAGGCCTGGAAAATGCTTTCTTTGGCTTTGCTATTTGTTTTAAAATAAAAGCTTTCACCTGAAAAAGCAAGGCAGATTGACAACTAAGTGTTCCTCTTTGCAAAAACATCCCTCAAAGCCTGTGTTATTAGGCTTGTAGAGTAATTCTGTCACATTACTTCAATAACTCACACCTCTTACTTGCTTCCAAGACTTCCTCAGTCTGACTTAATGTTTCCACTCCATAGCAAGCAGCTTTCTGCCCCTCTAGTTCAGGGGCTGAGGTCCATGAAGGAGGAATTCAGGACAGTGGAGGCTCTTCAAGGGATTGTATTGAGAAGAAGCGTATGCCAGACAACTGTGAATGTCCTGCCTGGCTAATAGATAGTAATGGTGAGAATGTTCTTATTCTTCCTATGGTGATTTTACTGTATGATGAGTTCATCCTCCCATCCCATAGTGGGATTTCTTGTTTGAGCCCCTGTGAGGAAGTGCGATATGCAGCACAAATCTAAGTGTTGTGGGTTTTTTGTTTTGTTTTGTTTTTCTTTCTTTTCTTTTCTTTTCTTTTCTTTTCTTTTCTTTTCTTTTCTTTTCTTTTCTTTTCTTTTCTTTTCTTTTCTTTTCTTTTCTTTTCTTTTCTTTTCTTTTCTTTTCTTTTCTTTTCTTTTCTTTTCTTTTCTTTTCTTTTCTTTTATGAAAGGTAAGATTTAAGAGCATTTGATTTCCTTCTTGGTGCACTACAGTGACTTTCAAACATCTTGTGGAATTGTGACTATGTGGTCTAAAACTTTCTTTGTGAAACTGGTTACAGGGAAACTCTGCAAACAAACTGTAACCCCAGTCAGTGGGTCTTCCCCACAGCAGTTTTTATGGCCTTTTAGTTGGCTTTTCGTATTTTGAGTGTCACTTTTATCAGGACAGGCAAATTTGTGTTGTATGCTGTGACTGTTAGAGTTCACAATCTGCTGCAGGTACCTCCTCAGAGAACTTCTGGAAACTGCTAAAGGAATACTGGAAGGAATCTACCTGAAGGAATCTGCACTGTAAATTTCTTCTACACAGCTGAGCACTAGGAATCATTCTGTTTTAGTGTCTGATACAAACTTTTATATAATGAGCTGCTGATTTGCAATTAGTAATTAGAGTTTGTCATAATTTGGCTACTTTTTATTTCACTGATTATCATTCCCAAATTATGATCTTTCTTTGCTGACAAAAATTTTTAAACAAAGATATCTTTCCTGTTGCTGTGATGTAACATTCTAATCAATAGGCATACTTTGAAAGTCTTATAATAAATGAAAACTAAACTAACATTAAATATTGGAGGTTTTTTTTGCTCTTGATATATATAATATTAGGCCTTTAGGATATTTTAAACATTTATACATATGTGAGTATATTAAAAAATAATAAAATGCCTACCATTATATAAGATTGAAGTGAACTGTCTGTATCCTAAAACAAGTAGGGTAAGAGATTAATTCAGGGAAGAGAGGATTTCTTGAGACTCATGTTGAAGTAACCCATGGCATGGTCTTTTTTTTTAAAAAGAAAAATTAGATCAGCTTGATTATTCCTGGTGTAGCGAAATGTTTGATAAGTCTGGATGGTAAAAGTGGCATCTATATGAGCTGGGATTACAAAGACTTTTTACACACTACAAGCAGCACATCTCTGTGAGATCAGTATTTCAGACTCCATTAAGAAATGCATGAATGATGTAGGAGGATCAAACCTGACTTTAAGACCTTGCTCTGCCACAGATTTTGGAAAATAAGCACGAGAGAAAGGAGAAGAATGGGGTGATTAAAAAGCTGTCTGGTTTTGTTTGGGCCAGTTTAGTGAGAGAAAGTGTCTAAAATTTAGTCCAAGAAGAGTATGAAGATACAGAGTTTAAAGATGGTGAAAGGAGAAACATCTGAGGAAGAAGGCAAGGTGGTCAGATGAGCAAGCAAGCAAACAGTTGTTTAACAGACAGCGTTTAAGAGTCTGCACTTTTAAGAAATTGCTGGATTTTCCTGGTTTATTATGTACGGTGTCTTTCACACAACTTGTCTGGCAATAAAACGGCTGTGTTTCCAAATATTGTTCTCAGATACCTTCTAGTAAAAACTAGCAGCTTTGAAGTCTCTGGAATTTCTGTGCTTATCCTACTGTGCCACACTATATTTTACTGACAAACATAATAATAAATCAGTAATTCGTGGCATATTTCATTTAGACGCTAATTACAGTTTTAGCTCATTATTGATATTAATGACCCAGCAACTCTAACTGTTAAGGGATGAACAGCACTGAAATCATGATCCATAAGCTTGCTGCTCTTTTAGAAGAGCCGAATGAGAATTAGACTATGTATGCAAATTGGAGGCTAAAAGGGATGGGAGTCTTTCAGCCCCGTTAAATCTGTTCATTTTATTGGAAACCAATGTAATTTTAATTTTGTGCTGAGCAGTATCCTCGGGCTGGGCACTAGGTGTCAGTCTCGGAGCTGATAGAGAGGAAAGAGCTAGTAAAGCTCCTGTGCGGTTGAACTTCTCAACATTCTATTTTTCTTGGGTATCAGCAAACTGCACTGATTCGTAATGCATGCACAAATGTGAGATAAGAGGTGAAAAATGTGTGTGTGGAGGATTAGTGTTTCTTTTCCCAAAGAGTCCCTGTGATGCTTAGCACTGCACTGAGGGTGGTGGGGGGTTGAAACTCCGTACATCTCGGTAACAATCCCATGAAGGAGAAAAGCAGAACTATGACATTAATTCAGGAATATTGCGAAATTACTGTGATGTCTTTCTGCATTTTTGGTCTCCTAGATTGGGCTGAGAGGGAAGCAGGGAGCATGAATTTCTGGACAGCTTGTGTTTCTGTACAAGTTGTGTTGACATGTCTGAATTGACTTGATTTTTTTTTTTATTTTTTAAATTTCATGTACTTACATCTGTCAAATGCTTAAGAAAATATCATTTCTGACAGTGCAAAAGAAACCTGAAGGGTATAATCAAAAGGGCAACATATAGGACAACCCTTTGAAAAGAATGTGACTTTATTTACCTTTAGTTGAGATGCCACCTGGCATCTCTGGTCAAATGCAAGTATATTTTTGAGTAGCTACGAGAAATAACATTTTAGGAGACTACTGAACAGTAATTGTTAATTGACCAAACAAAAGAATTTGCTTGTGGGTCAGTTGCTAATTGGTGAACATGAATAGAATTACCTTCATTAATCATGGAAAAAAAAATTATGTACCTTCAAAGCAGAAAATTTACTAGCTAACATCATTTAATTCCTGCATTTGTGAAGTTTTCCAATAGATGTAAGACCATATTACAAAATATGGATCAGGATTCCAATTTGAAATTGATCCATATTTAAAAGTGGTAACTCAAAGAAGCTCAGCTAAAGTAAACTCTTATTCTCAAAAAGGAAATGTCCTTTTTGCTAGGTCTGGCAATGATTATGCCTGTCATCTGACTGATGTGTATTTATGAACATTCTTCATTTTACAGAGATCCATAGGTTTAATTCAGACACAAGCTTAAGTCTGATTTATTCACTGACAAAATTCATACATGACTAAATTCTATATGATGTTTGAAAATCTACAGAGGCTGTTATTCTCTACTAAATCTTGTAGGCTATTATAAATTCATAAAGAATTCTATTACATATCAATAGAGACTTTATTTCATCCTTGTTAAATCTATATTGAATTTTTATTGTTCTTGAGTCAAATACTAACCTCCCTGTGTGACAGAAAAGCGTGCAAAATTTGGAGTACATGCTGATATCCACAGTAAGCCTGAAGTACGTTCATTACAAACCCTGGCATTTGAACTGTAAACACTACAGATGTGGCTTAATGCTTTGTAGCTTGACAATATGAAAGCTGCTATTAAAAAAGAACTGTTTCTAGATAGTGTTCTACCAAATTTGCAGCTAAACATTTGAGTTGATAAAGACCCTTTTTTACAGCATTTCAGTGTCTAGCTGTGCAACTAACAGGTTATTTACATAGTGCTACTAGTGTTCTGACCTGATTCCAAACAGAGAGGGTTGGTTGGTCATCATGACTGGTCCATAATTCCTGGCTGAAAATTTTTGGAGGATGGAGAATAAGCTGTACAATGAAGCTTACGAAAACTTCTATGAAGTTTTAAAATCTATATCACTAAAGGAAGGCTCTTTAACTACTGCTTAGGAACCCAGGGCATTTGTCTGCAGATTTCTTGGTAACTTGAGGCAGACAATGTCCTCCATAACTTCTTTTGACTTTAAAGGGGAAATACAGAGAATGATTATCAGTCTGGAACTCTCACCTCTTAGATGAAAACATTGGTGTCTTGCCTCATGCTAGAGAAACAGTCCCTATCAATATGCTTTAAATATATTTTTTAAATGTTTTCCTGTCTTTATGTACTGTATGCAATGCTGTTTTTAAAATTAACTTTGATATTTGTATAAGCAGAGTTTAGTTTACATGTACAAATTCCTCTTCTTGTGAAGACCTGGTCAACTGTTGTTATATAGCTCCTGAAACAATTGCAAAGAAATATAATGTACAGCTTTACATAGTGACTCAAATCTGCTAGTCTAATAATACAGTTGGAAAAAAAGAGATGGAAGATCAGTCAGATGTTTTCCAATCTCATCCTTCCTCTGGATCTCCTATATCTCAATGCTCAAATTTCATGTTAAGTAGACAGAATAACAATGATTTAGAGATGCTGCCATTTATCCACCTGATAACTTCTGAGACCTCTGCTTCTTTGTTCCAGCACTTGAATTCTGTTAGATGAGTTTGTTTCTTCAGAGTAGTAATAAAGTCAGCTGAGAAGGTAGCAACTGACTTAAAGATGCTTTAAGTACATACTTTTTGAGAAAATGGGTCATTGTTGTACTTATGGTTTCCTGCTGACATGGCAGTGTCTTTGGAAGAAGCACTTTAAAACCAAATTAAATTTAAAAATCATTGAGACATCAGCAGACTTTCTACAATTAGTATATGTATCCTATTGTAAATGACATTTTTTACTTGTTAGTGTGCATTGTGTATTGTTTTCTCAAGTATTGTTTGGAGGGGGAAAAGTGCAAAATTTTAGTATTTCATATTAGAATTTTTCTTGTGAAACTTCAGCCATAAACTTTCATGAGTAAGGCTTGGTAGGCTTAAATCAGCTTGAATTGCTAACAGTATGAGTTATTTTTTCGTAAGACTTTTTTTTTTAGCATCATTATTGTATCCTGACTAAACATACTATGAAATTTGATAAACATTCTGAGTATCTCAAGTTTGGTGGTGTCCTGGAGAGAAGCATTTCATTCAGAGAGTAACAGTAGACCTTCCTGAAACTGGCTCATACCAGAAACTCTTCAGAAGTCTTCTGAATGGAGTAAAAAGGGAGATCTTAGACTTATTTTTCCATGTTATCACCCTCATTCTAGTTAGTGTTCATGCTGAAGTATATGCAACACTAAACTTTGACTCTGGAAACCCGGGGATATTTGCGATGTAGGGAAACACAACTTCTTTGACGTGTCTGATACTAAAGATTGACTCATTCATTTCCTGATGATCATGCACAGTGTGCCAGTAAAATCAAAGGTACTAAACAACTTTGCATTGGAAAGGAGATTTGAAACAAAGGGAATTTATTTAATATCATTAATAAGCTTTGGATTCAGTTTTGTACTCTACCACTGATTTCTGTCAATTTTATGTAAGCTCCTTTTAACCAGTTTCTCTGTAATATTTATATATGTAATTCCTTTGAAAATACAGGCCTTCTGCCTTTTTTCCCTTCACTAACCCATCTGAGAAGCATATCTACAGTATCGAATACATGAGAAGGTAGGCATGAGGATGAAGACATAGAGGTCTTGAAGATCATTGTCTGCTTCTGTAATGGATACCTCATAATCACTCCTCAGATGAGGAACAGTAATAACAGCAGCTCATGTGCTGAATTTTGAGGATTAAGTAAAATATGTTCTTTCTAGTACTATTAGACTGCATCATTTGTGAAAACCTCTTTGCTAACCTCTAAAAAAGTGCTCCTAAACCTGTTCAGGAAGAATCTTGATGTTGGATCTGTCTTTGCATGTATCCATTGAGTGAGGTTTATTGCTTGAACCTGTCACTTCCATACATCACCACAAAGGACTGCTCCTTCAGCAGCTGCTTAGTCCAGTTTCCTTCTGTTATTGTCCACTTAATGCTCATTCCAAACCAAAACCCATGTAAAACTGTACCTAGTGAGTTTGGGAATGTTTTGGCAATATCTTGGATCACTCATTGTTTGTTAAGCACCTCAAAAAAAAAATACACAGGAGATCATTGCCCTTCAGAGATTCCAGTTAGTACTGGTTTGTAAACTTGGCAAGTATACTAAGTTGTTCGTATGAATCCGGAAAGATTTAAGCTGATTTTCTGAGAAGCAGAAAGCTCTGTCCATTAAAAAAAAAAAAAATCCATTCAGAAAAAAAAGGTGATGGTGACAGCAGAACGGATATTATTATTGGGGCAGGGGAGGGGGCTCATATTTCTGGCCAAAAGCTAGGAAGAGCCCCAGGAATCATTATTTTCTATAATACTAAGAAAAATGTGTGAAAATGTTCAATGGACTTAAAATAATAGAGATTTCTGAACTAGTCTTGGAGGAAAGGAGGAAATGGGCTTGTTTGATATTCAAGACAAGTAAGCTGTAACTATGCACTGTCACCAGGGTGAAAAAATAATATTGTCCTTGGTGTAGATTTTTGGCTTGTTTTCACTTGCTGAAGCTGTCTTGCCCAATTTGCAACAATTTTAACCGTGTGAAAAGAACCCACCCTGTATTTGGAGCGGTGGCTGAGAACATAGGGCCTTTTTTAGTGTGACTGAGTTTGGAATTTACCTTTCCTAAGGCAACACTTCTGTTTTCTGCAGTCACTGGCACACCTATATTCATCAGCAAACAAGAAGGGTATTGGAATGTTTCCCCGTCCCTGGAAGCATTCAAGGTCAAGTTGGACAGGGCTCTGAGCAATCTGACCTAGTTGAAGGTCCCTTCCAACCCAAGATATTATATGATTCTGTGATTCTAAGGGTAAAGACATAGGTGACAGTGACTAAGCAGTTGTTAATTTTTCTATCTATGTTTTTGTTCTTTTTCTCCCATTACATGAGAAGTAGGGTTTTTTTTTGTTGTTTGTTTGTTTTTTCTTTATTTTATTTTATTCTAAATAGAACATTTAATATAGAAGTTTACCTGCATTGATAGCTCAGGGACAGAGCTTTTATTCTGAGGAGAGACACAAGACAGTAAAACTCTAGGCATATATGAGGGATGAAACTACAGAACTGGCACCAACAGATGAGCAATCATAGGAAAACAGTAGGCAAATATGAGAAAGATTAACTTATATAACTGGTATCAGCAGATGAGCAGACATCAAGACTGAGAGGTAGTGAAGGAAGTATGAGGTAGGACATTTACAGAATTGTGCAACCTATTATCTTAATGATGATAGAAGAAACTGAACTGAGGTACTTTAGTTTTTATTCCACCACAGTGGGAGGATGACTGGTGAACAGGTTTTTAAAATATCATAGCTAAGAGGTGGCAAGATTTGCCACTGTTACAGATGTGTAGGAAAAAGAAAAAGAAGTGAAGGAAGCAGAGATGACCACCAGGTTTTGATCTCTGTGTAATTAGTATGGGTGAAAATGTTGCCATCTGTTCTTCTGTATTTAAATGTGCATCACTCCCCACGGTGACACTTGATCTAATCATTGTGAGTTACGCATTTTTGTGTTTTAACAAAAATGCTAGCCCTGTCCAGTTCCTACATTTGCCCATCACACTGAAGTGCTCACATAGCTAGGCAGGTCTGTATCAACAGTGACAACTGAGAGAAGTTAATCTAGCTAACTAAAATGGGAATTAGTATTGCTTTCAAAATAAAATATTATTTGAACTGAGTTTTAATTATTCCCCCACACCTTCTTTAGAGGCCTCTTTTTAGACTGCCCAGTAGGCTCAGGCTAAGCAATGACTGAGCCCTATCCAAATTATTAAATGATCCATCAGTACACATTAATTCTTTTTATTTGTGAGCCATAAGATGGGATGTACCAGCCAGATACTTGAGTTAGTAAGAAACGTGACACTGAAGAGAAGGGCCTGAGAACACCCTTCTCCCTTGGGCTGTGCTGGACCAACCGCAGTCAGCCTGGCAGGTGGGGAGAGAGGGCACCTACTGAGAGAAGCAGGAAGGAACATGGATGTAGAGATCAGGAGAAAGGCACAGTCTGGAAGCAGGAGAGCCAAGACAGATCCCACGTGAGTTAGTCTGGTTAGAGCTTGGTAAGCTGGTGTGAACCACTGCGGTAACACAATTACTTGGCTGCCTTCACGTGCCTCTCTGTTACACTGCAGAGGTGTATTCTGAGAAGGCAAGGGAAGGCATGAAGAGGAATTTTTCACTGACAATCTCCTACTAAGGAAAGGGTTTGTTTTGTTTTTTTTTTTTCTAGAAATGAACTTGATAATTGCCTTCTGCTATTCAGACCTGTCACAACTTACTTTTTAGGGAAAACATGCCTACACAAAAAGGTTGTAAGAAAATAATAAACTTTGGAACCTTAAGATTCTGAGGAGATTTTTTTAAAACTAGTAGCTTTTCTAAACGGATCTGTACAGTGAGACTTTTGAAATGTCACTGAAAATAGCAATGACTTAATTCTGTTAAGAATTACAATGAAACTGATGAATTTTCTGTATGAAAGGTGAGAGGTTGATAAAAGTTGCTGAACCCATATACAAATTTAATTTCCTATATTTAGTTCAATTTGCGAAGGCCTTCTGTGATGAGGAACCATTTATGATGGTGATATGGCTGCAAGAGCTGGATGAAGGCAGCCTTTTCAGCCTCAGTGAACAGCCGCTCAGATAAGGTCAGATCCATGTAGCAGTAGTACCCTACAGCCTTTGTGGAAAATGTGGCTAAATAAATTTGATTAAATAATCACTTGGTGAGGGAAGCAATTAAACTCCTTTAAGAGAAGGACCTGGACCTATTCTCATCTGTCCCTCTTTTGAAAGGTCTCAGTAGGTCTCTGGCCACCTGGAACTCTACAAACGAACGGAGTTTGGGTTTTCATTTGAATCTAGATGAGGGCTGAAAGCTGTCAGACCATAAAAGCGCAAAATAGCAATGGTAGAGGTAGGCAGAGCCCAATGCAGCCATGCAACTGACAACGTCCCTTCTCTGTCAGATAAAAGACATTCATTTGTAGGACTAACACATGCAGAGTAATACTGACTTCTTTCTGTCCTCCCTTGAGCATATAAGCTCTGTAATCTGTCTGTAGAAACCCTGCAGAACAGTGTGTAGGATATAAAGACAATGGAAAGTAATTTACAGGAATTCTTTATTCCAGATGGCTGCCTTTCAATGATAATTATTTATCTGCTAATAATTGAGAGAATAAATATATATTCAACTGCTTATGATACTCTTATGGTTCTTGGTTTTAAATGGAATGGTCCCAAAATTAGCTGTAACGTTTTGCATTTTACAGATACTAATAGATCAGGGGAATAGATGGAATGAATGCTGCTGCAAAGACTTCATAGATGTTCTGTAAAAGGGTCTATTTCACATTCAGTGGCAAACTGCTATAGAACATTGAACTTTTGAATCCAGATGGTGTTCATGGTGCTTCATTTTGTGTTTATGGACTCTTCTTGGTGGAGGTTTATTCTATTTTATAACTATAATGGATGGTGCTATAACAAGGTATGGAGTAACCAATATCAGAAGTGGAGGCTATTCTGGTAAAACCTTAGCAGTTTCCAAATCTAGAATTTTTTTTTTTTCCTGAAGAGAAAAGAGGAGAGCAGAGGAGGAAGAGGTTAGAGCTTTAAGATTTCCATTTATCTTGTTTTTCTGTTTAAGTTAGAGTTCTTGAAGAGTTCAGGTGTAATCACAGCCTTCTGTTGCAACAGGAAGCGCCATCTGCTGAGGCATTCTGTAAGCAATATAATGTCTCTCCAGAGACAGTTTAGCATTCAATTCACAGAGAAGGATGGCAGGGACTTGTAAACAAAAGAAGACAACAGAAGCAGTGAAGAATGGGCTGTGCTCTGAAGATTCAATATGTTCCTTTTTAGCTGAAAAATCCTGTAATGCTATAAATGCCTGGCAGAGCTCTCTGATGTATTAATTGTGGCTTTTTAAACTCAACCTTGCTAGCTGGAAGCCAAAAAGTAATACCAAAACATTGCTTGCTTTTTCTTTTTTTTTTTTTTTTCTGCTGAAATGGTCACATTTCTATGAGTTTGGCCTAAATTATGTAGCAAACAGCAATTGTTGAGGGAAAGTGAGAGAAAGCTTTTAATTGCAGCTCAACAATAATTAAATAGACTGGATATGCTTACAAAAGAATATATATTGGTTGTCAATGCATATTCGGTTATGAAGCTACTTGCAATGAACAATACCTTTGCTAGATGACAAATGGCTAATGTAAATACTTTTATCTTTATATCTTCCCATAAACTATTTTAAAGCAGACCAGGAGTGTGGTTGTGTTAGTGGGGAGATGAGATTGAATGGACACTATTTCCTGTTTTGAATTAAATCAAAGTATCAATTATAAAAGGTAGATCTTTAGAGTATCTTTACATATAAGTCATCATTGGTCTTACATTTAAATGAAATGAATGCCAAAGATAAGGTACCACAAGTTTAAGGCATGACATTAGAGAGTTTATATGTTCTCTTGGACAAAGCAGAAGGGCAAGGTCTTCAGTGGGTCTATGATCTATTCTACCAAACATTTTAAAATATCAAAACCTTGCTTAATCACTGTCTCATGTAAAGCAGGTATTCAGCATTCAGGAAATTTGAGCATCTTCCATTACATGGCAGCTCCCCTTAATCTTATTCATTAGGAAAATGTGGTTGAAACTATTGTCTGTCTGTGGTGACACAAGCATATGTGAACTGTAAGTTTTTCGTATGCTTTTCTACCTTAAACATTCAGAATGTGTTAAATTTGTATTATGAGAGCTGGAGGGAAGGGAAAGAGTAATGGGAGGAATATCTTTGTTAATTGATTTCCATTTCAGGATAGTTATGATGTATTAGGTGAGGTAAAATCTTCATAGTTCTGATACAAAATACTGGACATTAAGGAGTCCAATATTTGCTTTCCTAAGTTTGAAGCCAGTGTTGAGGCTGATTTGTGACTGGGATAAGTGAGAATCTAATCAGGGGAAATTACATGTTATATAGGCAACTTTCAACTAAATTGAATACTTTAATTATGACATAAAATAATAGTTGTTGGCATGAACTCTCTAATAATCTCAGCCTTATTTTCAAATGGTGCAATTTACCACGAGTGCCTGAAGGTCCAAGAGGGTTCTATGATGGCCCTGTACTCATGGATGAAAGTCTCTTGTTAGGTATTTATATTTTGTGAAACCTAAAAGAGAAAAGGTACCTTGGTTTTGGCCACTGTGCTATGATTCAGAACTTTTCCCCATTTGTATTACATGAGCTGTAGAGTCCTCCAGGCTGCAAAAAGTCTCATCCAGTGTAAAGGAGACCATGTGTACTTACTTACAAAATGACAAATGTAATGACTTTTACTAACAGGTATTAGAGAGGGAAAAAAGGAGAGGGGAAATAGTAAGTTATAACCATTCACAGAAATCAGAACCCTGTGCTAGGGACACTGAAAAAGTATACATTACACACAATTATCTGCTTGAAATAAATCTTCTAAAAAATTAGAAGAAAGCAAAGCATTCAAATCTACCCCCCGCCCCCCCTTCTCTCAGATCTACTGTGTTCATTCAATAACGAGTTGGTTTCCTTTCATGACAGGTCAATACTGACAGATCATCTTCTAAGAAAAAGATTCTTTACTGTGTAAAGGGCAATAAACAATCCTGTGGAAACTGGAGAACCACAGGTGGAGAGTAAAGTGCTAGAGGAATTAAGACATGGTGGTCCTCCTCTGATTTAATAATCCTTTCCAGGAGAACTTCAGAAATTTTCTTCTATCTTGGTGCATTGGAATAGATCTCTGTTTAAATCCATGGAGTTTTTTTTTCCCCTGATGTTGTCTTTGATATATCAGTCATTTTGTAAGCCCTGGGAGCTATAACTGGAAATACTATAAAACAATGTAATGGTTTCATATTTAGAAATGAGCAATGACTGCAGGACTTCTCCTAGAAACTAACAGTTTCTGGAGAGCTGTTTGGCACTACCTGTAATGCCTACTTTCAGGCTTATTTCCTTCCTCTAAGAATGGGCAACTAATTTGTGAAAGAGGCAGTAATCTCTTGTCTAGATTTATTCTGAAGCATATTTTTCCCCTCTAAAAAGTACTTCATGATGGATAATAGCAAATAAAGATAATGGGATCTTTGCCTAGCTTTCCTAAACTTGCTGTAGGCTGACTTGAAGAAAAGGAAAAAAAACGTCTTTGAATAATTGTAGAAAGGCTTATTTTGTAAGTCTGAGTCTCAGACTTCTAAAGCCCTGCAGAAGTTTAGCATTGCTTGCGATCAGTTGCCTTGTCACAAGTTAACCCTGTTAACTACTTACGGTGTCCTCGAGTCCTACTAGGATGTGCAGTAAACTGGTTAAGACTAAAACGTCTTTAAGGACTTGCATATTGCATCTTCGCAATAACTTCTTTACTTGGTTTAGAGATCATCCATGAAGCAACCTGCTTGTCCTCTACCTAGAAATTGTCATGTTGATGGGTTTAGGAATTACACCAATTCAGGCTTTTTAGGCTTGAGATTCACAACGTTCATTCTACTCTGCTCTCATTAATCCAGCAATATGTCTGGCTTGCCATCTGGCATGACATCCTGGCACATCTTAAGAAAGAGGAATTTGCCCTTTGTTGGATTTTCCACTCTAGGTCTGTATCATCAAGGAGACTGCCTTTTTTCCTGCTGGTAAAATGTCCTGTCCCTCTAGTTGCATGGCTCTCATTTTTTTTTTTTTGTAACTTTGAATCCCTTTCTTATTGGGGAATGACTTTAATATGAAAAGGACACTTTGAACAATGAGTCTAACCCAATATTATTTGAAAGTGTCACTCACTATTGTTTCAAATAACACCTTGGATTGCTATTGCTTAAGGAGATTTGACACCAATACTATTTTTTCCTCAGCTTTCTACTATGTGTATGTTTTAGTAGGTATCTCTGCAGCCTGAGACATTTTTTCTACTGTGAAGTTACTTAAAAGAAGGGGATTTACAATTAAGAATTCCATTTACATGCTTCATCTGGAAGAAGGAGACAGAATTGGTTTTTGTTTTTTAAATTAAAAGCTCTAAAATAAGCAATAAACTGAAAAAGGGAAAAAAACCCCAAAATAAAAGCTCCAGAACAAGTAGTGTTCCTCGATGGAACCAATCTCTGCTAAAGTACTCCCCAACTCGCTACTTCCCATTATCTCTGTCTTGGGTTTCTTGCTCATACTCCTAGCACTAAAGTTAACAAAGTGAGAGTATTTCAGAGGAGTTTTATTATGTGGTTCCTTTGGAACAAAGAGGTCTTTAGTGTTGTATATAAATACTAGCAATTAAGATTCAACTCTATTAAGAGGTGCTATTCCTATGGCTGCACATCTTTGTGCTGGCCTAATGAGACTTTTGAGGAAGTCACCAAACTTTTCAAAGAAGTCACAGATTTCTTAATCTGGATCATCAAGAGGGGCCAGAGAAAAGCACATTCCAATAAGAAAGGGATCATACTACCCACAACAGCCTTTGCTGGTATGCTTGCACAGTCATATCTGTAAAGTCTCATCACTGGAGAAAGGAAGTAGAAAACACTGAAAGTCCTGCTGGTTGCAGATGAGACTTTAGATGCCCTGCGTATTTTTCCTTGACTTTGCCATGTGAAAAGTCTCACATACAAGAGATGCCCATAATACTGCATAATGACACACAGCCATACCATTGATGGTAGAAGTGCAGCACGTAAAGCAGAATAAGCATTCCTGTAGCTGGATTCATAAAAGTATCAGAACATGAAGTGGTTGCTGTGGCTCTTACAAATTTTCTCATCTGAGGGAATGGAAGCAAAAACCCTCTTGAATCATGGAGGCGTTGCACATTTAAACTGAATAGCCACTTTTAAAAGACCCTTGCCTGCCTCCTGTTTCATTTATATTTTCAGCCTGAAGATGGATCCTCTCAGACCTATGCCCATTTTATCGTGCTTATTTCATTAATGTTAGCACTGAAAAAATTGCAAAATTTACTGCGAATTTTATCTTTTCTAATAGTTTTGCAACCTGAAAACCAGAAATATGACTTTGCAGATAGTGAACAGAAATCCCTAGAGTACCGACAATTGGAAATGCATGTTAGTTTCTCTATTACTTGATCAATGCTGTCACTAATGCAAATGTATTCCCACAATGCACGGAGTGTCATTAATTTTATGTTGTTTACGTACTCTTGCCATAAGGTTAAGCAATTCCTACTATTAAGCCAGATGAAATTGCATTACCTTAATGAAATGCACTTTACTGATAAAGAAGAATGTCACTTTCACAAGTGGAAGTGCTGTTAGCAAATTTTTACGAGAGAATTCCCAAAATCATATCTTAATTGCTTGGACAGCTGTGTAGTTTACATAACGAGCAAACAATGCCAAGGTTTTTTATTTTCTTTGTCAGCTGTATTGGATGTTAGTATGCATGGTGGACCTTTTTTAGGCCTTTTATTACTTGATTGCAAATCATTCTTCATTGCTGCCCAAATTTATGGAAGGACATTGCTCCCTGAGGTGCCATATCCTTTCAGGTCTGTAACTGAACATGACTGATGGCTCCAGTGTAACAGTTGCTTATTACGGCGCTCACTGAGCTATGATTGCTCCAATACTTTATGTTGGCAGATGTGTTTCCCTTGGAACAGCATCTCCGAGACAGAGGTCATTGATCAAACCCCCCTCTGGCTGTTCCATTATGTGCAAATTATTGCTAAAAGCAGAAGGACTGAGAAAGGGGGAGGGAGGAGTGGGGTGTGTGCATGTGTGCGTGCACGCGCTCTGCTAACTGCAGAACTGAGGAACAGGAAAAAGCTAATGTAATGAAGCAAAAAAAAAAAGTCCATCTAAACTGGAAAAAATGTTTTTATAATGCGATCAAATGGAGGAGAAAGAAGGAAGTTAAGATTATTTCAGCGGGGGAACAATTGCATAATATGGTAGTGTTTTCTTTTCAACTGAGCAATGCACAATATTTTTGTCTGTGCTGTGTTGCTTGTGTGTATTTTTACTGCTGAAGTTAATGGAAAATGGGTTATTCAATACCTAAGACACTTCTATTAACACTTGTTAAATAAATTAGAGAACTTTTATTTACTGAGAGGGCCGTGCTCTATAGCAGTGGATAGTGACTGAGCTGTGCACCAGTTCCAAAAAATCAGAACAGAGACAGGGTTGTTGAACTAAGCAAGTGACTGTCTTGAGGACTTCCCAAAGACTGTCTGAGTCAGACTATGGACACTCACTACTACAACCACTGTTTAACAGAGTGGAAAGAGTGTCTTGATGTAATATGAGTGATGATGCACAGAAAATGAATCATACCAGGGTCCTATGAACAACTTATATTACCTGTAGGAGACGTCAAAACTTTGAGAAATTTTAATGTAAACTTTGGCTATTAGGTTTGTTTGTCACTAATGGTGATGTTTCTTTGTTTTGTTTTTATATTTTGTCACTTGTAACAGATACATCTCCAAGAAATAAAGCTACTAGATTCTCTTGGAGGAGGGAGAATTTAATGAAAACAGCAGGTCACAAGCGACATTAAAAAAAAAAAATAAAAAACAAAAAACCAAACCCCTGAAAACTAATTTATCCTTCTTTTCTTTCTTCCCAGATTTTTTTTTAAATAAAACAATCTGTCCAGAGTATAATGACTCAAGGCAAATTATAAATTAAATAGAACTTTTCTAGACAATTCATTGAAATTAAAACAGAATATTGAGTTAGACCTTCTGTTTCCCCCTTTTTTGCTGTTTTTGTTTGTTTCTTGAACTTACGGTTTCTTTGGCTTTGTTTTAAAAGTTGTTGAAAATAGATTCCAACAGATATGTGCGTATATAAGAATGCAAGTGAGTCCTCAGTGCAATCCCATAGGAAAATAATTAGATTTTGGTAAAAGCGAGTCACTGAGTTATTTTACAGCATTTTCAAGCTTTGCATCTATTGGCACTGTGGTAAACAAAGGGAAATTGCTAATAAAAAAAAAAATAATCCATTAACTGCATGGCTTGCAACCTTCCATTTAGTTGTTTGTACCTGTGGAGACAACCAAAATTTAACTGAACGTGGTCCCAAGAAAATTGCCTTAAGTTGTCCCTAATTTGGGTAAGTTGAACTGAATGACATCCAGAGGTTCTTTCAATTTAAATTATTCCATAGTTTTATAAAGTTTTCTGCATCACTTTCTCCAGTAACTAATCGTGTTACTGAACTTTACACCTTCTCAAAGGATAGTGTGATTTTGCAGCCTTTACTGGTATAAGGAGGACTACTGATACTTTCCCTATAATCAAGTAAAACCAGTTTGAATTGGCTTTTGAGTCTGGACTTCTCATCACAAACATAACCAACCTCTCGGCTCACAGTTGTTTCTATGTACCTTTCTAAAACATGCTTTTTTTTTCTTTTTCTTTTTTTTTTTTCCTTCCTATCAACAATATAATCAGACATTGGAAACAATTTTTCTATAAATATTCTGCTGAATTCAAAAGCAAGCTTTGTTTTAATGGTCTCTTTCTTCAACTTTTAACCTGATACTTAACCTGTTCCCCTTCCAGGCATCCCACCTCTAATTGCATTAAAACTTACCACTTCAGTGAAAAAGCTTGCCATAGCTAGTCTGGTTCAGCTTGCAACTTATTTCTGTAAAGACAAAATGTTTAGGTCAAATCCATAGGTCTTCTAAATTGAGGTAGTTACACTTGAAATGTCTTATGCAAGGATTTGGCCCAGTATAACTAGACAATTGTAATGATCTTAGACTATTTCAAAGCAGCAAGACTATGAACTTCTTCTGACAACAAGCTGATTTATTGTATTCCTTGGTAAAAAGTAAAGGTCCCATTAAAATATCCAGGAATATCATTCTCTCTAGGGAGTCCTACATTTCTTCACAAATAGTTTGACAGTGATCACGTTGGATACCAAGCAATTACTATGTATAGACTGTCAATTATTTTAACCACATGCTTTATATTGTATCTACTTTAACCTTCTTTTCTACTATTATAAAAACTTCTATCCTTTGACTAAAGAAATTAATCAAAACTACGTCTTTGGGAGAAAACAAAAATACATGTGATTAATATATTATTTCTGTTCTCTATTCCTTCTTTTGTCTCTATTTCTGATAAGGGATACAATTTTTAATTTAAAAGAAAATTAAAGTGATTTTAGCAGTCATTCAATTTTTTTAAATTGACAACCTGAAAGAAAATATTTCCTTACCATAGTGAATGTATTTCCTTGGTCTGTTGCTTTTGCACATTCTTCTCACTTGTGTGATGTAGTAGAATTCATGGTCTCATCTTTTAAAGGAAGAAAAAAGAGAACTGTGATTTTCTTCTTCGCTCTTTTGTTCTTAATGAAATGCTAAGATGAATATCTGGATTGCACTATACATTTTTGAAAGATTTGGGCTATAACAAAGTTTTATTTCCCTATTAGACCCTTTTAACAGAAGGAAAAGCAATGAATTAGATAATATTTGGAAAAACAAGAGGAGAGAGAGAATTGCAAACATCCTTCACTCACATTGCACTTGCTTTGGTTATGACACTTGCACAGAGTCTGGAGACTTGGCTTGTCTTCCACCATGGAGGAAAAATTGCTGAACGTCAAGCCAGGCCATTTTTCTGGGGAAGGTACGGTCAGATAATTGTTCAAGAATCTTGGCCTTTTTTCCTTTTGAGTAATCCTGCTGACACTTACCTTTCCCTCATCACAGAATAAGATATAAAAAAGGCTTAATGTCTGTAATAGATGCTTGCTTAGGGGAATAATGAAACAGATGTATGTTCATTTCTCTGAGTAAAAATGACCACAAATCTGCCAATTCTGAGACAAAAAGTCTGAACAGAAACTCTTGTAATTGAAAATGAAGTTATTTACATAGAGACCGAATTGTGTTTCTTCTCTCTCTTTTTTTTTTGCCTCAAATAAGACAAAATTACTGCTTCTGAAACAGATATCAGACACAGATACAGAAATATCTACATCAGATATTTATGGTCTGGTTATATGCTTCTCCTGCACTATTCTTATTGATAACGCATACATTTCCTTGTGCTCGTGACACTGTTTGCTACCCATCAAGACAAATTTATAAGCCATGATTCTGAAGCTGTACCATGAAGCAGCATTCCCCACCTGAAGACAACACTCCTCATAAATTAATGCAAAAAATTTCCTTTGTATATTTTAAATACATCCAAACTTATTGTGAGAAAATGATTCTTTTTGCAGTCCTTTCTGATGTGATACGGGCCCTCACAACCAAAAACTGGAACTACAGGGTGCATGTAGGACTTGGATGCTATATACCATTCTGCATAATTAGTTATTTTTCACTTAGTTTATGTTATTCTAAATAAGTTTTAGTAGAAACAACACTGCTCATGTCATGATGGAATTAGGATCTTTTGCAGTTTTGGGGGATAGAGTACCTAGAATAACTGATAGACTTAAAGTCAAGGATGACTAACATATTTTTTCCTCTAGGCCATGATCTTGCATGATTTCACTTGGAATCCTCAAAGCCTTTTGTACTTACTCTTCTGACTTCAAGAAAGTCACAGTGTCATTATTTAAGCCTCTTACCGTGAAAGAATGAATTACATCCGTTCTTGAACATAAGTTCCTTTTAAACACGGAGCACCTTAGATAGCAAGACATACGTAGCTTGCAAAGGCAGCTTTTCTAAAAGAAAGGGCATATATTGGTCGTTTGCTCTAAAACCAAAACACACAGGGCACAAGCCCAGTTCTTTTTACCAGCAGGATTGTAATTGTCCTTTGATTCTTTGCTGCCAAGGTATTGTCAGCTCTCTAGTGAATTCATGTGCACACCTATGTAAAACTCCTCAAACAATAGGAGTTTAAGAAAAAGCATGGAAACTGGCTGCTTAAAACCTGATTAGTGACTGATGCTCAGTTAATGGCCCTAATATTTTTACCTTGCAAATAATCTCTCAGGTAGCAACCTATGAACTCAAGTCTTTTTTTCATCTAAGAAAAAAGTTTCAGTATGTCTTCCTTCATAAACAGTCTACCGAAAGATGGGAAACAAAAGCATGCACAATCAATGTAAAATATTTTAAAATTATTTTAGTTTCTTTACATTACGTCATTCACTTACAGCATTGAAAACAGCTCCCAAATCCCTGATCTCTTGCTACAGCTTATTGTGTTCAGAAACATGACTTTAAATGAAGAAACCTTTCTGGATAACAGCTTTATCATGTGTTTCAACCAAATTTTTGGTTTGCTGAACCGGTCTTTTCTAGCTAAGAATAAATGGTTCCTTGAGAAGTCCTAACACTAGTGAAGTGATCTCAGATAATAGATTGTATTTCAGTCACAGATACTGAACAAAACCATATTAAAGCACTAGAAATATTCTGTGCCAAATAATTCACTCAATAAAAGTTGTGCACACAATGTAGTATTCTCTTAATTAACTCATAGCCCCTTAAAGTGCTTTTAGAAATGAAGGCAATATGGGTAACAGCCATGTTCTTCAGCAAAATAGAATATGTGGTAGTAAGAGCAAAGTTACTAAAAATCTTTTTCAATCATTTTGTAGCAGGCAAGGCTGAAATAGCAGTATTTGCTGGTCAGTGAGTATCTCATATAAACCCTCCTGACTCTTTCTAGATTAGAAAAAAAATAAGCATCCAGAGCCTTTCCAGGTCAATAAAAATATTTCAGATCTCTGAGTTTTCTTGAGATGCTGGAGAGTCAGTTAGGGACAAGTTGAACCAAATACAGTCATGATCTATTCATTGTAGTTGGACTATTCCAAGCTGTGTAAGGTCTTTTCAAGTTGTTTTTTTTTTTTTAAAATAACATCTGTCCTAACAGCGGGAGGAAGGGGAGGGGAGGGGAGGGGGGTAGAGAAAAACTCCCAGTCAAAACTTTGAAACTAAAAAACTTTAAATGTTACAAAATTAGATCCTTAGAATAAATTAGCTGTCTATTTTTTTTTTTCATACTTATAATCAGATTCACATATTTCTTATACAGTGCCTACAAAAAAAGTGTATTATCGGTGTTTGTCAGAGCACTCAAAGCTGGTGTTACTTTCAAGACGTGCCTAAGCTGTGAAAATGAAACGGGACAGTTTTAAATGGCATGTAGTAACATAGTAATCAAAGACAGGACTGTCGTGTGCATGCTCATTTCAAAAGTCTTTCCCTTACAGTGTAATATCAGTAATTAAAGGTTCATTATTATTAAAATTGCAATTTGCACAGCCTAATTCATTTAAGTAACTGGACTTTAATTCAAATGTATGAAGTGACATTTCACTTTATTAGAGTTCACTCAAACATAATTTTATTCAGTTCAATGCAATGTGTATAATTTGCAACCATATAACGAAACACTTTTCAATAGATTTCAATGTGCGACTGTACAGAATCAATGAAATTTCAGTGTATATTTATCACCTGTTGTTCATCCAAGTCTAGGTTTCTCTGGGACTCATACCCCACTGCTGTGCTTATGGGTATATTTCATCAAGAAACTGCTGGCATAGACTGGTGGCATTGAGAAATATGGCCTTATTATATTTTTCAATAACTTGAACACAGAAGACAAACATTGCTACATATCTCATTTTCCTACAATGTTGTGAGCCTTCTTTAGGCTATGGAGTACAGTGAAGGGGGAAAAAAGTATGACATCAATCTGGAGGCTAGGGCAGAAAAGTGGTATATCAGACAGGACAGTTATATTTATCACCTGTTGTTCATCCAAGTCTAGGTTTCTCTGGGACTCATACCCCACTGCTGTGCTTATGGGTATATTTCATCAAGAAACTGCTGGCATAGACTGGTGGCATTGAGAAATATGGCCTTATTATATTTTTCAATAACTTGAACACAGAAGACAAACATTGCTACATATCTCATTTTCCTACAATGTTGTGAGCCTTCTTTAGGCTATGGAGTACAGTGAAGGGGGAAAAAAGTATGACATCAATCTGGAGGCTAGGGCAGAAAAGTGGTATATCAGACAGGACAGTGAAACTTGGGATGCATGGGGCCAGCTTGAGACCTTCACTCTGTTCTTTAACAGTTACTTTGATTTACTCATTGCCTTATTTCCATCACTCAAAATGAGAATAACTTCCTATTTCATCAGAGACATGTGAGGCAAAGATCCTTTAAAATAATTTTGGGATGTGCGACTACTACTGAAATACCTTCTGGCTGTATCCAGAGAAATAAATTGCTTATTTAAATAGACAAACTTTCAAAAGGTATGTTGAAAGATAATTGGAATATAACCAGTGAGACTTTGCTCTTTGGCATGGAACTCTCTAGTATCACGAACGTCAATACGCTGGAAATGGAGTTCTAAGCCATCTCAGCTGAGCAAATACCATCAGCCCTGTGTGAACACAGCATATGAACCCACAATTAATTTGACTGTTCAAATGAGAGTAGAGTTTAATCGGCAAGATATCATGGTGTGAGGGTTCGCAGACATAGGAATAAAGGAGGTGTATATAAATTCAAACATAACATCCCTGAAAGTCTGAAAAATAAAATTGTACTTTATCTGTCTTAGAATAAGATCTATGCCTACATTCATGAGACTGTTTATGCTCTTAGCTCTAAGTTAGTTCCTGTTAATTATTTCTCCCCTCTTTTCTAAATCTATCTTGCTATAGTCAGTGTCATGATCTGAAGCTGGTTATATGCCTACCAAGATCCTCAGGAGAGCTGCTGATGTGAGATTTTGTGATACAAGATGGCCATAACATGGATGCAAAGGTAGGTAGTATCAAAAAATCATAGAATCATAGAATGGTTTGGGTTGGGAGGGACCTTTAAAAAATATCTATTTTAGTGCTTGCATTTGATTTGGCAATTTTTTTTTTCCTGACTGAAAATTTACTTTGTGGGAAAAGTAATAGAAATTTTACCTATGCAGATCTACTACGTAGAGCTCAATCTGTTTCAGGGCCACCAGGGGAAGCTGAGAGAGGACACAAACCTTGGCAAGCACCAAAACTTCAAAACTTCCTGGCAGAGCCAGAAACCTTGATGCTTTGTTTTCTAAATTGAATGGCACTGCAGCAATAGGAGCACTTTGGACATGTAAAGGAACACACTCCTGAAGCATAAACTCATTCTGATGGCTCAAATTTTTTTAAAAAATACATTCATGGTTTAACAGATTAAGCCTTGAACCTTGTACTATGTGTACTTTCTGTTTCCTGCACTTGCCACGAAGCTGTTGTGAAGGAACAAATCTAAGTGTGAACTCTGAGTAATTTGACAGAAAGCAAGTTGTGGGCATTTTCAGCATTAGTGAGTACGGAGCCATGGCTTTTTGTCCATTCCACACTTCGCTTGTGCAGAATCCGTTGTTTTATGTGACATTTATCCTCCAAAGCTTGATACCATATTGCTTTATTTTTACAGATAAAAGTAGAATTGAGAGTACTGTCTTTAACTTCTTTCGGGCAAAAATCTGAATTAGAATGAGTTGATTTATAAAATTGAATATGTTAGATTTTTCCCTTTGCTCTGTAGCACAGTAACTTGCATGAATGATATGCTATCATGTGGTCTTCAAAAACTATCAGGACCCTGAGTATGCATAAGAACACATGCACGTAATTTTTTAAATATATGTGGCTATTGTCTAGAATTTTCAGACAGAAAAATAGTCTCTGAAAGACTCACTGGGAGGGATCACAGAGTTAAGGGAGGCTTACATTTAAAAGGTAGCTGTCTGCAGTGATCTTGTCTAGCCTATCTCAAAACTACTGTGTGGAAAAAAACTCAAGAATAACTGCTGCTGAGGTGATTTAGAGTGGCCATATTGCTGTACTTCCAGGAAAAAAAAAACCTGTTGTATCTATAATGCAATCAAGCAAAACTGTCAGAACACGCCAAGTAGAAGGAAACACAGAAGACAATGTCCAGAAAGGACATCTATCGGTATGCTCTGTACTGTAATGTACATATATCTGATGGTGTGCACACAACTGAAAATCTTGGTATTTCTTCATAATCATTGAAACAGGAAATGGGTTTATTTGCACGTATTTGTTACCAGGTCACATGAATTTTATTAGAGGAAGAGTATTGTTGCAAGAGGGCCTGAATCTTTCTGAAACAAATTTTACTTGCAAAGCATCTTTCAGAATGTATTCCCCATAGCATAGCTTTTTAAGCATAGATGATCATAAAAAAATAATTCACAATAGTGTTTTGGTAGGATTTTTGATGGGGTTTTTTTTTTCATGTCAACAATTTTAGGCTTAGAGTTTGGACAACTCCACTACAACTTCATTTATGCTTTCCTTAGATTCCTTTTTAAAATGATTGTTAATTAAAGAGCTTTCTCTTTTGTTTTAAATGCTGAAAATAATTTTCAATGATTTTGAATGATACAATATTATCTTCAACCCATGTGGATCAATATGCTTTAAAGAGGAATCACAGCAATGGAGTTCTAGATCTTTTGATGGTATGCCTTTTGAAGACCGACCATGTTGCCTGGAGAAAATAAACTACTTCAGGGGAAATTTTTTTTTGTTAAAATCCTCATGATGATACAAATTAATTTCTTTAAGAAAATAGAATGAAGGATTTTAAGTTTTCTTTGCTATGTGCAAGTGATTTCATGAGAACTTTCCATACATATTCTACACTGATAGTTAAAAACATACATCTAAAAATCAAGCAACTAACAAGAAATGATGACTTCCTTCATGCTTCAAAATAAAATACAAATCTGTTAGTGCCAGTATGAATGTGCCTTACAGCACCTCTTGCAAACAGAAACAAGATCCCCTGGCTACAAAAAATAAGAGTAATGGAGAGGTTTTGAAGAGATACTCAAAAAGCCACAATCAAGAACAATAAGATGATTTTGTTATTCATTTAATTGGAAGGGAGATAGGTTGAAAGCATCCACAGAAATAAAAATCTAAACAGCCAAAAACATAATAAAAGGAAAAGTAGAGAGCTCATAGCTTTTTATGCCTGTTTCTGAACTGCAGAAGAAAAAAAAAATGTTTAATTCCTAGGAAGGAACATACCCTCCAGAACCATTAATGTAGCGGCAGCAGATGCCAGAGGGTTTCTGGCATTTTCTACTGGGAAGACGGGCCTTTTGTCCAACCCTGTGGGGCTTTTCCCTGTTTTTAAGGAGATGTAAATTACACGTAGAATTTATAAAAATGAGTATTTGAGTATTTGGGTATCAAAGGGAATCCAGGCAACAGTATTCATGTGCACAAGTACATGAAAATGGTGGAATAAATGTTTCTGTTATATATTTGAGAAAAAGCCAGAAAATGCACTTGCATGATACAAAAATCATGACCAAATGCTTTCAGAAAGATGTTAGATACTAAACTCAAACAGTTTTTTCAAGTTGGGCGTTTTAGCTTCTGAATTTTATAACTTCCTAAACTGTCAATGTGTTGTGTAATGTTGAGATGGTTCTGGGGGACCAAAAGAAAATTAATGTTGTGACAATATTTAAAGGGAGGAAATAGCATGACTCAGGTAATGATAACCTTGTCTGTCCTGTATATATTGTGGACAAATGGAATGGTAGGTAATAGATGTGACATTTTTTACGGGTTAAGAAAAGTTACTTAATGTCAATAGGCATAGATTTATTGAAAATTGATCTTGTTAAGCTACCTTAGGAAAAAAAAAATTGTCACTGTAAGCTTGCTTGCTAAAAATGTTGATGTAATACAACCAGGGATCTGTAAGGTATTTTAACTTGGTATTACAAAGCATTTTGGCTAAGGAGCAAACCCAATACCAAATCAGTATGTATTAGTCAGGCGAAGACATTACATAAACTATGTTATCTGAGAAACACTTCCTGGGGAAGCATCACTGACTGAATGTTTCACTGTATGAGTACTGTGGACCCAGAGTTGTTTAACATTTTTATCTATGGCATAAAATCATTACTGATCAATTCACTAATGATGTGAAAGCTGGAGGATCAATGAAAAAAGAAGTCAGAGCACTGATACCAGTCTAGAGCCCTCTGTATGTTGTGTGTAACCAGCAATACATACATCATACAGGGAGAAACAAATACTGCAGGCTGCTTTTGCATGCCTGGTGTTCTGGCATGAGAATCCTCCTGAACTAATATAATCCAGTCACCCACCGCGTGTCAGAGCTTCCTATAACAAAAAGCAGATGTTGTAGTTCAGCCCTGATTGGGACCAGACTATGCAGTCTCTCTCTCACTCCCCCCACCCTCCGAGAGAATAGGGAGAGATAATATAAGAAAAAAAGGCTCAAGGTTTGAGATAAGGACCGGGAGAAATCCTTAAAGTCATCGTTATGGGCCAAACAGACTCGACTTGGGGAAAACTGTTCATTTATTTCTAAAACCAAAGCAGGAGAATGAGACAGAGAACAAGATAACCTCCCCCCACACCTCCCTCTTCCCGGGCTTAACATTATCTCTACCTCCTTCCCCTCCCAAGCAGCACAGGGGGGAAGAGGGAATGGGGGTTGTGGTCAGTTCATCACGCGTTGTTTCACGCCGCTGATTCATTGTCGGGGGAAGATCTCCTCACATTCCTCCCCTGCTCCATTGTGGTGTCCCTCCCACGGGCCACAGTCCTTTGTGAAACTGCTCCGGCGTGGGTCATCTCTTCCACAGAGTGCAGTCTCTCCAGAACGGCTGCCCCAGAGTGGGCCCTCCACAGGCCACAGCCTCCGTCAGGCCTCCACCTGCCCTGGCATGGGGGCCTCCATGGGCTGCAGGGGCACAGCCGGCCTCACCATGGGCTGCACCACGGGCTGCAGGGGAATTTTGGCCAGGAGCAGCATTAATCCTCCCCCTCCTTCTTCACTGACCTTGGCGTCTGCAGCCGTTCCTCTCACAAGAAAAATTCTTCACAGCAGGCTGGCAGATGCCTCTCACGTTCTCTTCACATCTCATCTCCTCTCCACCTCTTGCAGCCAGGCTGGGCTGAGTTGGGCCCAGTTGGCCGCTTGGTGGGAGGCCAGAGGGTGAGGCCTGCAAGGCCCACAAGGCTCGCGCCTCCCCCTGTCTGCCCCCGCTCAGCTGGCTTCACATCTTCTCTCCTTTTTTTTCTGTTTTTCCCCTTCTTAAATACGTTATTGCAGAGGCGTTATCACGGGACATTCTGCTACCAATTGGCCAGCAGCGGGTCCGCCCTAGGCCTGGCCGAGTCCACTGAACAAAGGGGAAAAACTTCTAACAGTTTCCTACAGAAGCTGCTGCTGTAGCCACCCCTCACTAAACAAAACCTGAACAGCAGTAACTCTGAGAAAAACATGCAACTCATTGCAGATCATCAACTGAATATGAGGTAATGCTATGGCCAAAGAAACACTGTTGGGAATAGTTTGCTGTTATTTCTGTGCTTGGTTGACACCCATGTGATTATTGCTGGACTAGTGCATTGTGGCCAGGTATTGACAACTCAGTATGGACACTGAAAGCTTGAAAAGGCTTTAAAGAAGAGTTATAGTGATTGCCAAAAACTGTAAAAGAAGTCTCATGTATCCCAACATCAGCTATAGCAGATAATAAGCCTGCATCTTGAATTGCATGCATAGTCCTTGTTCCTCTAACATCTCAGTAAGGAGAAACCAAGTTGGAAGTCAAACTGGAAAAGGTTCTGCCTTTGTAGAAAGGTCCCAGCACCAAAGTATGGGCAATGTGTGTGCAGCTGGGAGTTAAGCCAGTGGAATGTTTCAGACTGGAGAAGATATAAGCAAGAGGTGCCTACAAAATACAAGAACATGGAAGGGGAAAATACGAAATTACTGTGGGCTGTCTACTCTCATTTAAAAACTAGAGAATTTCAAGCAAAATGTACAGATGACCACTCAAAAACAAATGAGGTTTCTTTACAGTATGCAGAATTAAGCAGCAGAACACATTATAAGATGTTAATGCAGAAAGGTAATATGGGTTCAAAAAAGCATCTGAATGAATGTATTAAAAAAAAAAGTATTGAAAACTCAAGCTAAAACAAAACAAAAGAAAATCACCTCAGAATCTGAAAAGTCTTGAGCTGCCAACTACAGAGGTCTGGGAGAGCATGCAATGCTTACTCTTTTCCCCAGGCATCTGCTGTAGCACAACACAGCTGCAGTGTAGAAGAATGTATGTGAAGAAAACATACCTGTGAATAGAGCATTTTTTTTTGGCCTATCATCCTATGGCTTAATGAAACCCAGTGACTGATGGAAAAAGTAAGACTTGAAATAAAACTCAAACATAGTGGTGAAACTAAGTAATTTACAAGCAAATTTCTCAGTTGAGTCTGATAGTATCTTCTTTTGCGCTTGCTGGTGACATAGTTTAGCCTTGCTAAGGACCAAACTATGCAGAATCTCACTCACTCCCCTCACCCTCCGAGGGAATGGGGGAGAGCGCATGTAACAAAAAACTTGAGGTTTGAAATAAGGCCAGAGAGATCATTCAAGTTACCATTAGCGGCAAAAGAGACTTGACTTGGGGAAAACAATTTCAATTTATTAATAATAAAATCAAAGCAGGATAATAAGAGAGAGAACAAAAATGAGTTCCCCCCACCCCTCCCCTCTTCCTGGGCTGCATTTCAAATTATCTCCACTTCCTTCCCTTCCCCTGAGGGGCACAGGTGGAATAGGGAGTGGAGGTTATGGTCAGTTCATCACACGTCACTTTACACTGCTCCTTCCTCATCGGTGGAAGAACCATAGACTGTAAAAGGCTATGCCTCCGGGAGCTGTGTGACGAGCCCCCCACCAAAAGACCATCACGGCCATCCATCACTGTGCCCTCGCCACCAGAATCTGCGTGCCCGCCTGTCATTGTCCTTGCTGGATCCAAAGGTGGTGATGTCTCTTTCCCTCTTTTCCTCTTTCTCTCTTCTCTTTTCCTTTTCCCTCTCAGAAATATTCTGATAAGAGCCCCTGCTATCAACCCCCTTTATGCTTTCCAAGGTTTCAAAGTTAAGTCGTTCCTCCAAATGTTAAATAAAATCCTGAATCGATTGTTTGGTGTCGTTTCACCTTAAGTTAGTCTGAGGGAATCACAAATCTGCTATGGCCCCAGGATGTAACAGGTCCTCCACGGGCTACAAGTGGATCTCTGCTCCTCGGTGGACCTCTTCTTCATTTTTATTTTCCCCTTCTTCAATACTTTACCACAGAGGTGTTATCATTATCACCAATTAGCTTGGCCCTGAACAGTGACGGGTCCCCTCTAGACCCATCTTCGGCTTCTCACCAAAGCTGCCACTGCAGCCCCCTTGCCCCCCGACCTGCTACACAAAAACAGCACAGCTGGTAAGATCAAGTTCTACTATCAGTTCTACTGCAGTGCACTAAGGACTGTCCCCCCACCTGACATTGCTCTGGTTTAAATAGTCAGTGATAGGACAGTACTTTGTAGATCTCCTGATCCAGGCCCATAACGAGAGAGATACAGCAAAGCAGCCAGCAGATCATTCAGTGGATGAGATAGCAGCAATGGGATTTCATTTTCTTAGAGTGAAAGGAGGCCTGTGCTGTGTAGAAGAGGGATTTCTAGACAGCATCATCATCAAACTCTACACTGTTGACCTGGGATCTTTGGATACAGACCTGAGCATCTCTTTCCTCTTCATGTCTATGCAGATATGGATTTTCTTTATGGTTTTTATGATACCTCATAGCTTTTATTTGTGATGGGAGAACCTTTGAGAAAAGAGATGCCTAGACTTTGTAAATAGATCCTGCCTTGTACCAGCAGAACACTTACATAAAAAAGCTTGAAGGAAGCTTTCTTGGAAATGGTTTAAGATCTGGGAGGCTTTCAATGAAACTCATATAGAAAATAAGAAATAGACACTTTCAAAAGTTAATGAAGTGGATTGTGTCGTATCTAAAAATATGTTGTTTAAGCCTATTTGGTTTTTCTTCTGGATAAATGGCTTGAAAGTTATCAGAAACCATTAGTGAAGCAAAAAACCTTTATTACTTATGATGTCACAGAATCACCAAATCACAGAATAGTTGATATTAGAAGGAACCTCTGAAGACCATTTGGTCCAATGCCCATACTCAAGCAGGACCGCCTAGAACAGGTTGCCAAGGACCATGTCCAAATGCCTTTTGAGTATCTCCAAGGATGGAGACTCCACAATTTCCCTGGGCAACCTATGCCAGTGCTTAGCCACAAAAAAAAAAAAAACAAAGTGTTTCCTGATGTTCAGGAGGAACCTCCCCTCCCATGTTTCAGTTTGTGCCCATTGCCCTTGGTCCTGTCACTGGGCAGCACTGGAAAGAGCCTGGCTCTGTCCTCTCTACACTCTCCCTCCATGTATTTATTTACATTAATAGGATCTTCCCTGAGCCTACTCTTCTCCAGGCCGAACAGTCCCAGCTCTCCAAGTATTTCCTCGCATGTGAGATGCTCCAGTGCCTTAACCATCTTTGTGGCCCTTCACTGGAAAATACATCAAATATGCAGTAAAACTTTTATGTGAGATGACACATGGAACCTGTAAAGCGGATTATGGGAATGTAAGTATATAAAAATGAAGCTCGTGCTCCTGAAGGCAACAGAAATTTACATATATATGCATGCATAAGTGTGCAAGCAGTTAACACAAGTGTAATGGAAAAAATACCTCTTAGCTTCAGTTAATTGCAAGATTTTATGAATCTGCAAATTAATAGATGATTAAACATATGATTTAAACTCAAACCTATACATTTGAATAAAAACACTTTGCTGATCTGTAATCAGACTACTAAACTGCTTGCACACACAGCTTTAAATTTTGATTAGTTTAGTGTGAAAGGAGAGGTAATGAGCTGAGAACTAGTTAGTTTGCCTCATACTGCAACTAACCATAGTGAATTATAATTTGTAGTCTAGTATTTTGGAACATATGTATAGCAGAACACATTTTTTTTTCATCTGCAAGGTCACTAATTTTTATGAAATTTCTATAAACCCTGTATTGTTCTGTTCCTTGTTAGTTATTGTATTAGTAATGCATTAACACGATATAAAATTCAATAACAAAACAATACAGGATTTTTTTACAACTGATAGCCATTGAATCCATCATGATATTATCTGTCCTTATCTACTAACACAGAATTCTTGGATAGAAAGTATGTCCATCCGTTCCCTTAGTATGACTTTAGTGGTATAAAATGGGGATTATCTGGTTTTGTGTAATGACCTGTGTAAAGCTTACAGAAGTAAAATTAAGTTCCCATCTTTAGTGAGTTTGTAAGTGCTAATATCTCTGGTCACTCTTCCATGTATTTTGAGCATTGAATCCTGGGCGTGTATAATGAATTCAATATGAAGAAAATGAGTTTGAAAGTTGATTTGGAGTTTGGTTTAAGTGCTGTGATTGTCACTGTGTGAACCTTCCACACCATTACGAACATCATCCTTTGATGTTTTGCTTGAAGGTGTGCAGTGATTGTGGATTTTAGCTGTCCTGCAATACGTGCCTGTTTAGTTGAGATTTTATTTATTTTGATTTGTGTATTGGGTGTTACTGAATGAGCCACCTTTAAAATCTGAATAACCTACTTTTGCTAACCTCTTTTGCAAAAGATAAATATCTTATTTGGGTTTGGAGTTGTGTTTCTTCTTCTTACTGTGTAAGGAAGCTGTGAGTAACAAAGTAAAAAGAAATGGTTTTTACCATCATTTCAGGAAAAAGTGCAAATGCTTGTTTTTATACATTTAAAATATTCTTGATGGCAAATAAGTACAAAGCAGGCTTGAAATATACTTGAGAGACTAGAAATTAAGATAATTCTAGACAGCACTGATAATCTTAAAAGCTAAGGAAAACAAAACTATGTATAAGAACATGAGATTATAATCATAGAATCATAGAATGGCTAGAGTTGGAAGGGACCTTCAAAGGTCATCTAGTCCAACCCCCCTGCAAGGAGCAGGGACATCCCTGACTAGATCAGGTTGCTGAGAGCCTCACCCAGCCTGGCCTTGAACATTTCCAGGGATGGGACATCCACCACCTCTCTGGGCAACCTGGTCCAGTGTTCTACAACCCTTGTTATAAATTTTTTTTTCCTAATATCTAATCTAAATCTACCTCCCTCTATTTTAAAACCATTACCTTTCGTCCTGTCACAACAGGCCCTCCTGAACAGCCCTTCAGGTACTGGAAGGCCACTATCAGGTCTCCCCAGAGCTTCCTCTTCTCCAGGCTGAACAGCCCCAATTCTCTCAGCCTGTCCTCATAGGAAAGGTGCTCCAGCCCTCTTATCATCTTCTTGGCCCACCTCTGGACCTGCTCCAACTGGTCCATGTCCTTCTTATGTTGGGGGCTCCAGAGCTGGATGCAATACTCCAGGTGGGGTCTCACCAGTGCAGAGTAGAGGGGCAGAATCACCTCGCTCAACCTGCTGGCCACGCTCCTCTTGATGCAGCCCAGAATGCGGTTGGCCTTCTGGGCCGCAAGGGCGCATTGCCGGCTCATGATGAGCCTCTCGTCCACCAGCACTCCCAAGTCCTTCTCCTTCGGGCTGCTCTCCATCCATTCTCCACCCAGCCTGTATTTGTGCCTGGGATTGCCACGACCCAGGTGCAGGACCTTGCACTTGGCCTGGTTGAACTTCATGAGGTTGGCACGGGCCCACCTCTCCAGCCTGTCCAGGTCCCTCTGGATGGCATCCCTCCCTTCCAGCGTGTCGACGGCACCACACAGCTTGGTGTCATTGGCGAACTTCCTGAGGGGGCACTCTATCCCACTGTCCATGTCGCCAACAAAGATGTTGAACAGGGCCGGGCCCAACGTGGTCCCCTGAGGGACGCCACTGGTGACCGGTCTCCACTTGGACATTGAGCCGTTGACCACCACTCTCTGAGTGCGGCCATCCATCCAACTCCTTATCCACTGAGTGGTAGATCCATCAAACCCGTGCCTCTCTAGTTTAGAGAGAAGGATGTCGTGTGGGACAATGTCAAAAGCTTTGCACAAGTTCAGGTAGATGATGTCCGTTGCTCATCCCTTGTCCACCGATGCTGTCACCCTGTCATAGAAGGCCACCAAATTGGTCAGGCATGATCTGCCCTGGTGAAGCCATGTTGGCTGTCACCAACCACCTCCTTGCTATCCATGTGCCTTAGCATGATGTCCAGGAGAATCTGCTCCATGACCTTGCCAGGCACAGAGGTAAGGCTGAGTGGCCTGTAGTTGACCATGTCCTCCTTGTTCCCCTTTTTAAAAATGGGGGTTATGTTTCTCCTCTTCCAGTCATCAGGGACCTCACCAGACCACCACAACTTCTCAAATATGATGGCCAGTGGCTTGGCAACTTCATCTGCCAGTTCCCTCAGGCCCTGCAGATTGATCTCATCAGGTCCCATGGACTTGTGCACCCTCAAGTTCCTCAGACGTTCCCGTACCTGCTCTTCGAGTACAGTGAGTGGTTCTTCATCCTCGCAGTCCCTGCCTGTGCCTTCCACAGCTTGGGTGGAGAGACAAGAGCCCTTATCAGTGAAGACTGAGGCAAAAAAGTCACTGAGCACCTCAGCCTTCTCCATGTCCCGGGTAACCAGGACACCAGTTTCCTTCTGGAGGGGGCCTACATTCTCCCTGGACTTTCTTTTGTCCCCTGCACACCTATAGAAGCTTTTCTTGCTGCTTTTTATATCCCTGGCCAGATTCAATTCCGTCAGAGCTTTAGCCTTCCTCACCCAATCCCTGGCCACTCGCACAGCCTCTTCGTAGTCCTCCCAGGCTACCTGTCCCCGCTTCCACCCTCTATAGGCTTCCTTCTTTACTTTCAGTTGGTCCAGGAGCTCCTTGCTCATCCACGCTGGCCTCCTGGCCTTTCTGCCCAACTTCTTCTTCATCGGGATGCACCTCTGCTGAGCTTGGAGGAGGTGCTCCTTGAATGTGCACCAACTTTCCTGGGCCAGTCTTCTCTCCAGGGCTGCCTCCCATGGCACTTTGACCATGAGGTCCCTGAAGAGGCCGAAATCCACCTTCTTGAAGTCTAGGGCAGAGAGCTTGCTGTGTAGTTTCCTTGCTGCCCTGTGGATCTTGAACTGCACCGTGTCGTGGTCGCTGCAGCCAAGGCTGTCCATCAGTTTAACATCCCCCACCAGCCCCTCCCTGTTGGTGAGCACAAGGTCGAGCATGGCACCCCTCCTTGTCAGCTCCTCTATCGCCTGCAGGAGGAAGTTGTCATCCACGCCTTCCAGGAACCTCCTGGACTGCCTGTGCCCTGCCGTGTTGTCTCTCCAACAGATGTCGGGGTGG
>WHYT01015762.1:184966-198491 GCA_009806455.1 Tetrax tetrax
GAATCATAGAATGGCTAGAGTTGGAAGGGACCTTCAAAGGTCATCTAGTCCAACCCCCCTGCAAGGAGCAGGGACATCTCCAACCAGATCAGGTTGCTCAGAGCCTCATCCAGCCTGGCCTTGAACATTTCCAGGGATGGGGCATCAACCACCTCTCTGGGCAACCTGGTCCAGTGTTCTACAACCCTTGTTATAATTTTTTTTTTCCTAATATCTAATCTAAATCTACCTCCCTCTCTTTTAAAACCATTACCCTTCGTCCTGTCACAACAGGCTCTACTGAACAGCCTCTCCCCTTCTTTCGTGTAGGCCCCCTTTAGGTACTGGAAGGCCACTATCAGGTCTCCCCAGAGCTTCCTCTTCTCCAGGCTGAACAGCCCCAATTCTCTCAGCCTGTCCTCATAGGAAAGGTGCTCCAGCCCTCTTATCATCTTCTTGGCCCACCTCTGGACCTGCTCCAATTGGTCCATGTCCATCTTATGTTGGGGGCTCCAGAGCTGGATGCAATACTCCAGGTGGGGTCTCACCAGTGCAGAGTAGAGGGGCAGAATCACCTCCCTTTTCCTGCTGGCCACGCTCCTCTTGATGCAGCCCAGAATGCGGTTGGCCTTCTGGGGCGCAAGGGCGCATTGCCGGCTCATGATGAGCCTCTCGTCCACCAGCACTCCCAAGCCCTTCTCCTTCGGGCTGCTCTCCATCCATTCTCCACCCAGCCTGTATTTGTGCCTGGGATTGCCATGACCCAGGTGCAGGACCTTGCACTTGGCCTGGTTGAATTTCATGAGGTTGGCATGGGCCCTCCTCTCCAGGCTGTCCAGGTCCCTCTGGATGGCATCCCTCCCTTCCAGCGTGTCGACGGCACCACACAGCTTGGTGTCATCGGCGAACTTGCTGAGGGGGCACTCTATCCCACTGTCCATGTCGCCAACAAAGATGTTGAACAGGGCCGGGCCCAACGTGGTCCCCTGAGGGACGCCACTGGTGACCAGTCTCCACTTGGACATTGAGCCGTTGACCACCACTCTCTGAGTGCGGCCATCCAGCCAACTCCTTATCCACTGAGTGGTATATCCATCAAACCCGTGCCTCTCTAGTTTAGAGAGAAGGATGTCGTACGGGACAATGTCACAAGCTTTGCACAAGTTCAGGTAGATGATATCCGTTGCCCGTCCCTTGTCCACCGATGCTGTCACCCTGTCATAGAAGGCCACCAAATTGGTCAGGCATGATCTGCCCTGGTGAAGCCATGTTGGCTGTCACCAACCACCTCCTTGCTCTCCATGTGCCTTAGCATGGTTTCCAGGAGAATCTGCTCCATGACCTTGCCAGGCACAGAGGTAAGGCTGAGTGGTCTGTAGTTGACCATGTCCTCCTTGTTCCCCTTTTTAAAAATGGGGGTTATGTTTCTCCTCTTCCAGTCATCAGGGACCTCACCAGAACACCACAACTTCTCAAATATAATGGCCAGTGGCTTGGCAACTTCATCTGCCAGTTCCCTCAGGCCCTGCAGATTGATCTCATCAGGTCCCATGGACTTGTGCACCCTCAAGTTCCTCAGATGTTCCCAAACCTGCTCTTCGAGTACAGTGAGTGGTTCTTCATCCTCGCAGTCCCTGCCTGTGCCTTCCACAGCTTGGGTGGAGAGACAAGAGCCCTTATCAGTGAAGACTGAGGCAAAAAGTCACTGAGCACCTCAGCCTTCTCCATGTCCCAGGTAACCAGGACACCAGTTTCCTTCTGGAGGGGGCCTACATTCTCCCTGGACTTTCTTTTGTCCCCTGCACACCTATAGAAGCTTTACTTGTTGCTTTTTATATCCCTGGCCAGATTCAATTCCGTCAGAGCTTTAGTCTTCCTCACCCAATCCCTGGCCACTCGCACAGCCACTCAGTAGTGCTCCCAGGCTACCTGTCCCCGCTTCCACCCTCTATAGGCTTCCTTCTTTACTTTCAGTTGGTCCAGGAGCTCCTTGCTCATCCACTCTGGCCTCCTGGCCTTTCTGCCCAACTTGTTCTTCATCGGGATGCACCTCTGCTGAGCTTGGAGGAGGTGCTCCTTGAATGTGCCCCAACTTTCTTGGGCCAGTCTTCCCTCCAGGGCTGCCTCCCATGGCACTTTGACCATCAGGTCCCTGAAGAGGCCGAAATCCACCTTCTTGAAGTCTAGGGCAGAGAGCTTGCTGTGTAGTTTCCTTGCTGCCCTGTGGATCTTGAACTGCACCGTGTCGTGGTCGCTGCAGCCAAGGCTGTCCATCAGTTTCACATCCCCCACCAGCCCCTCCCTGTTGGTGTGCACAAGGTCCAGCATGGCACCCCTCCTTGTCGGCTCCTCTATCGCCTGCAGGAGGAAGTTGTCATCCACGCCTTCCAGGAACCTCCTGGACTGCCTGTGCCCTGCCGTGTTGTCTCTCCAACAGATGTCGGGGTGGTTGAAGTCCCCCATGAGGACCAGGGCTTGTGACTGTGAGGCTGCTCCTATCTGGCTGTAGAGCGCCTCATCTGCTCTCTCCTCCTGACCAGGTGGCCTATAACAGACCCCAACCTTAACGTCCCCTGTCCGTCCCCATCCTCTGATCTTGACCCATAAGCTCTCTGTCAGCTCCTCCTCCATCCCCAGGTGGAGCTCCACGCACTCCAGCCGGTTGCTGACGTAGAGAGTGACACCCCCTCCTCATCTCCCCTTCCTGTCCTTTCTAAAAAGCCTGTACCCCTCCATGCCAACACTCCAGTTGTACGAGTTGTCCCACCATATCTCCGTGATGCCAACACGGTTGTAGCCCTGCTCGTGTGCACGCATCTCCAGCTCTTCCTGTTTATTTCCCATACTGTGTGCACTGGTATAGAGACATTTCAGCTGGGCCCCGAGCAGAGCCGACTTGCTGGCTGGAGTGACAGGAGTTCTTTTGGACCGCAGTTTAAGTTCACTTGCACATACCCGAGATCCTTCCTCAGCTTCTGGACCCTCAGTGCTGGCACTGGCGCCATGCTGACAGCAGTGGGCTGAACTGTGCTCCCCCTCCCCCAGCAACACTAGTTTAAAGCCATCCAGATGAGTCTGGCAAGTCTTTGTGCAAACACAGAATCACAGAATTATCATGATTGGAAAAGACCTAAAAGATCATCCAGTCCAACCATCACCAATACTTCTCAGCTAAATCATATCCCTCAATACAACATCCAAACGTTTCTTGAACACCCCCATGGTCGGTGACTCCACCACCTCCCTGGGCAGTGCATTCCAGTGCCTGACTACCCTTTCCGAGAAGTAATATTTCCTAATATCCAGCCTGAATCTCCCCTGGCGCAGCTTGAAACCATTGCCTCTAGTTCTATCACTGTTTACACGAGAGAAAAGGCCGACCCCTAGCTCACCACAACCTCCCTTCAGGAAGTTATAGAGAGCTATAAGGTCTCCCCTGAGCCTCCTCTTCTCCAGACTGAACAATCCCAGCTCCCCCAGCCGCTCCTCATAAGGCCTGTGCTTATGGCCACACTCTTCCCCTTCTCGGTTAGGTGCACGCCATCCGCCCCTAGCAGCCCGGGCTTCTCAAAGCACGCCCCGTGGTCGAGATACCCAAAGCCCTGGCTGTAGCACCACTCTCTGAGCCACGAGTTGACCTGCCAGATACGTCTGGCCCTTTCAGGTCCCTGCCCTTCGACCGGGAGGATTGATGAGAAAACGACCTGCGCCCCAGAGCCTTCGACTGTAGAACCCAGGGCCTGAAATCCCTTTGGATGTTTCTCAGGCTGCTGCAGGCTGTGTCGCTGGCCCCCACATGAAACACCAGCAGTGGATAATAGTCTCTGGGCCGTATGAGGCCAGGTATTCTCTCAGGGACATCCCTGATACGAGCCCCCGGGAGACAGCACACCTCCCGAGAGAGCACATCAGGTCGGCAGATGGGTGCCTCTGTACCCCTCAGGAGGGAGTCACCCACTACTACCACTCGCCTCTTTTTCTTCATAGCGCTAGTGATCACACGAGCCAGTCGGGCTACCTTGCACGGCTCCAGTGCCTCCCCCGAAGTGCTGGGTCTTACTTCTTCAGTCTGCAGAGCGGCAACGCGGTTCTGCAGGGGCACCTCAGATTTCTGGGGAAGCTTCTTCTTCCTCCTGCTGCACCTTGCCCTTGCAGCTTTCCATTCATTGGCATCTTCCGCCTGCTCGCTTACCTCGTGTGTCAGTGGGGGGGTTTTTGGTTGTTTGACTGGATGCTGCGGTTCAGGTGCAGACTGTGCCTGGAACCAAGTATCCAGCTCCCTCTCCGCCTCCCTGATGTCCCGCAGCCTCCTGACAGCATCCTGCATCTCAGCCACTTGCCGCAGGAGCTCCTCCAGCTGGGCACAGCTCCTGCAGGCAGGGCTGCCTCCCGCCCCTGCCCCGGGAGCGGGGTCCAGGCACTGCCTGCAGCCCGAGGCCTGCACCGCAGCCTCTCCCCTCGGCTGCTCCGTCTGCACGGAGGCATCAACCGCCGCAGGGGGAGCCGGTGCCGCCCTCCCGGCCGGAGCTGCAGCCTTTGCCCGCAGGCGGGTGTTGGCCATGGCGCCCTGAGAGTCGGGAACAGCAAATGCCCCGGGTCGGCGCCCTCCCTGCCGCGCCCAGCCCTCGGGAACGGCCACACCCCGCCCAGTTTGCCCGTCCTGTTCGCCGCGCTCCGCGTCGCCGGCGCTCCCCAGACCCCGCTCTGTGCGGGGAGAGGGCTCGGCCCGCCGGTACCCCCCGGCTCCGCCCGCGTCTCGTCAGCCGCTCTCGCGTGAGCTGCGGGCTCCCGGCACCGCGCTCCGCTCCCCCCGCTCCGCCCCGCTCCGCTCCCCGCCGAGCTCCCTGCGCCGGGAATCCCCGCGCCGCGCCGCGCCGGTGCGGATCGTGCCGGCTCCGAAGCTGTTGCCTCCGTGAGCGAAAATAAGGCGCTGAGGTTATTTAAAGTATCTGTTAATATTCCTCATATGGGTAAGAGAAAATAAAGAAAGTATGTAGCCAAATAATACTATACACACTTCATGATTATGGGCTGCTTTGGGGGAAGATGCGGGTGTTCATGTCTGTTGAAAATAAGGCCATTAAATGATAAAATATCTGCTAGATGGAGGTGGCAATACTACAGAACATATGGCTATAAGAAATTAAATTCTCTCTGCGCATTCTGAGTCAGAGGCAACAACATTAAGAATAGAAACTAGGCAGTGCTGCTGATCTTGTCATCAAGTGGTTTGGTGTATAAGGGGTAAAGAATCCTAACAAATCCTGTTGATGGGAGTAGTTCACAAAAGGAGATTTAAACGAAGTTTTCAAAAGCCCCAAACCTGTCAGTAACATCAGCATGCTTAGTTTCCATATGGTAGGAACTGAGATGTTACAGAAGAAGAAAACTCAACTTGTTCCAAGAAGATAGACTTTTTTCACTCCAGGATTGGCAACTGCTTGAGGAAGTCATGTAAGATCAAAATTGCTGGTGCAAAGACTCAAGGGTAATTTTGGAAGGAACCAAAGCTGGCTCTCAAGAACGAAAGTGAAGTGATTAAACAGATGCTTATCACAAGTTTTTATGACATTGCAATGTGTATGGAAGTGCAAAAAACCCCACAAAACAATAAAAAATCCTGACTTTCCCTAGTGTTTTCTGGAAGAAACAGTAAAATGTTACTGGCATATTTGGCAGTACTGAAGAGGAAAAAAAAGCCCAAATTATGTCAGACTTTTAATGATACACAAGAAGATGGAAAGCTGTTGAGGATTGTATGATGTTTAACATTGTTTCTGGTTTTGATGTTTCGGGGGAATTTGTGGAGAGTTGGGGATTTCCTGAAGTCCTCTGCTGAGTTGGCAAGCAAAGCCTTTGGGACTTCCAGGTGATAGAATCACTGACTATTGCAGTGAGAAGTTTATTTCCTGCAATAGCAATGCATCTTTGTAAAATGATTTCTGGTTGTAATTTCATTGTTTTAAAATGAATTTGAATTGCTAAGACATAATTGGCTGCAAAATGAAACACAAATTTGACCTCTTTGACATCAGCTATAAAGCAGATACTGAATAACACAGCCAGCTGCAATCAGCTCTGCACAGAGAAGTATGTGGATACTGGTTTGTAGGCCTAAAATAGAAGAGTATTTTGGTATAAATCTTCACACTGGAGAAGATAAGAATAGTCAACCTTTAGTCTATAGCACTTATTATGCGGTATGATTCAAAGTAAAAATTATGTATTTGACCATGTTGAATGTACATAAAATCTTTTATTGGTTTTCCAACCTGTAAAATTATATAACATCCATAGCTAAGTTTTACATGTATATTGATGATGAACATTGGTAATGTTCATTTCTATGGAAGAGAGACAAATCTTGGGTTCCTCCTGGACCAAATACACATCATAAGCCTAGAGGTCAGTTGGCTGAAAAGTTTTTGAATTTCTAGATCTCTTTTTATGGGAATCAAATGCTCTGCTACAAAAGGTTAATAAATAGTCATAAAACCACAATGATGCCAACTGTATGACAGAAATAAAAGAATGCACTGAGTGACTGAACTTACTGTCAAGGATGGCATGTGAACATCTTACTCCAGCTTTTTCTCCTAAGGTGATGTGGTGTTGCCTTTTTGAACTACTCCTTATCTCTGAATAATTAAACAAGAACAATGGCAAAAAAAAAAAAATACATTTGGAAGCTTCCAAATTGCTGGGAGATGTTGTATGTTTTTCCAGATGCTGTGACCATAGCACATGTGGTCACAGCATAGCAAACGTGCATTTGATGGTATCATGTAAAATTATAGAACAAAAATGGGAGCAGGAATGGCAAATACTTTCCAACAAGCTTTTCACAGTTGTTCATTTTCTGCTTTTGCCTTGTAGATATTAGAACAGGGAAAATTTTATTTTTTTTTCCTTGAAATTGCTAAACCTGTTTTTAAAGAGTAGAATACAAGCAATTCATTTTTAGGAAAATTTTCCAACGCAAATTTAGAAAAAATGACTTTTTTTTTTTTTATTCTGTTATGACATATTCAGAGCTGAGGTCCTTTTCTGCTCAAAGCATTTTCTCTTCAGAATAACCTCTCTAGTAGATTATGTTAGGTTTGATGTCATTTGGGGGACTCTGAGTCAATGCGTTATGTCTTCAAATACTTAAATTTATAGAGGAAACTGATCTATAGCTGGTACTAGCAGTGGGAAGACATTCTTTCAAGATTGCCCTGGGATGGCTTTCTTTCTCTGTCACGAAATATGGAACACAACACTGTGTAAAATCAGTGTAAGATTTCTAATTTACTAATGAATATTTTCACCAGTAAATTCATATTTATAAAATTACTGCTTGGCTGTATTTCTTGGTGATGTCTTTTTTTATGTGGCATGTCAAGGATGCACAATCTTAGGAGTAAGATCATTAGAAAAAAAAATTTGCTTTATCAGAGGTTTCCCATGTGATTTGAGAGATCCCTGCCCTGCCTTCTGCCCAGTGCTAACATTCTGCATACAACTGCAGGCAGATGATCCATGCATTCTAAATTATGATTCTTTTGGGTATCTGACAGTGTATGTTATATCTTCATGTAGTTTTTTAAACCATCTTAACTTTGGGCAATATATGTGCTGGTCATAAAGAAAGCCAGACAAAATTTAATATAACTCATGCCCCCACTGCTTTTGAGCTTTGAATGTCTAAATGGAAATGAATTAAGTAGAAATTAATCTTTCTGCACCAGAAGTTAAAATGTTCCATGATTTTCCTTAAACTTACTGGTTGTTGGATAGAATTTTAGATTTGTAGGTTTTCTTACTGGGAGTATCAAGGTCCTATAATTTTTCAAATAATAGAACAATTATTTGAGGAATATCTTTAATCCAGACAAAAATATTACAGACTTTCAGTAAAAGGTTATATGTAAGAAATAGACAGACTTTAAAGAGAGCTAGTTATTGCCTAAACGGGGAATCCAAAGTGAAGAGACTAAAAGGCTTCCAGTGTTGCTGAAATAAAGCCTAATTTTAATTTGTTATTAAATGTCTCACTGCTTTTATTGTAAAGGAGATAATGTGAACAGTATACCTTGCTGATCACCTTGTGATTATAGTCATTCCTTCGCAGTGCTTGACCAGAAGTTTTTTCTGCAACTTGGAGATCACTGTCTTCTGCGTGGTACAGAGGTATGCAAACACAAGCAGATGCTGCATACATCCAGCTGGTTAATTATTTAAGCATCTGTCAGTGTTTCTTAACTGATGTTCTATATAATATCGAAGAATTAAAACTGTATTTTGCTGTGATTGTGCTGATAAGGTATTAGCTGAAAGCATCCCTTCTGTAGAATATCCCCTATTTGCTAGGTAGCTAGCAAATCACACTTACCTTTCATCTCTATCTGGTAGGGAGCACAATGCTTTAAATAAGAGCAGAGGAAGACTTACATTCTTTAAAGAGAAACTCAGAGTGCTGAGTTGAACAATAACTGGATTTTAGTCAAGCATTTCAAAGGAATAACTACATACAGTAAGACTGGATAACTCTCAAGGATAAATAATTTACAAACCATCTGATAAAATAGACGTTGGCCTAAAATAAGCTGCCTAGATCTTTATATTTCACTTTAAACTACTACTTGAAGCTTTCAAAATACTCAAATATTCTCTCTGGCAAATAAGAGCAGTGAAATATTAGAGACTACTTAGCTGCTAGCGCTAATATGAAGTATTGAACTGTGGTTCATAATTGAAATAAACTTTGTTAGGTTATGTGATGAATGCTCCTCTGCGTGCCCATAAAAGAGCACAGAGAGACAATGTCAGTATTATTTGAGAGACCAAATAATCCTCTACCCCAGCTAGCCCCAGGCCCATCCCAGGAGCCATTAGCTTATCAAAGGCCCATCTCCACAAACCCAGAGAAGCACAGGGGCACGTAATTGCAGATGGGAACTCAGACCACAGACTCCTGAGGAGCGAACACCTTGTCCAGGTCCTTTCAGAGCTGACCCATGATATCTTCAGCTGCCATATCCAGGTGCAAAACCCACCAAGAGGGTGGTTTTTTTCTGTATTGCACCAAACTTACTATGGAATATTTAGAGGAGGAACTGAAGGTGAAAAAGAGAGGGACATGAGTGATCCGGGAGGAAGAAGTGTGGGAAAATAGAAGGGTAAGGGGATAAAAGTGGCTGGTCATGTGTTGTTGATACACTTGTCTGGCCTTCCCCCGTGCCTGATCAGTGCAGTCTGTTCTATCTTCTTATCAAATTCCTTTTCAACTCTTTCCTAGGTAAGGGACTCTGTTTAGAGAGTGGGTGTGTAATGGCAGAGACTAGAGTCAGATCAGGGGTGGGAGGGCCATGTGTCCATGGTGCCAGTGACTGGAGCGAGTGTGGCTGTGTGAATGAGCATATGGCCACCAACAAAGATCAAGCTGGACTAGCTGGTGAGCGTAGTGAGTAGGTGAAGAGACCTGGAAGCAAGGAGTGAGTGGGCCTCTTAACAGCCTGCTCTGGGTGTGAGAGTGCCCGTGTGTCTCTAAGGGTGAGAGTGCATAGGGGTCTGCTATGGAACGGGGGAGCCCAGACCAACTCAGTTGTGTGCACGTGCACGCGTGTGCATGCGTGTGTGTGTGTATGTCCTCGTGTCCATCTGCTTGTCTGTCGGCAGGGGTGGAGCTAATTTTCCTCTTAGTAGCTGGTGTGTTTTGGATTGTGTGTGTGAAGAATGCTGATAAACACCCTGATGATATGAGTTGTTGCTAACAAGACCAAGGACACTGTCCTGCTTTCCAAGTCTCACTAATGTGCAGATGCAGGAAGTTGAGAGAAAGACAGACAGAATAACTGACCCAAACTGGCCAAAGAGAGTATTCCATGCCATAAACATCATGCTCAGTATGTAAGTGGGGGTTTGCCAGGGCAGGTATCTGCCTTCCTGGCATCCATCTTTCTAATTTGCTGGCATCGTTGCCTCTACCTTGCTGGCCCCCTTTTGCTCCTTTGGTTGCTGCTCAGTTTCACTTCCGTGATCGCTGCTTGGGACAAGCTGTATTGGTCATTGGGACGTTGGCTGGTGAGAAAACATACATTGTTCATTTTGTACATATTAATATCCTTATATTCTGTTATTATTTGTGGGAACAGAGAGTGCAGCACAGCTGTCTGATATTGAAGAATTTGAGCTATGTCCTTGAACACCACTTGCTCAATAACAAAAAGCAGCAATTAGAACAAGATAAGTAAATAGCAAAGGCAAAAATAGTAAAGACAACTAAAAATCTATAACCAATCCAAATGAAGCTTAAGGCTCGTGAACAGTATATTGCTACCAATCCAATTAGATGTTTAGGTGCGTGCACTTCACGTGTAACTTAGAAAAGATATAAAAGACTTCTGCTGACTGAGAATAAAGGTCTCTGGAACACCATCAATGGAGTCCGTGCCCTTACTGCAACAATTATTGTAGTATTCCTTTGCTATTTTAGTAAACTGTCTTCATCTCAATCCACGAGTTTTCCTTTCTTCCCAATTCTTTCCCCCATTCCTTCTGGGGAGAGGAAGGGTGGGTGAGAAACTGTGTGGCAATTTGGGCTAAACCATCACACTGTCTTTATCTCCAGATACTGGCAACTCGGGAGACTGGGATCCAGTGGCACCTCCTGGGCAGACTGAGTATCTGATCCACTTTGGAAATGAGGCTGTCTAGCACAAGTCACTTAAACACAGCATAAAAATGAAGGCACTATTTATAAGCATTCTTCTAATTTTTAGCACCTAATTTGAAATAAATTGCTAAGTCTACAGTTCTTTTTGCAGGATTTAATTAATAAGTTTTTACCAAAGTATTTTATTTCCTTGTTTCAAGCTTTGGGCATATTTGGCTTTGAATTTCTAAATGCAGGTTCATTGCTTAAAATTAAAATCGGGTTTAGTTCTATAAACTTCAGCAGAATTGCTGATCTGGAATAATCTTTCAAACAACCAGTTTTAGACTCAGTGGTTGGTTGGTAGCTGGCTGTTCAGTGTCCAGCTGTACTAAATGCCCTTAAGGGAATTATTCCAAAATGCTAGTGCTTGTAAGAGTTGCTGACTTGGGTTTCTAGGTGTAGATTTACAGATGCAGCACTACAGGAAGGAAGGAATTTGTCTTTTTTCCTGACTTACCTGTTACTGATTTTATGCTCTGTGTCTCTGAAAAGCCCATCCACACTTATCCTTTCATCGCAACTCATAGTGTTTCCCAAACTGTTTATTTCAAAGTGTTGGCTTCTGTCGGGAGTATTCCTCAGACTGTCTTCACCATTTTGAAACTTCTCTGACCCTCCCACTGCCAACTCTAACTTCTTTCACCTCCTTCATTCTCATTTTTAGCATACTGTCTCTTCCTGTCTACTCTGTTCATTTTTTTGTTGTCAAACAATCTTTTTTGGTCTCCTATGTGTTCAAATCATGCTACTTCAATTTCAGAGGTGATGAGGTGCTAGAAGAAGGCATGTTTGGAATGCACAGGGTTGAGAAGACCTTCCTTGGTCTCAGTTCCGGTGTTCATCTCAGACTTGGCTTGAAGTAGCAAGAAAAACCCTGCTTTCTTTCTGGCCTGGAAGACATTAAATGCTAGAAAGAGACACTGTCTGTAGTTTGTATTAGAATCTAAAAAGGAGTAGAATATGTTCAGTCATACTAAACTTCAGTTTTAACTAAATCTGAGGTAAATTCTTTACTAAACAACAGGATTTTTTTCCCTAATTCTGCCAAATTTAAGGAGACTTTAAGTGAAAACAAAAGGAGAGTTCCTGACAAGCAACCTCTAAGCAATTTTAGGATCCTCCTCCAAAGCTGTTAGACCATTCAAGGAAGACATCAGAGGTGTGGCTCTCACAGGATAACTTTTACATTATTTTGGAAACCTGGGCTTCTTACTTGATTTGTTTCTGCATTTCTTGGTGGTGGTTTTAAATGAGCTTCTGAAGAAGTGCAGTGAGGCTCCTCAGGGAGACACTGAAGGGAGCATGTAGATAAGCAGATGAGGCTGACCTTAAGAAACTTAAGTAATATTTGTTTTTCCTTCCTTTTTCTAAGTGAATAATGATTCAAAACTCCTTGTAGATGAAGAATTTCAGAAAAAAAAATGACTTAAAGAGCTCAGGAAGGAAGCATTTTGCTTGTTTGTTTTTGAAAGGCATTAACTTGCCTAACGTGAATGTGCTACACACTTCTTTCTAAAGGCTGGTACTTCAAAGCAGAATCATTGAGCAGCAGTTCAAGTGATCTCTGAGCCAAAACTGATTAATATTTCTGTTCTGTTGAAAGTTGAGCTCTTTGTGAGCTCTGAAATACTTTTTCAGCACAGTACACATGGAGTTAAGCAGGTAGGTAGTAGGTTTTTTAATAATACAATATCAGATGTTAATTCTTGGTGCACTATACTAAATGAATTTCTTCATAGTATATCTTTTGGAAATCAAACTCAACACCACTCTTTGGTATGTTGCCTTTAAGCTCATGTGTAGTAAAAGCGTTTGTCTCTATGTAACTTAAAATACATTACCTTTATTTAAAAAAAAAAAGGAGAATGTATTAAAGAACTGGCATGTCATTGCAAATTAGCTGCTCTAATAGTTTTCCACAGAGACGGTGCAAGCACTAGCGTACTCACAACTGTAACAATGCATTTGTGGATCATGAATAAACAACCTGTTGCTCATTGCTATTAAAAAACCCAGAACACTGGTGATGAGTCTAGTCTAATGTGTTCGTATTTGATCAAGCCATTTTAGTAATTTATAGACCAATTCTTGCCCAGTGTTATTTCTCCAAGCGGCAACTTCACACCTCCCCTGTGCTGCCCTAGAGGCTTATAGTACTGACAGTTATAAATTTGCTGTTTCTGGAGTACTTAGGATAACATTTGTTCCATCATTATTAGCTGATGAGGATAATTGATTGCCCTTCATTTTAGAACATTCCTTTATGCACTGGCAGTTACTACATCTTCCACTGACACCTTCTCTGGACTTGAAGTTCTCATTGTTGCATCGTATTTTCCAAATAGTTTACAGTGTTTCTTACTTTTCTTTGAATGCTCCAAATTTCTTATTTTTGCATATGCCTTTGGCAATGAAAAATGAACCACCCACAGTTGAATCCAATGCTCTAGCTGATGTCCAGCCAGTTCAAAATGCAGTATTTGTTGATTACACAACTCTTAGAACTATGCAACACTGTAGGATTTTACATTTTTGAAATAGTATATTCATACTGATTTATTCTTAATCTGTTTATGCTCCTCCATACAGTTCTGTAATGCTACCAACTAGCTCATGTACCCCAATTTGTTTGGTTTTGCTTCCCCTTTCCTAGGTGAATTATTTTGTTTGTTATCTTAATCAAATTTTATATTATTGTTCTTACTGAAGTTCTGTGTTTTAGTATCCTCCAGTATTGACTTCCCAATTTCTCCTTTTACTGTGCAATTGATGTACAAAAATGTGTGAAGATGTGCTTTCACTCTTAATATTGATTATAATAATAATGATAATAATGATAATAATGAT
>WHYT01015762.1:199055-232969 GCA_009806455.1 Tetrax tetrax
AATAATAATTTATAATACCAAACTGCTCAAAATTCAAAGTCCAGAATTGCACTGAACTATTTGCACTGTGCAAAAATAGAGCAAAAAGACAGGCCTTGCAACAAAGAGCAGAAGTGCAAATACAAAAAGTGTTAGATCCAGGGAATTAATAAAATTATATTTGTCGTTAAGAAAAGTCCTCGTTTTAACAGATAGGGAGACTAACATTTATGAGGTTGCTTCTGAGCAAGGAGCTCTAGGTTCCAGTTTGACACAAAGTAATGTGGGAATGCCATCCCTGGAAACGTTCAAGGCCAAGTTGAATGAGGCTCTGAGCAACCTGATATGACAACCTTGCAGGGGGTTTGGACTAGATGACCCTTGAGGGTCTCTTCCAACCCTAACCATTCTATGATTCTGTGAATGTTATGGATCAGATCTGTTCTGGTCTTAGGGTCTCTCCTGTGCTGGTGAGGACTTCCGCTGATACAGGAAAAAGGAACAGTCATTTTGCTAGGATATTTGAGAGCTGGAGTCAAAATCAGGTAACCATCCAGAAAAAAAATATGCTAAAGAAAAGTCAGCTTGATTACTCAAACTTTCTGAGATTTTCAGTGTGAATTTGAAAGTCTATCTTCAAAACTAGAGCATGGTTTATTGACTTTATTCCAACACTGTTTCTGTCTGTTCATGTGTCACTCTTGGCCTTACAGGGGAACCCACCTGATACATGGAAAATACTCTATGGAAATAAAGAAAAAGCTCTGACAGTGCCAATATTTAATCTTAAAGGGATAATTCTATGGTATTGCTCTAAGATGCTTGTTGCTTTGCAGATCTTTTTTATTCTCCATAGTTTGCTTTACTCTTGTACCATGGTTCCCCAAAGAAATACAGCCTTGGCCATAGAATACTTGCATACAAGTTTCTCTGAATGTAGAGACAGAAGTGTGATATTTTGAAGGCTGCCTTTCAGGCCACATCTGAATCTCCTGGTTATTGGAGCAGAATTCAATTTCTTTGTATCTGTTTCTTGAGATGCACTGGGAGGTGGAGTCTACCATAATCCTTTGAAGAGATGCATCTTCCAATGGTATTAGATAAATGGCACTTAAATGTCAAAACATGTGGGAAATATTGTAAAATTTTACATTATATCAGTCTATTACTTTGTATTTCTACAGGTAACAGTCCGCCTCAGGCTAAGGAAGTTTGTTGATGGATCAGCTACTGTCAATACTATCTCTAGCATCTCTTCAGACAGGAAATCATGCAGCACATAGGAAAAAAAAGGACCTCAATGGTCCTCTCTCCTTATTATGAATGAGAACTTAAATGATCAGTCTAAAACTTGCATATAAAATTGAATAACTTACTCATGCTGGTTGCAGCATCACTGTATTTTTCTTGTGTTGTATTTGTCTGTTTTCTCACTTAGAAATTGTACTGCTTACTAGTTCTTCAGCATTTTTTTAAGTAAAGAGACCAAAGTTGAGTAACTAATTGGAAAAAAGTGTGTTCACAGGCTAAAATTCTGATTGGTTTTAGCCTGGCCAAAATGTAAGGTTCTGTCTACCCTTTTGGTTTTTGCTGCAAACACTTTCTTGGAAAATACTTTTGTTTATATGAATATTGAGGAATTACTATTTTCAGAAGAATATCCATATATATATAAAAATCAATAAAATCAATGATATTTGTTTGGGCATATGCTATTCCTGCTGAAATTATCTGTCTCCCATTTTACAAAGGTTTTCTTCAGACAACTAATTGGCAAGCAGAAACAATTCCATGTAACTCGTATGATTTAGTCACACAGCACAAGTAATGAATAAAAAATAGTCAAAGAAATATAGTAACCCAAGTGAATAGTTTGCAGTATACCCTTGGGTAGATATGTTCACATAAAGTATTTATGGTGAAATAATGAACATACTCAGAAAATAGACTATTCACAGGTCATTTAACAGTAAAAAACCCTGAGTTCTTTGAGTAGTTTTTTTCCGTATTAATTTTAGAATGGAAAAAAAAATAAAGGGGTTCCGTAGGGAATATAATCACATTTATCTAGACAATCTAGGGGAGAAAACCTGAGGAATGGCCATTAGTTTAAATCATGTAGCCCTCATATATTTCTTTTTCAAAAGCTCTGATGTAGTCAGGTCATAAGAATACACTAATTCTGAAGTCTTTGGTGCATGGGTAATTCTTTTTGCTAGGTGTTTATAATGTATCTAAAAGTGTAGGTTATTCCTGTAACCACTTGGTACAATTTCAGCACAGATATGGAGTAATGGTACATTTCCAAATCCAGAGATAATCAGTTTCAACAGCTCTACTTTTTATTCATGTTCAGTGTGACATGAAGAATAAGCTACTGACAGATAATTAGCAAAATGGCAAGTTTTTTACGATTTTATTCTACCACATACGTAGATGTGAGTGAATTTAAACAAAAGAAAAACAGATTTTATTTTTTTCATTCTTTGATTAATCTCCTGCCCTCTAAACACAGCATTTGGGCTTTCGACTTGAAAAAAACATATTTATAAGAGCTGATGGTTAAAGTAAGCAGTGAGAGACAAATGACTCTTTCACTACTGAAAGTAATTTTAGTTAAATAGATAACTAAAATACAATTCAGGAGATTGAGCTTGATTACAGAAAGTAAAGTCTTTCATAGGAATGATGCATATTTTATGTGTTTGTTATCTGGTTTTTTTTTCAAGACTCTGAAACACTTTTTGCATTAAATAATTTTTACATCTTTTATTTGTGTGTGTGTGTGTGTGTGTGTGTGTATGTGTATTTGGTACATATTCCTGCTCAATTTGAAATGGAAATAAAATTCATTTTGTTCTTAATATCCAAATACTGTCCCCAAATTTTATGCAAGATTTTGTTTGTTTCTTAGCATGAATTTTCAGCCAAGTTGGCAGATGTTAAAATATCCTTTTCCCACATGAGGGCATCAGAGTTTTTCTGATGCGATATATGGAAGACATCTTGTTATTTAGATTCCTGCTTTCAGAACATTGTACACAGAAAAGTACACATAGCAATTCTTTACAGTTATCTTCAGTTTTACAATGCAGAAGAAGTATTTAGGTATAAATTACTCCTGTTTTACTGCAAAATGGTGTGAACAACAAGATCTCCTTGGGTAAAATTCTGTTAACAGAACTCATGGTAGCAGATCATAAGAGTATAATAATTAGACTATAAGCTACTGTTTGACTTACACAAGGAGCAATAATAACAACAGGCTGTAACCAGAATAGAGTTCTCATCAAATAATTACATATGTAAGTGCCTGCAACTTATTGTTTAAGCCTCACAGTTTATGGTAGAGGGTGGCAGTGGAGGTGTCCAAAACCAGACAATGTGCCATTTTGCTGTTTTGCTCCTGTCAGCTGTCTCACTGAAGATGTGGGAAGTTAGCTGTACCTTAAGGGAGGAGTAATGGAGTGGAGAGGGGAACCGCTCTGTTTTCAGGTTTTTGTTTTTTTTTTTCGAGAGTAAATACTTATTTATAGCTACTCTGTGCACACATAGTACATTGCCCACTGTGGGAATGCTAGAAAATAATTGCAAAGGGTCAGATGCAGCTCATCTTGTGAGTGTGTGATAATCTGTTGTTCATCTCAGCTCTGTTTCACAATCCCAGTTTTCATGGTTCTCTTAGCTTTTAAAATTCTCATATGCCTGTTCCATTTAATCTTGCTGACTTCCTAATGAACTCATCAGGTCTTTCAATTGGTCAAGCTGCTCCTCCTTGCTATGTTTTATTCTTTTTTTTTCTTTTTTTTTTTTTTTTCAGTTTAATATTGTTATCAGCAGTGGTTATACATGTGCCCTAAACAAATTCATTATTATCCAGACATGTAGTCCACTTGATGTTCATCATCAGGACCATGCTTTAATTCTATTCTTATTCTTTAGAAAAGCTGATGAGTGTCTTAGGTTACTTTCAAAATCATACAGCTTGCTATCCATTAATTAGCAGGTAAATATGATCCAGAAGCTCCTTTCCAGATGAGTGTAGGTGTTTTCCCATAACAAGTTAGTACATCATCTATTTTTTTTTTCATATAGCTATTCTTTTGCATCTTAAAATTATTTAATACAACTGTGACTAAGCAAGAATGCAGATTACTAGTTCAGGCTAGACTTCCCAGACATGATATAAAGAATCCCTGTAATGATATTTGGAAACAGCTAGTAACTGGAACAGAATGTTTGCCCAGATGAAGTTTGTCTCTGGATATGTATATCCTGTGGGCTTGGATTGTTCAGATCTCAAAGCTAAACTAATTTCTAATGTAAGTTTACAGAAGATATATAAAATTGTATTTGAAGTAAGGTACCCTATCATTAATTAATAGTATTTTCCTACAGAAGCAAATAATTGAACCTCTGCTTAAAACCCAGGAGTGCAAGTTCTCTGTTACAGTAAATCAAAGAAACTGAAGTACATTATACTGTTCATTTCCTCTATTGGCTTCAGGCTACTAGTTTATAAGAAAGCATAGTTTGCTGAAAAAACTTACACTCACTGGAGTGTAAGTTCATCTTAAAGATCTATATGTATAACAAATTATTCTGAGATGCACAGTACTTACAGAAAAAAAAAAAAGACAAAAAATATTTTAATCATAAGCGATATGTGCCAAGAGTGAAAATTGACAAAAAGTTTGACAGAGCCTTTCTTTTACTTTTCTTTCATTTTCTTCCCCAGTCCCTTCATAACTTTAACATTTCCAGTCTATTGTATAGGTAAGCTTTATTTGCAGATGTCCTTGAGCCTGGGTGTGGGTATGGGGAGTATCTGTTTGGGTAGACAAATGTGAATTAAAACTCACTCATGAGAAAAGTTTGAGTAGGTTCCCAGTGTCTTCTCTCTGGTCTAAGTGAGCAGAGTTTGGTTTATTTTATTTTTTGGTGATTCTTCATTCAGAATCAACAGATAATCAGTGAGAAACTCAGTACAATTAAGGGAGAACATAAACCTGCTCCTTAGATAGCACAACTGGCTGCTCCCTCTGATACACTTACAAATCTCCTCAGGTTCCCACTGAGGCAGACACCTATTGATTTCTTTTTTTTTCCACCTTCACAAGTCATAGATTTCCCTGTCTGTCTCCAAGGAAAGAATATAGTCAAAATAATGATGTACTTAATTTGAAAAAGCAAAAGGGCAACAGGTAGTGAAAAATATTTGCAATGTGTTGGATGAATAGAAACTTGCTTCTGTATTTTTTGTTTTTATCCAGCTTATCAAAAGTATTCTGACAAAGAATAAATGAACCTTCTACCCAGCTTAGCCAAGTTTAAATTATAGGGCTAGGAGAGTGAATAAACAAACTTTGCACTTTAACTTGTTGAAGACAGAATAGGATATCAGTATTTCCGATTTTCTTCATTTAATTTTCAGAAGGAATCCAGGGATTTGGATTTAATGAAAAGCTTAGAACAGAGACTGAGGAGAGTCTTATTTTCAGGTTGTTAGAATTCACAGGCTTGATAAAATTGCCTCCTCTCAGAGTTTCCAAGCACTAGGAAAAAAATCAATCTGCAAATGACATTGGCTGCAGTACTGGTGTGCTGTCCACTTAATGCTGAAAAAAGTAATCTTGGGAAAATAGGAGGAGGATGGAGTGCCCTACCTTTAATGTGCATCATTTTAAACCGTGCCTAAAATAATAATAATAAAAAGGATATAATGAAGGCAAATGAGAGAAAGGCAAAGGATGAGAGGCACAGAAATGGCAAATGAAAGACAAGTGTTAATTTGAAGTGGCCTACATTTACACTGGAGATCAAAACCTTACTCTGTGAAAACTGGCAAATTGAAAGAAACCTCACCTCCTGTAATTTAGCATACACTAAAAAATGGTGCTTAACATGTCCTAAAAAATAAGTGAATCTTACTACACTACTACTTCACGATTTGATTACATTTTTATTTTTCATTTTTATTTTTATAAGCTATAGTTGTGTTTGATAACTGGGAAAGTGGAGAAAATGTGCAATGCACTTTTAGAAAGAAGCCAAGGCTTGCTATACAAAAAAGTGTGCTTACTCATTACAAGTAATTACAAATATGACATACAGGCTTATATGTTAATGTTTTGTAAATCAAATAGATTATGAATTATTTTCTTCTTACTTTTGGAACTTTTTACTATTTTGTTGTGGTTTTGAACTTGTCTATATTCCAGCGTAACTCTCACAGTGAGTCTTTAAGAGTGGTATAAGGACATAAAAATATTTCAGTATGTGTTAGCACAGGAACAGACAGATAAATCACCTCCTCTGTTTCTGAATTATGTTTGCAGTCTTTACTCAACATCTCTAAAATATTTGAGACTTCAAAAGTGGTGCGTGGGATGTGAAAGGGATAAACTGAAACACAGTGAATTCTGTCATTAAAAAAAAATGAAAATACTGAGTGTGTGCAGTGGGGTTTGTTCAGTGTGTACTATTTAAAAATGAGTTTACTGGGCATGTAAGCTTACACTAGCTGTATGAAATTCCATTCCAACCAAATACATTCAGGATAGTTTTGCAATTTGTGAAAAAAATGACAAAATATATTCTAGACAGCTCAGCAATAAAAGCAAAAAAAAAAGCCCCCAAACACCCAACTATTCCCCTGTGCTACTAGGGAGAACATCCTGATGTCAACTTCCTGCTATTTTCACGGATTAGCTTTGTATCCCGGAGGTATTCTTCCTCACATTCTGCAGTCATCACCCTACCTGATTGTAGGATGGAGATTTCCTCTTTGTCCTAGGACAAAGTATTCCAGTTGTAATTATCTGGAGAGCTGCCCATAACTGCAATTTATAATTACATACACTGTTCATATATTTTATTTTGCTTTCCAGGAAGATAGCTTCAAAGCTGAGAGAGTTAGTATCCACTTCAGATGATTCACTTTTTTCTTTAAACTCTCAGCCCTCAAATAACTACTGCTATGCATTTTCACATTACCTATAATGTATGTTTTAAATGCTGAGGTGCAGAATGCTGAGGTCAAAGCTGTGGCTATGACTATTTCATATTCCTGTTCTGCTCCTTTGTGAATTCACTAACACTTATTTTCTACTTTTCTTGACTTTCTGTATTCTGTTGCTACTGTTGTAAAATGCTTCTTGGTTCCTAAGTAAATGAATAGCAATGAAATATAGAACAGAGAAATGTCCCTAGACAGTGTATTTTGCATAAAGTCTAAAGAGTCAGATGTTGTTATATTTTTTTCCTTGCCAATCTTCATCTATTCCTCAGCACAGACAATCGATGGGAAACAGAAAGTTGTGCCGAGATCACCAGGCTTATTTCCTTGAGAGAGCATTATGTTCATTTAATCATCTCAAAACTCATTTCAGAAAGAAGTGCCTATGACACAAAAGGCTAGTGCCTGATCAGCTGCTCAGCCAATTTTCTTCTTTCCTGAGAATACGCTCATCATGTAAACAGTTTCACTTAATGGCACAGATATTGCGTATCATTACTTGGAACCTCTCAAACACAGGAAGTATGACTTCCATACATCACAATAAGAAATATGATTACATCTTCAAGATTCTGATTATTTGAAAATAATTAGATTTATCTGCTTAGCATAATTTACCTTGTTCACTTACCAACTAAAGGAGACTAAACTTTGCTACAGTCTAGTTCTCTACACAGTGGTCAAGCTTACATTGACTCCACTATGGCTGGACTGTCAGGGTATCCTGTGTTTTCTGCCTGAGCACCCTGTATTACACCTGAGTAGGCAAAAAAGGAAGACATCTGGTCTATGTAAATCTAAAGATGCCTTTCTCCTTTCCTAAAGCACAAGGTCCAACACTTTGCTTGCTAATATTTACCTTGCCAGGGCTGGCCCAAAGCCATCATTTGTCTACCAGCTTGCTTCCATACATATATCTTTCCAAAGGAGTGTTTTTTTCCTGTCAAGATGCACACCTGCATATTAAGCAGGACTGGTATCAGCAGACAGGAAAGTAGAGAGACCTACAAGGGAGAGGGAAGTTTAACATTTGCGGTTGTTCTCAGCTGACTTGAGAAACCTCACCAAATGCTTGAATATGGGGTGGCCATGGGCCATATAGCTCGTCAATGGTCCTTCCATGAAAGGTATTGTATGAATCTATGGTGCTCTGAAAGGTGACTCTGTCTTCTCTCCCCAGCCCAGACAGGATCCCCATCAGGATACTACGAAGAGGCTTTCCGAATGCAGATCTTTCCTCCCTATGTATGGATGTCTGCTCTGGAAAGCAACCTTTTATATTCCAGCTAAGTTCTATTAAGTCAATTAATTAATATTTCAACTGTTTTCCTCCCAAATTCCTATCTAAAACTCAGCATAAAGGAAGATTGATTCTTTTGGGCTTCATTTTTTTGAAGTGATGGGCAACATTTTCGTGTGTGCTCATGATCCACCCAAATTACAGTTGCTTTCAGTAACCTTCCCTTTAGAAGTATGAAATTCAGAAGTGCTGCATGAAATTATTTTTTTTTTGTGTAAATAATTAGCTGAAAAGACTCACATAATGTTTTGCTTTTTAATCAGTTGCACAGGGCTCCTTGTATTCCTCTTCCTTTCTGGCTGTTTCTCTCTCCCCCTCTCCTTTCTCTTTCTCTCTCTTTCTGCTTAACAAAAATGAACCCATGAAGGTGGAGTGTAAGTTGCAACAAACTCCATAACATAAACAAACACTGAACACACACTTGTTCAATTTTATTTCTGTCATTTTGTGGAGGAAGTAGAGTGAGGCTATCCGGTGATTGAATAAACAGCATTCATGGGAAATCCTAGTTTGGGATTCTATATTATCACCACCTTCTTCCCTAGCTTTGGGTTACAGAATGTTAGAAGGCCTGCTTATGCTGAAATACACCTACCTGCTCAATTTATTTGGAGAGTCTGCCCTTTTTCCATTGCCATTCTTAGAAAGTGACTAACCTTACACTTAGTGGGTAGCTCTGCCTTCTTTTATCTCAAATGATAATAATGTTTTCTCTGTTTTATTACAGTCTCTTGAGATTGTGACTGATTTGCATACTCTCTAACACTTAATTAACAATGTCACTTTCCCAGTGCCTTGAAAACAGTTTTCATTTTTTCCTCGGCAGGCCTCCAACAATTACCTCCCACATTTTCTGCTGTGGTCCTTTTTATTACTTTAATGACAAATAATTGGACAGATTCTGAGTAATGAGGGTGAGAGCCAAAGGACTGTTGTATAGGAGACGGCTGCTTGTTACAAGACACTTTTAGTGGTCTCTAAATCAGATAGACAAGTAGAGTAATGATCATCTTGCAGTAATGAGACACAATTAAGAATCGCTGCAGCAAATGACAGAGCAGTTCATTGAACAATAACCTCCCTCTTCCTTTTTCCCAAAGAAGATCGAAGCTTAATTATAGCATCGCCATTTGCAATGCTATAGTTAAAGTTGTGTCAGCATTTCCATTATAAACCTGCTACTTTCAAAGGTTTATAACTCACACAGAAAAAAAAAATCTGCTTTGAGCTGGAAATTTCCTTGCAAAGTCTTTCAGTTTGTTATTTAATTTTTATGATTTATTTGTTTATTTGACAAAGTGGACCACATACATGTCTAATCAAAACGGACATAGCTTCACTGGTGTGACTGAAGTTATAATAATTTCCATTTGCTGAGGATCCTGCTCAGACACTGAATGAGCCCAGATATACGAATGCACTGAAACCTGGCGCATAAGCTGAGGAGCAGTAAATGCTGCTTTTGAGAAAAGGACTCCTCTGTCCTGCTTTTGTATTGGGGAGGAAAGGAGGGCATTCAGTGCCCCGCAGAGATGGTCCTATAGAGCCAGGTTCTCCAGAGAGCTCAGCTGCCATTTAAATATCTAAGTGGCCAGCTTCTCCATATAATAACCATTATAAGTGTTTTTGAGTGCTCATGTAACTTGAACTGCTTCTGTGAGATTCACCCTTGAGGTGATTCTGATGTCATAATCTGTTATTCAATGCATATGTCACTGGGTTATTGTCATCACTGAATAGACCAAGGAGGAAGAAGAAGGTTGATTGGAAAGGAGGCACTGTTTTACACATAAATATCCTCCACAATAAACATAGATTAAAAGAGAGTGAGAAAGAAGTAAATGGCAGCATAATAAGCTTTTTGGAAAATATGCTGTGCTTGACTGTTTTCCTGAGTATGAGTGGCTATTTAAGTTGCAAGGGTGACAGAAGCAGCACAATCTAGTGAATTCCCAATAATGACTAATTCTTTGTATGTGCCTTGAACTCTTCCACATTATTTCCACACGAGTTAGAAATAGATGCTTCTGCCTGGCTACTGAATTCACTGGTTGCTGGCCTTTGCTATGATCTTAAATTAATGTAAACGAGTAATTTGCATTTTATTATCTGCATGGTTCAAAATTGAGTATGGTTCTCTACAAAACCGAACACAGTGATGGGCTTTACTTTTTTTGTGTAATCAGAACAAGTGCTTTGGATACATTATTGAGCAATAAAACAATTTTATGAAACTCCATAATTACAGATCATCAGTTGATGTAACATGCAGTAACTGGTCTTCACTACATAAGCGACGTAAATTTGTTACATTATTGGCCAGATCCTAAGCCTGATTATAGCTGCTTTGATCTTTTGAAGCATAACTGTCAAAGTAATTTAGATATCTCTGTTTACCTATTCTGTGGTACAGGGGAATCGTCCACTAACCAACAAGACTGGAACAGCTTGGGAATGCTTTGACTCTTTCATCTGAAAATGGAATTCAGTGGAAGAAAGGTCTTGGGTTTTCTGGCCAGTATTGAATGTCATTGCTCATTAGCTTTGGAAATAATTGCAGCTTCGTGCAACCAGAAATGACCTGGTGCTGTTTGGAATCTGTGGTACATGCCTCAGACTGGAGGGTGCCAAAGGGGCCTTTAGGAGAAGACAATGGTTATGGAGAAAGGGCAACCAAGAGCATGCTTTCTTGTGCACTGCATGGCTCTGTGAGTACAAATAAACTGAAAATCCAGTTCAGTTGCTCAGTATACCCATATAACTCCTGCATTAATTTTAGCCCTTAGAATTAAAATGAAGAAAGGTTAAAACTGCTACTTCATGTCTTCAAATCATTAAAATGCTACACACTAGCCTTTTTAGGGGTTTCTCAACTTCCCAGATGTCAACTGAGTATAACACAACTGCAAAAAGCAAGTCTGGGAAATTCCTGAAGTATGCTGAAGATGATTTCTGGTCACAACTACTCAGTGAGCTAACCAGGAAAGATGCTCTCCTAGTCTTGTTATTTGTGAATAGAAAAGGACTGATGGGAGGTGTAAATGTAAGTGGCTGTGGCTGTCTTGGCCACAGTGATCACTAAATGTTTGAGTTTAAACTTTTTGGGGTAATGAGAAAAAAGTTCGGCAGTGTTACTACTTTTAAGAGAGCAAACTTTAAGCTACTCCGGGAGCTAGTTAACGGTGTCCCTTGGGAATCTCCTTTAGAGGCCTTAGGAGTCCCAGAGTGCTGGTCAGTCTTTAAGACTTCTAAAAGTACAGGAACAGGCAATTCCACTGTGTCATAAGCCAAAAAAAAAAGTGGGGCAGAAAACCAGCTTGCCTGAACAGGGAACTCTTCCTGGAGCTCAGGAGGAAAAAGAAATTGTATGATCTCTGGAGGTGATGTAGACTTCACAGGAAGATTACAGAGCTGTGGTTAGGATGTGTAGGGAGAAGACACAAAAGGCCAAAGCTCAATGAGAGTTTAAACTGGCCAGCATTGTTTCATATAACAAGACGGCTTTTTTAAAATATGGTGATAGGAAGAGGAGGTCTAAAGAAAACATTGGACTTTAGTAATAATAATAGACTTTAGGCTGCCCACCCCTCTAAGCTGACGGACCATGACAGCGGGAGCAGTGACATTTGTGGACACTGAAATTGTAAGGGAAAAGTTATGTCAGCTGAATGTTCATAAGCCTATGGGGTCTGGTGGGATTCATCCCAGACTTCTGAAAGAGCTAGTGGATGTTACGGCAGGACCCCTCTCAATCATCTACCAAAGGTCTGGGGAGTCTGATAAGGTCCCTGCTGACTGGAAGCTAACTAATGTTATCCACTTTACAAAAAGGGCATGAGGGAAGATCCAGGGAACTACGGACTTGTTAGTCTAACCTCAGTTCCTGGAAAAATTATGGAGAAGATTATACTGGGTACTGTTGAAAGGCATTTAAAGAATAAGGCACTGTCAACATGTGTTCACAAAGGGAAGGTCCTGTTTAACTAATTTGATATCCTTCTATGTTAAGTTCACCTGTCTAGTGGATATAGGGAAGGCAGTGGATGTTGTTTTCCCTGGATTTTGGTAAGGCTTTTGATACTGTCCCTCACAGCATCCTTCTGGACAAATTGTTCAACTATGAGATGAGCAGGTACACGGTGCACTGGGTGAACAACTGACTGAAGGGCAGGGCTCACACGGTTGTAGTGAATGCGGCTACATCTGGCCAATGGCCAGTCACCAGCAGTGTTCTTCAGGGCTCAATTCTAGGGCCAATTATGTTCAATGTATTTATCAACATTTTGGATGTAGGAGTTGAATACACCATTGGCAAATTTGCTGATGATACAAAACTGGGAGATGCTATTGACTCTCTTGAGGAAAAAAAGAAAACCAACCTTACAAAGGGATCTAGATAGATTGGAGCACTGGGCAATCATCAATAGCATGAAATTTAACAAGAACAAATGCCAGATACTGCACCTGGGATGGAGTAACACCAGGCACAAGTTAAATTGAGAGAGAAGTGACTGGAGAGCCGCCCTGCAGAAAGGGGTCTGGGGGTGCTGGCTGACAGCAGGATCAATGTGAGCCAGCAGTGTGCCCTGGCAGCCAGGAGGGCAAACCGCATCCTGGGGTGCATCTAACACTGCATAACCAGCTGGTTAGGAGAGGTGATTGTGTCGCTGTATTCAGTGTCGGTGTGGCCTCACCTTGAGTACTGTGTGCAGTTCTGGGCCTCACAGTTTAAAAAGGACATTAAGGTATTTGAAAGCGTCCACCAGTAAAGCTGGTGGAAGGGCTGGAAGGCATGTCCTGTGAGGAGCCGCTGAGGACTTTGGGTTTGTCTAATTTAGAGAAAAGGAGGCTGAGGGACGACCTCATTGCTCCCTACAGCTTCCTGCGGTGGGGACATAGAGAGGGAGGTGCTGATCTCTTCTCCCTGGCATCCAGTGATAGGACACGTGGTAATGTTTCCAAGCTGCACCTGAGGTGTGGACTAGATATTAGGAAGCATTTCTTCAGACATTGGAGCAGGTGCTCTAGAGAGGTGGTTGCTGCCCCAAGCCCGTCGGTGTTTACGAGGTATTTGGACAATGCCCCTCTTAACAGGCTTTAACTTTTGGTGAGCCCTGAATTGGTCAGACTGTTGGACTAGATGATTGTTGTAAGTCCCTTCCAACTGATCAGCTACAACATAGAGTATTTTTTCACTTATAAAGCTAAAAGTCAGCTTTTAGGACAAAGGGAAATAGTAAAAAGAAAATCTATGTGAATACTCCAGGGCTAGCAGTGTTTAAGTTTATTAACTTGTATCCTCAATGAGAAAAGCATTATTGGGAAAGCTGACAGAAATTTTATTAGTTTTCATGAATGAATCTGGAGTATGATGCTCTGCTCAATGAGTATTTATGGACAATTCCATGTTTACATGTAAGAGAGAGCTGAAGAGTATTGTTATATTGAAGAGTATTGTCGTATTTCACACTTTAGAAGAGATACAGATATTGTCTACTGATTTTAATGAATCATGGACTTAGTCTAGCTCACTTGCTTTGTTTGCACAATTCTACACCTGGAATGGGAAAAATATGAGTTTGCCTCATTTTGTAATGTAGGTACTTTTCACATTGATTTGGTTGTTTATATTCAAAGTACTGCAAAAAGACCTTGTAGCTCTGTTGTTCTTCCCTTACTTAAGCAGGTCACGTAGGAAATATATGCCCAGTAAAACCTGAGAATAAGGCCTTTCAAAGAGTCCATGAACTGGGAATCCAAAACCAGAACATCCTTCAATAGTTACTACTTGATGATTGTAACTGTCAATCCAATTGTACATAAGAACACTCAGTAACTATTAAGACTTTTATATACTGCCCATTCACAGTGTAACAAAATGTTTGAAACCGAAGAGACGTCTATGGTCTTGTACAACCCTTTCCTCAAGAGAGGAGTGCTGGAAAGGGCTGTCTTTGCTCAGCACCCATAACTGCTGCTCTCCGCCATGCCAAAGCTCAAAGAGCAAGGCAAAGGTCCTGCTGGAGCCTCCAGAGCTTGTGTGTGCAACCAATAAAGAGTCTGGACTTCTTCAGAGTATTATTTGACAAACGAACATTGCTTTTTTGTTGTCATTCATGTATTGTGTGTGCTGCAGAAGATACCTTATTTGTAAGTGCCTTTAGGAGTTTGGGCTGGAAGAGGTAATCTTCAGGAATGCTTTCTGTTATTGCTATAGAGCGTTCTGGTGCTTGTTGTCCCTTTTGACTTCTTGAGAAGTGTATAATTAAAAATAACAATTAAAAATAGCACTATACATGTCAAATGCAAATCTTACAATAAAACTTTTTAAACATAGGTCAACTCTTTGAGAAGAAGGGAGAAATGTCATTAAATGTTTTGCTTTTTTCCCAATGATAGCTTTGAAGACAATAGGGAATATTTCTTCTTTCTTCTACAACCTGTGTAAGAAAAATCGTTGCCCACTCTGCACTTTCATGGCTCCTTTATTAACTAAAATATCAAACTCTGAATCATTCTAAGTGTGACGTGATGTGAACAGTGTTGGAAAGAAGCTATGGGCTATGTTTGTTCTGTGTGGACTGTGTTCATTGACTTTAAACACAGCATTGTCAAAAATGGGTTTGCCTCAGCAGCTATGTAAAGTTAGCTCTCGAGCACTTGGTGAATAGCTTGATTTGATTGATAGCGGTCTTCCAGTACCTCAAGGGGGCCTACAGGAAGGATGGGGACAGGCTGTTCAGTAGGGCCTGTTGTGATAGGACAAGGGGTAATGGGTTTAAATTAGAAGGAGGGAGGTTTAGATTAGATATTAGGAAAAAATTTTCTACAATGAGAGTTGTAGAGCACTGGAACAGGTTGCCCAGAGAGGTGGTGGATGCCCCATCCCTGGAAACGTTCAAGGCCAGGCTGGATGAGGCTCTGAGCAACCTGATCTAGTCAGGGAGGTCCCTGCTTCTTGCAGGGGGGTTGGACTAGATGACCTTTGAAGGTCCCTTCCAACCCTAACCATTCTATGATTCTATGATTCTATGATTCTATGATACTCTGACTTTACCAAGACTTTTCACAGTTGCCCAGTTTCACTATCACTAACTTGGTGAGATACAATCTGGTTAAGTGAATGATAGGTGATTGGAAAATTGGCTGGACTTCTAACTCAAAGAGTTGATACTAGTGGCATGAAGACCAGTTGGCAGTCAGTAACTGGTGGCATCCCCCAGGGGTCAATACTGTAAACAAAACTGTTCAATGTTTTCATTAATGTCTTGGATGATAAGATGGAGTGCATCCTCAGTAGATTTGTGGACAAAACCAAATTAACTTCAGTGGTCAGTACACTGGAGGGCAGGGCCCTTAGCCAAAGAAACTTGGACGGGCTGGAAAGATGGTCTGGCAGGCATCTCATGGAGTTTAACAAATGCCAGGTCCTGTGTCTGGTGCAGAATAACCCCATGTAACAACACAGGCTGAGGACCAACTGGTGGGGAAACAGCTCTACAGAAGAGAACCTGGGGATCCTAGCGGACAATAAGTTGAACATGAGTCAGAGAAACCCACTTGCATCCTCAGCTGTATTAGAAAAGTGCAGCCGGCAGGTCTGGAAAATTGAGCCTCTATTTGGCACTTTTAAGAGGCACTTGTGAGAGGCACTTTGTCTACAACACTGTATCTAGTTTTGGGCTCCAAAGTACAAGAATACTGACATTCTCAAGCGAGTCCATCAGATGCCACCAAGATGGTCAAGGGGCTTGAGCATGCTACATAGGAGGAAAGTCTGAGAGAACTGAGTTTGTTCAGCTCTGAGAAGAGAAGGCAAAGGGGAGACCTTATGCTGTTAGGCTAGTTTGGACAGGACTCTGAGCAACCTGATCTAGTTCAATATGTTCCTGCTTCTTTCAGGGTGGCTGGACTAGATGACCTTTAAAGGTCCCTTTCAACTCAAACCATTCTATGATTCTATGATTCTAACTATATAATGTAAGGATAGAGAGAAGATGGAGCCAGACTCTTCTTGGAGGTTCAGGCTTGTAGGGTGAGAGGCAACAGGCACAAGTTGGACTGTGGAAAATTTTGATTTTTACATGTTAAGATTTTTTTTTCTTTTTTTTTTTTTTCATGAAGATGATCAAATCCTGGAACAGGCAGACAGAGAGGGTGTGGAATATCTGTCCTTGGAGGTGTTCAAGACTCCACTAGACATGTCCCTGAGCAGCCTGGTCTAATTAGATCTGCTTTGAGCAAGAGCTTTGTCCAATGACCTCTGGAGGTCCCTTCCAGACTAAATTATTCTGTGACTCTGCAGATATCACTGAAATTCATATTTTCAAGTGCTCAGCTTGCAAAAATTGGACCAAACCAATACATATTTCTGTGGCATACATAAGAAAACACTCATTGTGTTAAGGAACATACAATTGAATATTTAAGAAATTGAAAGACCTAATGTTAAGTATATGAATTTAAAACATTCAGAAGGACTTAATTTACTATCCTAGTGCTAAGCTCAGCTGCCTTATATAATTTATGTTCCTTGCATTTCCCCAGAATTGATTTTTTTTTTAAATAAACAGTACATACCTGCTAACAAAGTTCTAAGTAGACATGTGGAACACTTATTAACAATTTGAGACTAAATCAGTTTTCTATTAATTACCAAATCATTTTGCCTAGAACTGTTCTCAAAATTATTCCCTGTTGTGTGTATATATGTGTAACCACACACATCTTCTAAAGACCAGCAATTATCCCTGTTTCATAACTTCCTGATACTTTTGAATTTGGATTATAATAAGACAATATACTTTATTCAGCAGATTTGTTTTAATCTAATTACATAGGTGAATAAAAATTGCTGCATGCTGTTGCATCTAATGTAAGTTATCTATTATTCACACCACATTTACTTTTAATATTCATGCAGATTCCCTTTGACATAACCTACTGTGTCACAGTTAATCCAATAAAGATAAAATATAGCTCAGCAAAACACCAGTCGATTCCAACATTCTGGTAATTATTAAAGACAATTTCACACTGGTTCCTTCAATCAATGCATTTCCCCTCGGATGTGATAGTGTTCCTCTTCGAAGCTTTCAATCCTCCCCGTGGATTTGGGGGAATATTCAGGCACTTTTTAAATCTCTGGATCTCCAAGGCAGTTCAAAGAGCACAACAAGCCGTCACTGGTTTATCCTCAAAGGCTGACACTGTCTATTTGATGTATGGTGACTTAAAAAGTCATCTCTAGCAAAGCATGTGTTTGCTACCAGTCTATTGAATCAGCCATTCACCAGCTAATCTGTATGCACCCAGCACTCCTGCTAACAGATCCAAGGATAGAACACAGTCTCCTCCCGGACCTACTATTGATTTGATTTTCCTCTCTAATTTCATAGCGGTTTTGGTGTCCAGTTTTTCAAGCAACCTTTTACCTTAGAAAATAAGCATGTATGAAGCATTCTGGTTGTTGTGAGTTTGTGTACAAGAGCTGAGAGCTAAGATTTGCAGTGAGGCAGTTTCAGCAAGACTTGCCTTTTGCTTCATCCTCGTCAGCCCCCGCCTGCCAGGGTTTATGAGACACACATGCGGTGCTGTGGATATTTTATTTTATAAATTTTAACTGTAGAGCTGCCAAAGTTGAGGCAGCAACATTTAAGTATGGGTGATTTTATAATTAAAATCGACAGTGGTGTTTCACTTTTTTGTTTGTCAGAAGTTGACAGTAATTGGCTTTTGTCAGTTGACGAGGGAGAATGAATAATTCGGGGGTATTCCATATTTTACTATGTACCATGATTTGGAAGAAATGAACTAGTACCAATTATAATGTGGTGCATGCTTTTCATGTGAAAAGGTAGTTGTTGCTAGAGCTGAGAAGGACACTCAAGATTTGTGGCACAAACCCAAACTTATTAAAAAATCTTCTACTTAAGGAAAAACTTGGAATCTTTTTTTTGATGTGTCTCTTTGCCTCTTAAAACAGTAGTAGTGGTAGTGACTGTCCTTCACCACAGCTTCTAACATTCCTTGCAGGTACAAGAAAGATGAACAGCTGTAGACCCTGTCTGCTTGTCGCAGAGGAGCAGTCCAGTTCTTGGCAATGGTGTGTATTAGCCATTTCTGTGATCACATGAAGGCAGACACAGTTCCCTTGTAGCTTTGTCTGGAATCTTTCTTTTGGAAAGTGCATGTCTGAACGCAGTGACCTGAGTGGAACCTACCAAGACAACATTTCCCTTCAGACTTGCCCTGAAGCTTAGCCAGTGACAGAGAGTTGGTATGATGAATAGAGCGGACGTGAATGACAACATGGTATGATCTTCAGAGCAAAATTGCCTGTCCACTTATCCAAAGATTTAGGAGGATGAGAATGTGGTGTCTCTATCTTTGTTGCACTCCTGGTCACGGCAGTGGGACATTTATGAAATTTTAAAACCTGTTCAGACTTTCATTGTAGACATACTTTACAACTCTTAATGTGTTATAAAACTGAGCTTTGGTCTGACTTTATTGTGGGACAGGCCTCAGTAAAACAAATGAGATTCTGAGTGACATTAAAAAACATGGTAAGGTGTGCAAACATCAGCCTCTTTCCTTGCTTGCTTTTAACATCATGGGGTTCCCTCCTGGCAATTTTCTTCATATGAACTAAAAACCTTTGTTCCCAAGGCATTAGTCTTGCCAAATCTGTTACTGCTTCTACTATTAATCCATCTGATGATCTAATACTTTTTCCTACAAAAGTGCCTGAGAGCACTGCTGTGAAGTATGCTATTACTTGTACACGAGGTAGGAAAAGTCTGTCTGGAAAAACAAAAGATCCTATTGGATGTTTCCAGTGCCAAAGAACGTACAGGAACATGAAGAAAATACCCGAACAGTTAATGTCAAGAAGAAATCATGCACACATGCATAATAGTGAATGCAAAACTGGTACATTTGATTTAAAAGTGGATTAAATGGTTATAATTCTTTTAAAAATTTTGAGATTTTTTTTCCCTATTAATTTCCACTTTTGTTAATTTTTTTTTCAAATTTGCTTTCTATTTTTACTGACTTTCCACTTGCTTATTCAATAACTGTCAGATACAGAGATATAAAGATACTCAGTTGTATTCAGGAGATTCTGGATTCTGAAACAAGCTGTTCTAGGCAACTGGAGCAACCTGGATGACTTTTGTAATTCCTTGAGGAATGTAAGCTTTGGTTTTCAGAAGGACTGAATCATCAACATCATTGCAAGCACACATACCTTTTACAAATGTTCCACGTGGACTGACTTGGCCAACTGATGAGGAACCAAAGAAAAAAAATGAGATTTCTGAACTAGCACTCTTAGGTTAAGGAATAGTAGAAATGGGTGTTTCTACTACCTCATGTCCTCTGTGGAGTGGTAGGGAGAAGATTTGCAACGCATACTCATATATAGTGTGCATTTTGAAGCTTTTGAGTATCTAGTTAAAAGCATGCTCTGGCTTAAAAAACATCCACGCTCCTATCTAGTCTTTGCCAGGAGACTACCTGGCAAAGGTAGTCCTACCTGCTCCACATTTACTTTCCTTCGCTGAGGTACAAGCAATTGCAAAATTAATCACCTGCTGATACCACTCTCAAGTTTGATCCAGAGTTACTGCTCTGCTCTGTTGCCTGTTTCTGGAGCCCATCCTCTACAGTGCATGTCTGTCAGTCTAGAAGACGCACCTTAGAAAGCTGGGCTTGCATGGGGAGATAAGGTGTGTGTGTAGCAAAGTGGGACAGAACTGAGAGTTAAGCAAGCAGTGCATGCCTAAAGGTGTGCTGATGCAACTAGCTGGGTGTCAGGGACTGGATCTTAGAACGGGTAGTTGTAACTGCATGAGCACCAAAAGAAACCCAGAGAAGCGACAAAATCTCAGACTTCTCTTTTCATTTCACAGAGCTTAAGTACAGCCACCACATGTCATAGGTGCCTTTCAAAGACTCTTGTCTATAATTTTTGTATCATTTAAGCCTCCTTTGTAAATATTAACAATTGAGACAAATTATGCCTTCCTTATATTTTACTGTTGTAGTGTTTCTGTTTACACAAAGAGAAAAATGTCTTCACACATACCAACTAGATCTTAAACTTCTACCTAATATAGTAAATATTTATGAACACATAGTTTATATGATTTTTGTTTCTTCCTTTGTTACTAGGTTTACATAACTTTTAGAATTAAACGTAAGGTAAGATGGCAGAAAATCTTTTCAAATCTTTCCTTCCTACTGGAGTAAAGATAAAAGTACACATGCTAACTTTACAGAGCTTTTTATCATCTCCTGAAGTTTCTACAAAAGCTTGTTGCTGACCAGGAAACTAGGTCATGCAATTGTTCTTCAATAAAGACGATCTTTTCATGTGTCTCAGCAGCAGCCTTTCTTTAACAGGAGTCCTGTGGTTTGAGCTCTTCACAAATTCAGCTTCATGCCACAGATATTTCTTTTGCTTTAATAAAATCCTTCCATCTGACTTAAGATTTGTGACTGGTGTGTCCTATTCATGTCATGAGGTTGCTGCATGTACTGTTTGCTTAATTATTGAAATATATTTTCAGATGGACTCTCCTAAAGTTCAGAACTATGTTTACAATGACTTCTATCAAGGTAACACCTGAGATATATTATCTATTGCCAGAGGACGTACACTAAACATTAACATGATCAGGCAACAAGTGCTAACAAATAGCCATAAAATTCAGTTCAAATTGATCTTCTGTGACCACCAGAAGCATTTGGGGAACCTAATTTCTCAAGAAGCCATGTTTTTTAAACTTTCTAATGCTGAGAAGAAATGAAATATTGTTTGGTTTTGGTGTGTGTTTAAACTGACTGTGTTAGCAAATACACAGTGAAATATGTGTAACTCATCAGATACCCCTTAGTATGAATTATGAATCAATGAAAGGAACTGTCACTGACTAAGTTACCTTGATATTAAAAGGATAAGAAGGCAAAGTTAGAAGCATCTGGGATAAATTTCATGACAGAAACCCTTTGCTTTTAAGACTAATACATACATACCACACACACAAACACAAAGTAATTATTTATGAATAAGTATTTTTACTTTATAATCTCATCAGTTTTTGAGGGCTCCCATCTGATAAAAGTCCTGCTCAAATCATTCAACCGGGGTAAAAATATATCAACACATGGCTAACTCTGTCTACCTCAACAGCTTTGAATATGTAAACTGTTATAAAACCCCAATTATTTATTTTGTTAAAGTAAAAAAGAAAATACTTTTTCTGTCTGCTGTTCTGAGTCTGAGAATTTAAGCATTGAATTGCAACTATCTTGCTATGCCTTTAGTATGGCTAAGGAAAACAAAACACTATTGAACATATTGAACATATCAACAGAAACATTTTAGTAAGGGGTATGTCTACTGTTTAAAGTTTCAACTGTTGAATAGCTTGCAAGAGCCATAATATATTTGCAGTTGACTATGAATGTGTATAAGATGCACAATATTATCATTGAAGCATGGACTTAAACTCTTATCTTTTCACTGATTGTGTTTAAATGTAATAGTGAGGCTATTAGTAGTAAAAGTAAATTAGGTAAATTTAGGGGCAATGTGAGTAGAGTGGCTTTCTGTTTTCTGTGTTCAGATGGAAAATGTTTCCACCGCTTCAGAAACATCATGGTCCTTGTATATTGAAGAAGAGAGAATATATTAATTTATTTCTCCTGATTTGTGAAAATGGGTGAACGTCTGTTGCCTTCTGCAGCTTATTGGTTAAGAGCAGTTCTGGGATTCATTTTGTGCTGAAACTCAATGTAGGGCCAACCCAGTGACTACTTTGTGCCCTAAGGGTCTAGCGGAGTCTTGACTACTTTGAGCTGTGCTGCTCAGAACTGGGCCTCTTCTGCAACCTTAAGCTCTGAAGTAGGGAGAGGACTTCTGAGAGCTAGTGAAAATTTGGGGTATTGCTGTAGGCAAAGAGTGACATGGAGGACTGGATCCTACCATGAGGAGAAGGTGTGTGTAGAAAGAGTCCTTCCAAGTCATATTCAAAGCAGTCATTTCTGAATGACTAAGGAAACCTGCTCTGCTGAGGGCCAGATCTGTGTCTATGACTACTAACAGAGTTAAAAAGATAACTCCTGTATCCCCTGTATTTTCAGTGTTCTGAAAATTCATGAGCTTACTGCTAATACCATTTGGTAAACTGAAAGAAGTAGAGACCTCTTTAAGACTCCAAAACAATGAGGAAAACTTTTATGACAAATTAGGAAAAAAAAAAAAAAAAAGAATCATACCTTCCTTAATCTCTGTTTCTATGACAAATATGGGGATTTCACTAAGCTATGTTGTTGTTGAGAAAATGCTGCCATCTATCCTAGGTAATGAAAGAAAAAGAGAATTGCCTCAAACATATGTCCACAGAAGTGTCACCCATCTGTATGATTTCTTTCTAAAGAAGTCCAAGTGGGAACTGTAGTAGACTGATCCTGGCTGACAAATAAACCTCCACCCAGTTGCTCACTGATTCCCCTCCAGTGAGATGGGAGAGAGAATAGGAAGGGCAAAAACAAGAAAAAAATTTGGGTAAAGATAAAGGCAGTTTAACAGATGAAACAAAGCTGCGCATGCAAGCAAAGCAAAATAAAGAATTCATTCACTACTTCCCATGGGCAGGCAGATGTTTGGCCGATTCCTGGAAAGCAGGGCCTCAGTACACATAGCAGGTATTTGAGAAGACAAATGCTATAACCCTTAAAGGGTTATTTCCCTCTTCCTCCTCCTTTCCCTGAGCTTTTATTGCTGAGCACAATGTCGTATGGCATGGGACATCCCTCTGGTCTGTTGAGTTTGGCTGTCCCAGCTGTGCTCCACTGAACTCTTGTGCACCCCCAGCCACGCACTAAAGGGCAGAGCAGGAAAAAGAAAAGCCCCTGATGTTGTGAAAAAGCTGTTCAGCAATACCTAAAATAATTGCTTGATATCAACCCCAGTTGTGAGGAAAAGCATATACTGAAATTATAGTTATGGTAATATTGGATGCTGAGAACATTGCAGAACCTAGTAATATTGGATACTGTTAGGTAAAATACTATGTGACATAAATGGTGTACTGGGAATTCAGTATACAAATTTGCTTTGATGGGAGGGAGGATTTTTGGCATATGGCTTCCATCTGCTTTGAAAATTAGTGTTGAAAGGAAAGGAGGGAGAAGGAGAAGGTATTGGTCTATCAGAGGCTGTAAAAATAATATTGGTGAAGGTCAAAAATTAGCCAATTCTGCATCTTAATGGCAAAGTCATGAAAATCTTGTTCACTCAAAGTGATGGCAAGCACGTAAGTGTGCTAATAACAGAGAACTAACTTGCACTGTGTACTGTCGCTCCTTAGTAAGGTTAAGAAACTACATTAACCATTCACTCATCTGTAGCTCATAATTAATCACTTTTTGAAAATTACATTGTATAATAAATGAGGATAGACATGATTCATTAAAACTTCTAATTAATTCTATTTAACACTATTTCATAGTTCATTGGTAAGTGCTGAGAGAAGGATTATGTTATAGGGTATTTGATGCATTACTGCCAAAGAAGTAAATAGGGCAAACATAATCTAGAATGCAGCATGATTATTTGCAACTCTATATACCAATTGTTTATCTGTAGTAGTGCTCGATCTATATTTTGTTAACATCTTCACTGCCAATTCAGATTTTCATTGATATTTAACCCAGCTGTAGGGTCAATTCTTTATTCTTTTCAGAGCAAGCATGCTGCCTCCTCCCCTGTCAAATCCCCTAGGAAAATAAGTTTAAGAACAGCATTTTTACTCCTGGTAGGACCAAGCTTTTTATTGCATTATGAAAATCTTCGATATAATGTCTTAAACTAGATGATAAAAATTGAGTGATTAATGTGCAGAGGTGAAAAATGCTCTATTTAAGTGCTTTCAAAGGTCAAAACAGTGCTGAAAGACTGACTAGGAAGCACAGCTGCCTGTGCATAATCAGCATAATCTGCTGTAAAGCTAAGTGAGTTTCAAAACACATACTACCTTGAAAATAGAGCGCTGGGGAAAGTAGGCTTCAGTTTAGCTGGCTTGGGATCACTTTTTTTTTTTCTGAAAAAGGAAAATAGCATCATAAGCACTCTGTAGGAGGAACAAAACATTTGTTTTATAGACTGCATTGTGCTCTTCTTTAAGAAAACAGATAGAAACAAAGAGTCACTCAATGCTGATGCTGAAGAAAACTCCCTTTTCTCCCTACCCTTTTGAAGAAATTATTCATTGTTCTGAAGAGCGCAAGGACAGTTCAAAGAACAGTATGAGAGGAGAGAGACCACGGACTTTTATCGATGACACCTCTGATAAGTAAAAGTCACGTCAAGTTTACTCAGCAAAACTTAGACTTCGTTAAAAATCATTTAAATTTTCTTTGTTGTGGTTTAGTCATCCCTCCAGTTACACTGATCTTACGTTAATTAGATAAGAGTGCTGCATTCAATCCTCTGTCCATTCACATTTGGAGAAACAGACATGACACTAAGTGTTAAGACCCCTAGAGAAAATGTAGGAAAAAATCTTGGATGTTTATTTAAAATCTAGAATAAGTTTTGCTCATTTAAATTATGCAATTTTTTATGAAACACATTTCAGGAGTAGCATTTGATCAATGTTTGGTGCTTGAAAATGGAGAATGAGGAATGCAAGTAGAAATAATGTGGACATAATATTAAGGGTTAGACTAAAATCTGTTCAAGTTAAAGACATGTACCATTGTCTTTGCTTTAAAATTCTGTAGCCTATTTTATGCTATGTATAATAACAATAGAAACAGAATCATTCACCTGTTAAAGGTAAGACTTACTGCTTAGCAGTGGTAGGAAAGCCTGATAAAAGACCTTTGCATGTATGCACAAGATGTTTCTGAGAATATTGCAGATGATATCACAAGTTTTCTGTAGGATAGCTTCACTAGTTAGGCACCTAATTAAGCAAAATGACTTGTCTGATAAATTCTGTTAACGATAACTAGATGCTGACAAAAATCACAAGGGATTATTCTGAGTAATGATTACTTTAAAATCATATTAGCAGTTTTGTGGCAGACTTTCACTGCAGCAACACTCCAAGAAGAACCATGCCTTGCTGCTCATTGCTTCCAGCATCACCTCTGTGTCAGTGCCTGGGGGCTTAAATCCCTTGCAAGTGGTTAAGAAACCTCGTTCACATGGGTTGGATGAGAGGGAAAGGCTGAGCCTGCTGTGACTGGAGTACGACTGGGGATGTCTGGATGTGGAGGCACCAGAAAAAGGATCCGTTAGGCATGGGGCTGTCAGCATGGCTTGAGGACATGGCAGCTGGGCAAAGCACAGTTTTTGGAATCACATACACCTCGTTGAGGTCATCCACTTGCACTGAGTGCAGCAGCAGGTAGAAATGCTGCCTGAAGAGGGGGCCACTCTCCTCCATGGCTTCCATGGTATCTGACACCGTGTACTAGAAAGCGAGATGTGCCAACCACAGGAGATTTTCTGGTGCTGGGAGTGAAAAGTAAAAGGAGACCCAGAAAAGCCTTGGACATAAGGGAGATTAGGGACTGGGGAAAGGTCTCCTTGTTAGACAAACTCTCCTGGTACACCCCTAGGAGTTGTCCCCTTGGCTCTCCTGCGCTGCTGAGATGGTGTTGGAAGGCGTTCCCTACAGCGGGTATGTCTTTGGTTTTATGAAAGCCAGTCCCTGGCAAGCAGGTGGAGGTTTATTGGATGTGAGAACGGGCAAAATGCCAAGCTTGCTGCAGTGCTCTGCCGGTGCGTCGGTAGGCTGCAGCTGCAGCGTGGGCCAGGTGCTCCCCTGGCGTGTACCTCTCTCAGCGGCCAGTGGTGGTGGTCTCCAGGGAGGGAGGGATGGAGAGCAGGAGGGGAAGGCGGTATCTCCTGGGCACCTCCACCAGAGGGGTGCTGGAAGGGGCTGCTTTTGCTCAGCACCCACAGCTGTGCTCTGCGCCACACCAAAGCTCAAAGAGCAAGGCAAAGGTCCTGCTGCAGCCTCCAGAGCTTGCGTGTGCACCCACAGCAGCCCTGGACACAAAGCGGGGGGACAGAGCCTGCGGCTGCTGAAGAGCAGGGGAGTTGCAGCCGCGCCTTGCTGATGTCGCAGAGGTGTCGGAACCCAGCAGCCAGGAAGGCCGTCGCCCTTGCACAGGGGAAGGCCTGTTCCACGGGGCGCTTGCCGCCTTCTCGTGGCCTTGTGAGTGGGTTTTAATGTCAGGCCTCTCAGGTGCTGTGGTCAGAGGCCGGTGCTGCGAGCACAAAGACCCCGCAACGGACAGCCCAGCAATGTTTCCAGGGGCGGGGCATCCACCACCTCTCTGGGCAACCTGTTGCAGGGTTCCAGCACCCTCATTGTGAAAAATGTCTTCCTTATACCTAGTCTGAATCTGCCCTCTTTTGGTTTAATGCCATTACCCCTTGTCCTGTCGCAACAGGCCCTACTAAAGAGTCTGTCCCCACCTTTCTCATAAGCCCCCTTTAGGTATGGAAAGGCGGCAGTAAGGTCTCCCCGGAGCCTTCTCTTCTCCAGGCTGAACAGCCCTGACTCTCTCAGCCTGTGCTCGTAGGAGAGGAGAGGTGCTCCAGGCCTCTGAGGGACTTGCTGGCCCTCCTCTGGACTTGCCCCAACTAGTCCGTGCCTCTCCTGTGCTGAGGGCTCCAGAGCTGGATGCAGCACTGCAGTTGGGTTCTCAGCAGGAGTGGAGTAGAGGGGGAGAATCACCTCCCTCGCCGTGCTGGCCACGCTTCTTTGGAGGCAGCCCAGGAGGCAGTTGGCTTTCTGGGCTGTGAGTACACTTTGCCAGCTGATGTCTAGCTTTTCAAGCACCAGCACCCCCAAGTCCTTCTTGGCTGGGCTGCTCTCAATCCCTCCATCCCCCAGCCTGTATTTATGCCTGAGGTTGCTGTGACCTGGCTGCAGGGCCTTGCACTTGGCCTTGTTGAACCTCGTGAGGCTGACATGGACCCACTTCTCAAACTTGCCCAGGTCCCTCTGGATGGCATTCCTTCCCTGAGGTCTGTCAACCACACCACCACTCAGCCTGGTGTCGCCTGCAAACTTGCTGAGGGTGCACTCGATCCCACTGTCTGTGTCATTGATGAAGGTATTACAAGGTACTGGTCCCACTGCAGTGCCCTGAGGGACACCACTTGTCGCTGATCTCCATCTGAACATTGAGCTGTTGACTGTTACCCTCTGGATGCCACCATCCAACCAATTCCTCATCCACTGAACAGTTTAATAGTGCGTTAACACATTCACTAAGCGTATTAATATCTTTTATGAAATGGAATTTTAATTCTATTTTTCTATGCCATCTTCACTAGGTGGTAGAGTTTCTGTCTTTGCTGAGAATATTCACATGCTTTGCTGTCGGATTATTTGAGTCTATCTCTTGTGTCATTTTTGTGCTATGAATCAAAGCATTGTTGTAGCTCTGAACTACTAAATCAATAACTATTATTTTTATTTCTTGGTGCTATACATAGCCCACTCTTCTGCATCTAGTCACTAGGGCTTGTGAGAATTATATGTTGGTGTGCCCCAATATATGGGCTGAGATGCGTCTTGTTATGCATACGTATTCTGCAATTTTAACAAGGATGTGCTATCCCAGATTGTAAGCCATCTAAATACTCATTCTCTTCTCACAAATGCAAGTTTATTGAATATACAGAAGAAGCAGAGAATGACAGTCCCAGTCAATGGAGTCCTTAACCAAACAGTCTGGAACTGTGCCCTGTAAGACAGTCCACTCCTCAATGAAAACATACTGTGGGCTGACTCCCAGAATGGGCAGTAAGAAGAAAGTTGTGTATGTGTTACTCCTCCTACTTCTTGGAGTAAGAGAAAGGTCTTAGAAGATAGGGCTTGGGCTGCTGGGAGTAAGGGGAAAGAATATATAAACAATGGTTGATTCATAAAGATTCAGCTTTTAGAAGCATGTCGAAAAGCCGTAATTTCGAGCCGTTTGAAAAACTAGAGCACTCACAGTTGAGGTCTATCACAAGCTTTTCAGAAAAATAAATGTGGATCCTCTGTCTTCTCCTTCTACCAGAGCAATGTGTTTCTGGGAATAACATCAATAACAGGGGCTGAGGTCTTCCTGACCCCTTTCACATCCATCATGGCGCAATGTTAAAATGGCCTACAATGTCCTGACTTTCAGCTAAGGTTGCACCTTCTGAAAATACAGAATGTTCCCTTCAGGTTGAACATCAAAAAATAAAGCATGTGAAATCAACAGTTTCTATAAAAATCTTGAACTTTCTATCTAAGATGAGTAAGTTTAGTATACATTTCTTGGCAAGCTAGCTATCTTGTTTAAATTGAGGATTAATGGGGCCATGGGTCTTTTATATTGTTGTCAAGCTCCTCTACAGGTCGCTAGTGTTTGAATGTTTTTGTACTGGTACAAAACAGACCACCCAGAAGCAATCTGGCACAAATGCGTTACCTACACATTAAATTTGTGGGTATTTTCTCTAAGATTGTTTTTTTACCTCATCAGAACCTCTTTTATAACTACTATAAACTAAACTTTTGAACTCACAATGGAGAAATGGATTTAAACTAGAAAACATCAAGGTTATCATAATTTATTTCAAATAGTGTTCCCCATTTAGAGACCAAAGTGGACACACTCATAAATACTTTCTCTCTCTTTCTCTCTTTTTTAAAAAAATTATTCACTATACTTGTTTCTGATGTTCCAGGGAGAACAAGCTGAATGAATCTGGTCATAGAAGATAATTTTCACAGCTTCTCTCAGGGCGTAGATATGTATAACAGTGGAAATATTCTTGATTGCTTTCCATTTATTCCTGCATCTACTACTTTCTCCTATTGCTTGTTGGAAAGTTTAGAATAACATCAATTCTCAAGGACTTGGATATGCTTTTCTAGTTAAAATCAAACAGGACAAGCATAATTTTCATTCCAGTACTGTGTGTTTGCTTCTTGAAGTATGCTCAATATATAGATACCCACCTAAAATAATAAAATAAAAAGGAAAAGAGGGGGAGAGAAAAGCTAAGTGATGGAAATGAGTAATTACTTGGCAGCAAGTCTGCAGGGAGAGAGCTGACACTGTACAGCACATATTTCATGAATAATGAGAGGAGTCTCAATGCTGTGCAATCACTGCCTATTGGGTCAGAAATTTCACATTAGTGGATTCATCAGAGCAGATTGTTGCCATAAAGGCACTCTTTTTGAGGTAAACATACCTTTTCCTTCACTGAACTGCCATCTCTTAGTTTGGATAGTAAGTACAGAGTAAAGCCTGATGAGATTAATTAGAGGGATATCTGGAATTGGGAGCACTTCATCTATAGTTTTACTAGTTTGTTTATTTATACGAGAAGGGAATTACATAAACAGACTTATCTATAGGTATGCGTAAAGCTGACACATATAATTCCATTTAGTCTAGACAAAAGTCTGTGCATACGTGGTTAATGATGATTTAAGTACAGCATTTTGTCAAAAGGTAGGAACATCTGGCTTTTGCAAATCCATCTTGTCTGTGCTTCCTAGACTACCTTCATGCATTTTTTAGTTTTTCTATTTACCTCTTTATTCAACGTAAAGTAAGTACTCTGTTTTATCTTTACTTTAATTTTCAGGGGTACACAATTTCAATATGAGGGTCATTTGTTTTTGATGGAGTAGGAAATAACTAGGAAGGACTAATAGAATGAAAAAGTCAGTTTTGTCTATGTTGGAGTGCATGCATTCTCTGCAGTACCTTCTGTCTCATTTATTTGTCACCTGACATCCTCTCTTCCCCACACTTAGTGTTCTCACTTTGTTTACATTGTAGCTACAGAAATCTATAAACTAAAATAGTCTGAGAGGTTTAAGTGAAGTGAAAGGTGCAAGGCAAGATAAAAACTATCATTTGCGTCTTCCTGCAGTGCAAATAGTTTGATTAAAACAATGCTTTTACCCTCATCCCTGGAGGGTCATAATTCTATTTACTTGAAAATTAATGCTGAAGCAAGTAGCTAAAGCCTCTTTTCCTTTGCTAGAGAAGTTAGGAGGGTGTCTTTGCAAAAAAAAAAACCATTAGGTGCTTTCAAGAATCTTGCTGTACAGTCTCTGTCCCAGACTTACTGTGATAGTGAACTGGAGCAGGAGCACCTGGTTATTAGCATTTTCCTGATTGCACAAAGTTCCTGTTAAGATTTTTTGCATGGCTTGGGGTATTTTTTTTTTTTTTCTTTTTGGGAAGTTAGTGGAAGACAGAGGGGACATGGAGGAGAAGATGACATCCAGTCCCCATGTGAGTCCCTGTTTGACAGATTTACCTCTAATTAACTGAAGGGGCCGGATAAATTCAATTCAATTGTGCTATTCAACAAAGTTTGATCAAATACTGAAAATAAACCTGTGGGAGATATCTCTCCTAGGTGGTTTTCTTCAAAAATGTGATTTACAATACACTCTAAGCAAGGTTGAAAGAAACTCAGACAGAGCAAAATCATGTGCAATATTAAAAAAAAAAAAGTATCTTTTTAAACACATAGTGATTAATAGCAAAACTTTGGCTTTCTCCTTGAAGAAATTATTTCAAGAGAAAACAATATAATTCTGCAGGGCAACCCTGTAATTGGAATCACTCTATTGCTATTACTTACTATCTTGCAGTATGAGACATGTTGTTCCCAACCTTATGTAAATACTTGATGGGAAGAGCAGTTTGTGAGGACTTGGGCAGACAATTTCTGATTTTATTAAAATTGTCTTGAAAAAAGGTTTAAGTTATCAGCAATACTGAAGTATTGGTATGACTTACACATAAAGGTTTAATCTGGACTATGATTCTTTGGAAATCTCACCGTTGAGCACCTAGCCTTCTACAGTACTGTAGTACTGTAATACAGTATTATCATAGTGAGAAAAAATGCAGTATTACCATAATGAGAGAAAAAAAACAAACAACAGAGCAAAACCCACGGTGTAGAAGCTGTTCTTCCAATTTTTCCTCTGTAAAAGAGAAAAGAGGCATAAAAAAAAAAAAGCTTATGCTCTAAAAATCTTCCATTTTTTAATTTATTGGGAAGATAATGTTATGGAGGGCCAGCGTCCTCTCCCCCTTTCAGTTTGCACTCTGTGCAGAAGTGGACTGCCTTTTGTGTCTCATGCTAGGAATTAATTGGCCTTGAGAGTGCTAACCTATACAGTAACATAACTAGCAGAGAAGTTCAGGAGGGTATCAACTCACTGAAAGTTTACTGTAGGGAGCAAGAATGAAGCATTAGGGCATATGCTTTCCAGAGGTAATGGGAGCCTCTGTTGTACAGCTGTGGAAAAATAATTAAAAAGCAGTCTACAGAGAAGGACTAGAAATGAAATATACCCCTCTGTAGAAAGAGGGCCAACAGCAGGATCTACATGGGAGACCTGTTTCTAAAAAGTAGGTCTTGCCCCTAGCATCTCTGAGACTTAAGCTTGTTGATGAGCATGAAGTATGCATGTGTATTTATTGTGCCTAGCAATATAGTCTTATAAGTGGGCTTATAAATTAGGTCTTGATTTAAGCTAGCAATCAGTTTCCTCCTGCTTGCTTTCTCTGTGTAATGTGGCACAGCCTAAAATCCTTACGTTCTGATGGAAAGGTCTGAATTATTCATCAGCCAGTTAATGACAGGTGATGAGATCTTTTCACGCTACAGCCCTGTCAGGAGGTGTTTATTGCTCTGTTTCACCAGCAGCCCTGCTATTACTGTGGGGCCAGAAGAGCCCCACATAGAGACATGACATGTATCAGTAGAGATAGCTTTTTAAAGACTCCCTTTTGCCTGGGAGGTCATCTGAAGGTTATTATGAACAAATTATTTCTTCATTTCCGCTGACTGAGTAGATAGCCTTAATGATCTGTCACCTAGCAATAGGCTGCCTGTTCAAACATAAAGAATGGCATACTGATGGCTTATAACTAGAATCAGTTCATTTTAGCTGTTCTCTTGTCAAGCATGTTTCCCAGATACATATAGTATTTACATATTCATGAGCCTTTGCAGACATTGACACCATGAGAGGGCCTGTCTGATAATGTGATACAAGTTTGTACTGTGTCCTGAGGTGCTTTAAGTCTATTAAGTGAATCAAATCTGTTCAGTTCTGTTCTTCCTAGGTGGTGTTCTTGGCCTAAAGGAGTGGGGCTGCAATCAACATTTGTATACAATACCTTACTTTTTTTCCTGACCACATACCTCTTTTCTTTGTTGAAAGTTAATTCCATTTCATAGAAGGCATTATGCTGAGCCAAATTACCTCTTAGAAAGCCAGAGCATCACTTTCTCATGCTACTGCTGTTCAGAGATGCAGTTGTGATTGTTTGGCTGCAGGCAGGGAAGGTGACCTGCTCAAGCAAAAGTGCCTTTTTTAAAAATTATTTTTTAAACTCTGCTGAGATATGGATCTTTAACCCTATTTCTGGTGTGCAAAGGCGCAGGGGGAGTAAGAATTAGAAATAACAGTATAAGTAGGGTGTAGGATGTGGAGTGGGGAAACAGAAAAGAGAAAAAGAGAGTGAGTGCGTCTTTCCCGCTGAAATAGCAAAGGAACATGGATTCTTCTTCCTAATGTGAAGTTTCACTATTTTGACCATATGCCTACTAACTTGCTATTATTTTCAACAGAGATGAAGTTAAAATATGCCAGCTGATAGAAATGAAAGCATGAGCAACAGTAAAAACTGGAATGTGGCTGGGGCTATTTTCTGAGTTTAAGAGCTGGGTGAAGAGATCATCTGCTGGAGGTGGCATTTGCTTTTTCGTTTTGAAGTTTGTACCATTTCCTGTTTCCTTCTTTGCGTAACAAAGAGGGATGTGGAGATACTGCAGAATGTGGGAAAGTAAATAAAGAATAAAATAACCAAACTGCTATTTCCCCCTATCCTTCAAAAGATGAAAGATGTAAGAGGCAACAAGTGTTCTCACTTCTTCCCATCAAGTACTGGCCTCTGCTACTGCATTCAGGAGAGACCAGAGAAAGAGATAGAAGGATAAATAGAAATTGTTAACATAGCACATTATTTTGGCAAATTTTAGTGTTAATTCTGTAAAAAATTTGGTTAGCTCTACAGAGCAATTTTTCTTCTGTAGGGATTAAACTGGAGCCCAATATATTATACGTTAACAGCGAGACAAATAACAAACTTTTTATGACCCGTGTCTGAGGTTGCAAGCTCCACACAGACAAGCCTTACAAGGAGAGAAGGAAGTGTATTGAGAAACCGTATAGGAGCTACCAGTGTAGATGAAAATATTGCTAACTCTGCCTGGCCCTTAAACATAAATGAACTCTTACACAGTCACATTCACTGAGGAAATTTAACATTTGCATATGAAAGAGGATTTTACATGGACAGGTTCATGTCAGGCTGTCTTTGAAATGACAGTTTTAAGTGCTAGATATAAGATATATAATTTCAGGACTTGTATATTGTAGCCAATCAAAATATGGCAAAGATTTTTTTCCAAAGAACAAATTTTCTTTTAAATCTTTGTATGGTTTTGTGGTTCGTTTTTTTTTTTTTTTTTTTTTTCCCCTTTACAGT
>WHYT01015762.1:232989-247989 GCA_009806455.1 Tetrax tetrax
AACATTTTCTTTTTTTTTTTTTTCCAGTTGCTGTTAATTAGAACTTGCCTTTCAAATAAATATTTGGTATGGCTAACAAATTTATTGAAAAAAAAATCATAAGAGAATGTTTAAATTACTTCTGTCAGAAATGTCTTGTTTTTTCAAGTGAAAACAAGCCACAAACCACAAAGGAGGAACTACTTAAAAATGCATCAAATTGAAAGGTGACTCTATGATGGCATGTTGATAAACCTGACATCATGTTACAGCTGGAAAGTGTGTAAATTATGTCAATTTAAATGCTTACTGCTACATGGAGAAGTAAAGTGAATGCTGGAACAAGGGGTGTTGTAGTATACTAAGATAAATGCAAAAAGAAACCTTAACTAGCCAGCTGAGCTCATCCTTTGATTTAGCACAGTATCTTCTTCTCCAGTGCTCACTGACTACTTGGTATCCTGAAAGGAGAAAAACTAGAAGTACTACAGGAAACTTGTTGTATATAACAAACAGTGTCGGACAGTGATAACCAATACACACTTTAAATTACTGTACTAAGCCAGAGGCATAGCTAGGAGTAGAACTTGGCTTAATGTGTTTAATTTATTCCTTTGCCCAGTCACTCTTTTTCACTTTTTGCTAACCTGCATCATAAATATGTTTTATTCAGAACACTAGTTTTTTGTGTCTTTAAAATTTTTAAAAAAACCAAAGTTCTGTGCTCTCAGTATCCCTATTTTGCTTGTAATTAAAAACAAAATTCTCTTACTTGTGAGGAAATTTGAATCAGTTTTCCTATGAATTGTGCGTGCTTTAATAAAAAAGGGGTCACAGAGCAAGGCGCTCTCAATTTAGTCAATAGCAGAGGGGTTGTGTGTAGTTGCTTGAAGATTTGTGGAGTATGCATTGTTGAATGCAGAGGAGACAGAAATTTCTTTTTAATGTCATCTTTCTTTTCTGGATATAGTACAGACTAGAATTCATTATGGACTTGATTCCGTATGCTTCAAATTCTGTGGAAGATGTGATGCACTCTCACCCCCTGCTGAAGTGAGGATTTGTGCAAAGCTTTCCACGGATGTATTGTGCTCAAACAGCTTTAACAGAATGTAGTTTTAGCCACATCCTCTGTAGTTAGAGGATGATGTTGTTCAAAAGACCACCATAAAAGTGCATATTGACAACAAGGCATTGAAAGAGAACTTGTCTTTATTTCTGATCAGAAGTGTAGAAGCCAAACAAACAGTGAATGTCTTCAGTGATGTGAATGGTTCAGTATCGAATGTGGCTAGCATAGATCCTCTGGTTTCTTGGGAAAGCGTCTTTATTTTTAAATTCTCTATTTTTAATCTTATAAAATACTATGTGTCTTTTATCTTACTGGTTTAAACACAGATTAAATACAGATTTTATGTAGCCATCCTGAATATATCAATCCTTTTCAATGAGGCTTTGATCTATTTTGAAGCCTTTGAAACCTGACTTGGATGAAATGGCAACATATTCATGGTGTAATGCAGTGAGGAGCATGGATGTTTCTGTTACTATCTTTGAGAGTTTATTAGAGAAATGATGCCTGACAAGAACTACACATTATAGAAGAATTGTTAATTTTGAAATTAGCTCTGGCAGATCTGCTTAAAGAAGTTTATAGGGGGAAAAAGTGCTCTCAAAATCATCTGAAATGAAGCCTGCAGTGAAGATACGGCAGAAAGGCTGATGTGGGAATATGTTAGTTCTACCTGCTTTAATCCATTTGTTATCAGGGGGAAACTTAAACTGTGTGCAGATTAATGAAGCATTTGAGTCAGATATATACTGATGAACTTGTGCCTGCTTCTCTACCCTTTGTTGCTACAGAACCAGAGAGATGTGAAATTGCTGAAGAACCTAAGCCCCGCTCAGAGCTCCTCTGAGTCAATTAGAAAATAAAATGGAACATTTAGGAAATGAGGTCCCAGCTTTCTGATCACATGCAATGCATGAAAGGCTGCTTTTTCTGCTGTGTACTTTGCTAATGTGTGTGGTATTGGTACATTAAGTAAACTGGTGAGTATTACACAACGAATGGAGTGAAAGTCACTCTCCCCCACACAGCCTGACTAATCAGGTGTTATGCAGGGAAATTTTTAGGTATTTGTCACCTCCCACCCTGCAATCAGGGCATATCCAGATCTTTCACCACAGCTACTTCAGATTACAGAAATAGGAATGGTATGTGCACCAAAGCTACTTCACACTAGTGTGTGTGGTCGCAAGACCCAGATACTGACTGAATATTTAGAATCAGTGTCTTTTAAAATCAGCTCTATAATGTCCTATCTGTGAGCACTTTTCCCCCTCTGCCTCTTCCTCTTGTAGGGTATACAAAACAGCCTTGCAGCTGTGCCAACCATGAGAGGGACAGTTTGAGGCTCTACAGGAGTAGAGCCATATACCAAAGCTCCCAGTGTCTAGGCAGCAGGCAAATAACAGAGCATCTTTAAACTAGGAATAATGTTTGGAAAGAAATGGGAGAACTTGCCAAATGTGGCTGAAACTAGTATTGTGAAAAGAAGATGTATGTTTTACTATGGATGTACATTCTAAAGTATATATAATTAATTTAATCATGTTTATATGCCAAGGCATAGGCCACATAAAGAAACAATGTCTGTCTTAGTTACTGATTCTCAGGTACAATGCATTCTCATTTTCCTATTGACTGGTGAGAAAATTTAACAAGTGCTGAGTGTTAGGATATCCCAGGATATCTTACTTATTGGGTGATCTAATGAGTCTGCTTTTCCTATGTACTGTGATTTTACATAAAATTGCCTCATTACTGGAAAACTGAGAAAGCTTTAAAATGTAAACTTTCTCTTTGTCCTTTGAAAGTTGTAAGAAGGTTTTTCTACCTTCTTTTGCATTCAGTAATACTTCACAATTTATTGTATTTTACTATGATTGGTATTTTGTCGTTATAGGGGTGTTAAATCATTATTTCTTTTTTTTTTTTTTTTACAGTTCATTTTGTTAAATGCTATTATGACATCTTTTTAATGGCTTCTGTTTCTGATGGAAAACAAAAACAGAATAGAAAAGGTAACAGAAAAAAGTTTAGCCTGTATTTTCTTTCTATAAACTAGACAACAGCTTGCAAATGATACACTTTGGGAGTCAGTTTCTGCTGTAATGAAGATTGCAAGCAGCAGATGGAATTCCTAGAAAAACTCTTTGTGTCTCTTGGGAGAATTTTTGTCTTGAAAATCACAGGTCTTTTTCAGTTCAGCTGTGTCTACAAGTCTCTACGCTGATCTAGTCTGGGTATTGAGAGCAGAAGGAGCTGTATGTCACTGTTATTCAGTCAACTAAAAGATTACATCTCTGAAATAGAGAACAAGGTTTTGGAGTAGAAGGAAACTTGGCTTTTTTTTTTTTTTTCTATTAACTAGTCCTTTCTGTGTTCTATGAGCCAGGTAGCTAGCAGAGCAGAATTTCAGACAACAGATGCACCAGAACTCAGTGACACTAAGGCAGGCAAAGGCACTGGATGAGGGAAAGGATAATCAAACAGAGGATCTCATATCTGTATTGAACAGTTTTCTGAAGTGGAGCTTCTGGTGGTAGAAACGTGAATAGTGGTTGGAAGAAGAGAAAGCTGGGGTTTCTGCTGCTTCCCAAATGGCAAGGAAAGGAGATGGTAAAAAAATCTAGTTTCAGGAATTTTTTATTTTTTATTTTTTTTTGTCTCTAGGGCTTTCTGCCTCCGCTCTTTGCCTCCTTTCTCCTGGTGGAAGAAGGCACAAACTAGAAGTCGAGCATAAAACCACATTAGGTATATAGGAGCCAGGTGTTTGGACAGTGAGACTGGCCTTACTTAGCAGTAAGTGATAATTCTAAGTGTCACTTGCACAGTCACAAGAATGTACATTATTGCTAATTCTCAGCTATCTGCTAAACTTGAAGTTAAAACTTTACACAATACATTTTTAGGTGATACTCACGTGACAAAATGTGAATGATAGATTGGTGTTAATGAGACTGAGAAATGGATGCTTTCTGCAGGTAATGTGCTTGGCAGGGAAACTGAGAAAAAAATATCTTCAAAGGCATCCTGGGTCCTCAAACCAACACCCAACAATATGGGTATGTGAAAAAGATTAGTCTTCAGGTGCATTTAATGTGTTATTACTAATTGAAAAGCCCTTTCCTGTCTCAGCTTCCTCAACAGTATGACATCCTTGCACCTCATCTGTGCACTGGACAAGAATTGCATGGCCATATGATAATCAACTGGGAAAATTATCTGTCTGAAAAATACCCACTCTTCCCTTTTTTCACCCTTTACCCTGAAAATAGCAAATGGTATGGAATTTTGGGATGAATTGGAGATAACACCCCTGGACAGCCAATTTTTAGTGTTAGCAATGCCTTATCTGTAGATAGTGCTGTTATCTTTGTGAAGCCTATTTTAACTGTACAAAGATGAAAGCGTAACTTTTTCTGCTGCACTTATACAATGTTATCCTTGGGGAAGCCGAGGTTTGTGAAATCCAAGATCAAGAGAGCTGAGGCATGGAACTTCAATGGTTTTAAAATAAGCTGTAATGAGACTAGGCTCTGTCCAAGCTATAATAAGAAATGTGAAAATATCCATGTAGCAAATCCTTGTAATTATAATGAGTATACTTCTGTATTTATAGCTTGATGACAAAAATAGTTTTGATGTGCATAGTCCACTGTTTTGTTTTAGCTCTGCCTAGAAAAACTTAGAAGTGTAAGGGGAATTTATAAGAAACATTCTTTTTCTAGTCAAGTAAAGATATACAACATTTTTGGCAGGAGATCAGTTTTATCTTTGTGACTTTTTTAGTTTGATTTTACCTCCATTTTTCTGAGACACACCAAACCTTGAAAAATTCTTCAATTGCCACTGTTTAAGCTCTGTTCACAGTGCACTTGGCTTATCTTTTTGCTTTTTAATCCCTAAATGAAAAATCCTTTCAGAATGTATTTTCTCAAACACTTTCTGCTACCATCTTGGTGCTTTTTAAAGACTTATTCAGAACTGAGGAGTCATCATTTAAAAGGCCTTGTTCCTCCCGATTTTCATCTTAACTACTCTGGCAATTGCAGTCTCGATTTCATTAAGCCAGAGTATTTTTAATGAAGCTGACAAGAACATTTTCTAACCTGGAATTAGATTCTGGTAGCTGAACAAGACAATGATAAGGATAATCTCGGGATCTAGACTATGTTCACCATACTTCTTTTGAGAACGGCATTAAATGCCTTACACATAGAAGTAAAGTGACACTGCCCTTCCCTAAGAGCTTTTATGAAGGTAGTAATTTTCTTAAATGGATGAGTTACAAGAAAAATACCATTTCCTCTGTGTAGACTAACTCAGCTTTTATATGTGTCAGGAAGGAGACAGCAGCTTTAATCACAGCTAAAAGTATGAAAGCTACCCTTCTTGGAGAGGTCCATGGAGAACTTTATGCTGTGCTTACTGTTATGCACTTACAGGTATGTCAGGGTATTTAAAGCTAACAGTGCTGTAGTGCATCCATATCTTTATGCTTCTCTGCACAATTTGCATTTACTGTCTTGGTTTCATGCTGCCTGCTGTTTTTCACTGAAGGGGCCAAGCAAGTCTTTGGGCTTGTGAGCACCACACATCTTTATGTTTTGGAAACTGTTGGGTAGGTCAAACTTTCGATCATGGTGACAGTGTCCTACAGCTATCTGTCTCTCATGCGACTCATTCTGTGCTGAGGAGCTTCTGTTACTTGAATGGCATTATTTCTAAGACTTTGTGTCACATTTTAAAATTTTTTCTTCCAGACAATTTACTATTCGATTCTTTACACTGATCTTGGTTAACTGTCCCAAAACAGAAGACTGACTTTTAAATTGTAAAGTTTTATCATTTCCCTTCCTTGACCATCCATGCTTCTGTTTGTTTGGTCTTCAAAGAAAAATACAGCTAGGACACTGCCCCGTCATTTTATTATGCAAAGTACATAGTTCTCCTGTTTCTCTGATAGAGTTTCGTAGTTGAAATTAATGGGTCGTCATCTGAACCTCTCTGAATAACAGACAACTGTTTGGTAGATCGTCCTTAAGCTGGTATTTATTCCTTGTAGAAACAGAAGAAAATATTATTTCAATTTTCTTGTGTTGTTTCCAGAAGGATTTAGCCTCTATAGAACTTCCAGCTTTTTTAAAAAGCTTTTGGCTTTTATTTGGGTTATTTTTTTGTTTACTCCTGTTATCTTGTTGTGTTTATCCCTCTAGGCCCCAAAGCCTCCATGAAATAGATCCTTTTAACTCTGATCTCTTTGTGCTGGACCTACTCAGGACAGACTTTCTGTTCTATGATGTGTTTGCTGAAACTAAATTATTTTATGTCTGGACTCTACTGGCTAAGAATTGTTTCTAGATTTGGCTCGAGGCAGCCTTCAAGGCAGTTTCAAGCCATTAGTTTCATATGAGATACCATTCTCGCACAGCTAGAAATGAGTGGGAGAATGTTGAAGACTTGAGCTTCTAAGAAGGACTCGAGCTTTCTCAACTGGACTGAAAACTTGACATTTTTTCTATGACAGTTTAACCTCTCTTTTTCTGTCAAAAATTCTTCAGTATGCATGCAATACATGTTTTTACTGTTCAGAAGGTGAGTTTCCTTTCATTTAGCCATCTCCTTCAGAGATAGGCTACACTATTCCAAGGCAGGGTTTCAAAATTTTGGGGTTTTGAGTCAAATGGATGTGTGGATACATTTGAGTCAAGTGGAAAGTACAGCAACAATTGTCCTCTGCAATAGAAAAAAGCATGCATTGTCCATCTCCTTTGTAGTTTTCAAGTAGCCAAGGAGCTTTTTCATCTTTCGTAGTAGATCAAGAACTGTCATCAGAAAAAGATTTCAAACTTTTTTTTTTTTTCCCCCGGAAAAACTTGTCAATACATCTAAAAGCGTCCATCTACAAGCAGTGCCAAAAGGAAGAACAGTCCAATTATTAGGAATTATTTACCCTGACTAAATCTGTATTATCTTATGTGCTTAAGATCACATACATGTCCTCCCTATTATAATATACCTGAGACAAGGATTGGAGATAAAAGCTCTTTTATTCTTTCAGTATGCTAGCATCATGTGTGCCAATTTATTTAGTGATGATGAACTAGATCATCTGGTCTTGCAGAATTTGTTTGAAAATGGAGATAGGTATTAATCACAAATTGTTATGCATTATTTTAATATTCTCTTTATTTAAAAAAACTTTATGTAAGTATGGATATTCTTTGAACTGACTAATGAATTGTACAGCTCATCCTCACTGCCTCACTGAAATAAATTATAGTGCTTACTAGACTGATAATTGAAAGAACATTTGATATCTTAAAAATTGGGTTTAGACACCTAAATAAATTTGGTGAAGCATGTTTTCTCCAAATGCTTTTTGCATTTCTAAAGCACATATTACACAACAGGCTGAAGTCATAAACAATGATTTAATTTCAGAGGAAGAAGTGAGGAATTAATGAGCATGATCAATATTTTAAGTAAATTAGTTTGGCATACACTTATAGATGGTACTTCATAACAATCTGGAAGTTGTTAGTAAACTAAGATAACATATGTCCTAAATATTAATATTGTTGCTTTCTGTTTATATTGAAAATGGATCTGTAATGAGATTCCTGAGATGAATGGTGCAAGAAGATTAGTGGGAATATGCACCACTTGGGGCATATATTGTGACTTGGGCCTTAAAAATGGACAATCACTCTTGCAAAGAGACCTATTGCATGTCATTATTGGGACTTGATGCTGGCTTAGGGGTTTACATGTGGAACATTTTTTACCTTTACAGACCAGTCCTTTAGCCACTTACATTCCTAATGCTGAAATGTTATGATTAGCTTTTAAAATGAAATACAGTTTCTTAAGGATTTTAACTAGAAGTTGCGCACATTCTGGATAAGCATTGTTCTCTGATCTTTTAAACATGGGTGGGACCAACTGTGTGGCAATGTCCCTGGAATATTGCTGGGATGAATTTTCTTTTTCTCTTACTGGCATTTACAAAGTAAGTTCAAGTGTCTCTGTGCCAGGTGAATGTCATGGCTCTGCCTACACTTTTTCCAAGCTGCTGATACCATACAACTTCCTGTTTATAAGCATGATGTTTAAAATTAGTGTTTTGGAATCATGGCTGCATAGTAATTTGGAATGGCAAGACTGTAGGATTAAAAATCATTAGTTTTTTGCTATCATTGTGTGGACCATTGCAGGCTGAAGAGAACTATTACCACTAGTCAAACAAGCCAAAATACAGCATGGAGGAAACCAAACTTTTATTTGTACTTGTATGGGCTTGCTGCATGGTGTGGGTAAGGCCTCTGTGTGTATACTGGAGGCATATGGTGCTAACAGCGTCTGTCTCACCTTTTCTGCTTCTGCCTCTTGCTGTCTGTCTTACTTCTAAGTACAGCTTGTCTACTCAGCCACTGTGATGGTTTCAAGCTGTTACTCTATTTCTCCAGAACTGGTCCATAAAAGAGAATTGCTTTTCAATATTGGGATGAAAGTGTCACGAGACTGAAGTCATATTCCAGATTATTTTGTCATTGGAAGAAGTTACTTAAGGCACTGATACAGATTTTCTTTGATTGTATTTTGCTCTTCATCACTATAACTAGATGCTAACAAATCTGAATGAATTTTATGGTTGTGAATTATGAAAAAGATCCTATGTTGTCAGAGGCAGAGATTTTAATTTTCATTTTGGTGTTAAGGTCAAGAGTGTCTCTTTGTTTTTGAAATACTTAAAATTTTTCCAAACTATTAGTATACTCTTAACAGAGTGTGCTGGTTTTGGCTGGGACAGAGCTAATTTTCTTTATAGTAGCTAGTATGGGGCTATGTTTTGGATTTGTGCTGAAAACAGTGTTGATAACACGGAGATGTTTTTGTTATTGCTGAGCAGTGCTTATACAGAGATAAGAACTTTTCTGCTTTCTTCACTCTCACAGTCTTACCTCTGTGCCTGGCAAGGTCATGGAGCAGATTCTCCTGGAAACCATGCTGAGGCACATGGAATGCAAGGAGCCGATTGGTGACAGCCAGAATGGCTTCATTAAGGGCAAATCATGCCTGACCAATTTCGTGGCCTTCTATGATGCGTTACAGCATTGGTGGACATGGACGAGTAACTGATGTCGTCTACCTGGAGTTGCGCAAGGCATTTTACACTGTCCCACACAACATGGATTTGCTGGATGATCCACTCGCTGGATAAGAAATTGGCTGGATGGCCATGCTCAGAAAGTGGTCAACAGCTCGATGTCCAAGTGGAGACCAGTGATGAGTGATGTTTCTCAGCACCATCTTTGTTTAACATCTTTGTCAATGACATGAACAGTGGGATTGAGTGCACCCTCAGCAAGTTTGCAGGCGACTCCAAGCTGAGTGGTGTGGTTGATAGACCTCAGGGAAGGGATGCCATCCAGAGGGACCTGGACAAGCTTGAGAAATGAGTCCATGTCAGCCTCACGAGGTTCAACAAGGGCAAGTGCGAGGTCCAGCACATAGGTCAGGACAATTCCAGACACAAATATAGACTGGGTAGAGAATGGATCGAGAGCAGCCCTGAGGAGAAGGATTTGGGTGTGCTGGTAGATGAAAAGCTTAACATGAGCTGGTAATGCGCGCCTGCAGCCCAGAAAGCCAACTGCATCCTGGGCTGCATCAAAAGGAGCGTGACCAGCAGGGTGAGGGAGGTGATTCTCCCCCTCTACTCTGCTGTCATGAGACCCTACCTGCAGTACTGCATCCAGCTCTGGAATGCACAACAGAAGAAGGACATGGACCAGTTGGAGAGAGTCCAGAGGAAGGCCAGCAAGATGATCAGGGGATTGGAGCACCTCTCCTATGAACACAGGCTGAGGGAGTCGGGGTTGTTCAGCCTGGAGAAGAGAAGGTTCCAGGGCCTTTCCATACCTAAAGGGGGCTTATGAGAAAGATGGGGACAGATTCCTTAGTAGGGCCTGTTGCGACAGGACAAGGGGTAATGGTTTAAACCAAAAGAGGGCAGATTCAGACTAGGTATAAGGAAGACATTTTTCATAACGAGGGTGCTGGAACCCTGCAACAGGTTGCCCAGAGAGGTGGTGGATGCCCTGTCCCTGGAAACATTCAAGGCCAGGTTGGATGAGGCTCTGAGCAACCTGATATAGTTGAAGATGTCCCTGCTCCCTGCAGGGGAGTTGGACTAGTTGACCTTTCAAGGTCCTTTCCAACCCAAAATATTCTATGATTGTATGATTCTATTCTCACAGCAACCCACCAGTGCTTGAGGATGCACAGCAAGTTGAGAGGGGAAACAGCCGGCCAGCTGACCCCAGCTGCCCGGAGGGGTATTCCATACCATGTGATGTCATGCTCATCATATAAAGGCAAGGGAAGAGAAGGAAAATGGGGACATTCAGAGCTACCATGTTTGTCTTCCCAAGTAACTGTTAACATGGGGTGAAGCCCTGCTTCCCCGGAGATGGCTGAACATCTGCCTGCTGATGGGAAGAAGTAAATGAATTCTTTGCTTTGCTTTGCTTTCATGCATGGCTTTTGCTTTACCTGTCTTTATCTCAGCCCATGAGTTTTCCCACTTTTATGCTTCCATTTCTCTCCCCCATCCCATCAGGGGAGCAGGGAGTGAGTGAGCAGTTGTGTGGTGCTTAGTTGCCAGCTGGGGTTAAACACAGATAACACTAACGAAACTGGGATGCTTTCAGTGACCTACATCTGTGCTGATTACCTGTTTCATTATTGTTTGCCCTTAACCAAAGAAAATACATGTCAGCAGTAACAAAAATTGAAAGTAGGTCGGTCTAAAAACTCTGCATCAAAATCAGAACAGAATATACTTTTTTTTTCCAGAGAAAAATGGGAAATAAACATGTAAATGAAAGACAAGGATTTTACAGTATTACCAAAATAATTAGCAGAGAATTATTAAATTATCTCTTCCTTCAGTGCTGTATATCTTACATGCTGGGAAACAAGAGACACTACAAATAAATTACTTTCATCTTCCTTGAAAGAGTTTGAACAAGATACTAGAATTTACTTAGCTGATTCCTAAATTCTGCTTTCCTTTCAGTGGGCTCGGTGAGTAACTGTGAGCAATCAAAACAGAAATGGCAAATGTCGCAGCAACATGTGAAAGAACTTCCATACCTAGAGAGGAAGAACTTTATATGTGGTTAGGCAAATATTTTGCTAACTGTGTGGAGGATTTAGTCTTAGCTCAAAGAGGGATGAATGTATGTAATGACATCTTATCATAATTAGATGTAAATACAATATAAATAAAAAGATATAAATAAAATTAAAGGTGTGTTCCACTGATGTGTGCTTCTGAGAGAGTGGATTCTAATAGCAGAACATATACTTTGTACACCTAAGGTCCCAGTTTTAACTCCACTAAGCAGCTCCCTTTTCTGTGGTTGTGATCTGTGAATGTCTGAAACTTTTGGATTCGAATAGATGAGTTAAGACTGTAATATGAATTTAACATATAATATCACTTTAGTCTTAAACCTCACAGGAGACACACAGGACAGTGGCTTCTCAGTGACAGATTCATGTTTGAATCAATACCTATTTGAGGGTTTGTCCATCCACATCATTATGTCCCTGAAAAGGCTTCTCAGTCTCTTTATGTCCCTATAGACTAGTTATCTGAACTCCCACACCCAGGGGAATTTTGCTTTAAATTGTGCTGGTGTAAGCTCTAATTTTCAGAGCTCTAGTTTTCAGAGCTCCATTCTCACTCGCAAATTTTCTGTATGAGAACTGAAGGGGAAATAAAAAGCTTTGCAGAAAAGGTGCTTTCTCTGGGTAAATAAGTTAATTAAAAACACATAAGAAGGCTGCTACTGCCTGTAGAACTGAGTCTGGTTAGGATGTTCTGAGGAAGTTTACCGTCTTCATAGTGGCCTGTCTGGAGTTGCGTTTTGCATTTGTGGCTAAAATGGCGTTGGTAACACACCAGCCTTTTTGGCTACTGCTGAACAGTGCTTGTGTGGCAACAAGTCTTTCTCTCTCTCTGCCCCCTTCACCCTCCCAAAGGCCAGTAGGTTGAGGGTAGGCAGGAGTTTAGGAGGGAACACAGCTGGGACAGCTGACCTCAGCTGGCCAAAAGAATATCTCATGACACCTGGAAGAAGCTCGGAAGGTGCTGTCCAGGGAAGTGGTTGAGTTACCATCTTTAGAGGTACTTAAAAGCTGTGTATACAGGGTGCTTAGGGACACAATTTAGTGGCGTGACTGGTAGTGTTAGGTTTATGGTTGGACTTGATGATCTTAAGGGTCTTTTCCAACCTAAATGATTCTATGACATCATGCCTGGCAATAAATCTCAAGGGAAGGAGGGACATTTGGGGTTATGGCCTTTGTCTTGCCAAGTCACCATTAGGTGTGCTGAGGCACTTCTTTCCAGGGAGTGCCTGGACATCTGCTTGCCCAAGGGAAGCAGTGAAGTTAATTGGTCTTTTTTTTTGCTTGTGTGTGCTGCTCCTACTTTTCTTATTAAACTGTCTTCATCTTGATCCATGAGTCTTTTCACCTTTCTTCTATTTATCTGCACACTGCAAGGAGAAAGGACTGTGTGAAAGGCAAGGTGGGTGTTTGGCTGCTGGCTGGGGACCACTCACCATGGTCATTTTTGGCACTCAACATGCAGCTCAAGGAGTTCAATCTAATGACAGCAACTGGGAGAGATAATGGGCAAAACTTGGACTGAATATTACTGGAAAATTGAATAATTGTGGGGGACCATTTGTTGTTGTAAACTGGTGAAGGGAGAACGGGTGGAATTTCCTCATGTGTGTAAATTGTCCACTTTTTCCAGTGTTGAGATGATGTTACTTTGATTTTGGTATGTGGAATTTTGTTGTTGATGTAAGTGTCGTTTATGAAGAGTGTGTGATGAATGTATATTTTAACAAAAATTATTAAACATGTGTTTCACAGAAGTGAGGGATGGAAAGTATGGAATTTATGTGGCAAGGTGCTAGCAGCAGGGGCTGTGAGATGGCCCCTGTGAGAAGAGGCCAAGGCTCTGGACAGAGTTCCAGCTGGCTATAACCCACCCACCACAGGGCATGGCTGAGCCCTGCAGATGAGATAGTGGTGCCTTTTGGGAAAGCCTTTTAAGAAAACACAGCTCAGCAGAGAAGACTGAGGCAAAATGTGACAGAAACAGCTCTGCAGACACCAAGATCAATGAAGAAGGAGAGGGAGTAGGTACTCCGGGTGCTGAAGATTCTCCTGCAGCCCATGGCACAGCCTATGGTGAGGCCGGCTGTCCCCTTGCAGCCCATAGAGGAGCAGAGATCCACGCAGCAGCATGTGGAGGACTGCAGGCAAAGCAGGTGGACATGTCTTGAAGGAAGCAGCAGCTCATGGAAAGCCCATGCAGGAGCAGGCTGCTGGCAGGAGAGCTGAACTGTACCACAGAAACATGTTAAGTAAAGGGAAGCGGGAGAATGCATGTAGCAAGATTTAGACAAAAATACAGGTCCTTTAAATCTTAAGATACCATTGACAGAAAAGAGATTAAACCAGATACTCTAAATCTTGAACTGCCATTGTCAGCAAAATAAACAATGGAGTACAGTTCTAAATAACATAAAAGAGAAAAATAAATAGCATTACATTAATCGGTAGAATTTTTTTCTTTGTAGTAAATGCCATAAGTAATTTTTATGTTGCTTTGTGGTGGGCTTGTGCTAGCATAAATAGTTATTGAACTGGGGCATGGATTCATATATTATAATAGATTATAATTGCTGGCACACACATAAATGTTTAACAGACTCTGGAGATCATGGGTTCTACTGACTCTGTTTCATGAAAGCTTATACAGAAAGTGATTCTATCCTGAACTGTCATTCTTTTTTTCCCCATGGATGATCATTTAGGATTTTCACTGTTCCAACTTTTTAGGAATAAGCGTTCACTATTTCTCAAGCACAGTAATTAAAGTTTTAGGTTGATTATTATGAGTCTTGCAAAGAGTCTTTTGTGAAAAGGCTGCTCGATAAGATTCCTGAAAGGGATTGTTTTATTTAGGCTCCAATCTTTACTTTTAGTGATGTTGCTTCTTTTTCAGCAGTCCATTTATAAAGCTCCTTTCTGTTTTGCTATTTTTAAGCAAGGAAAGATCAGAAGTAGAAGACCAGTGTTGAATCTACGAATGATTTAAAATTACACCCTTTGGGTTAGCAATAAGCAGACTGGTAAAATAGTGTCAAATGCAGCCTACAATAACTAGGTTATTTTAGGAGTAAGTAGTCTACCAACTCTGATGAAAGAAGAACAAGATAAATTCTAGTATAGATCTAATAAAAGAGTGTTCTTTCTCTGCCAATAAAAATAATTTAGATAAACTTCTCTTGCCTGTTAATAATAATATATTTCTGAGCTTTGTACTTTCATGGGACACAAATACCATGCATATGCAATTAAACTGTTGAGTTAGAGACAATAAAGCCAAACCAATCTTTTGAGAGAATATGGAAGGGACTATGGATCATCTGCCATTGAAACAGGAACTTCATAGTTATCTTTTTTATGACATGGATAACCAAACTCTGTTTGCCGTCATTAAGACCAGACCTAGAGAGAGTATTTCAGCTTTCTGGAGCAAAGAGTTTGTTTGATCTGTGTTTCATTTTGTAAGTCTATGTACAGAGATACTCAGAAGTGTTTTATTTCTTATAAATAAGCCAGATAAATATATATCTGTGGGTGGAAAGTCAGGCTGAGTAATGAGTCAAATCCATCACATAAGCTGTTTAGGAGAGAGTGCGGGAGAAAGATTGCTCATGCAGCTAACGAAGGGGTAAACTGGATAGACTTTTATTTTATGCTCATTAACTTTTTTTTTTTTTTAATTCAGTGCATGAATGAGTAGTCAATCCACAAAGTTTAGAGAAGGTATGTTCACTACAGGTGGCAGGTAG
>WHYT01015762.1:252989-320000 GCA_009806455.1 Tetrax tetrax
ATATGTAGTTTTTTATCACTGTTGTACTATATTTGTTAACATTGCAGGTGAAGGGATGGTGCTTTACGCTATGGAATTGATGTATTTTGTTAGAAAAAGTAATAAAATATGTGACTGAAAAATAAACAGTCTTAAACACATTGTTATCTGAAACATCGTATAGAAATTTCAGCATCTTCTAAATCCTTTTCTATGACAATGATTTGATTCCATGGAAATTTGTATGTTTTGTACTAATCTAATAAAGAATAATCTCACCAAGCTCCACAGCAGCAGGATGCAAGGGTTAAAGACAATATAAAGTTAGGTTGTTTTGATAGCTTGTGCTGAAGGATTGGGTACTTATCATGGTTGCCATGAGCCCTCAGACTCAGGGAAGGGGACGGGATTGCTCATCTAGCCATGTGCTTTGTGCTTTGATCAGTCTTGGGGCAGATGCGCACTCTCTACACTTGCTCCACTGATAAAGATAGTGTACAGTTCTAAAGATGTTTCCTCTGGTCATCTCTTTATCTGCCTTGCTGAATCTGATTCTAGGCTGTACCTCTGAAACTCATATGCTGGACTTTGTATCAGGAGTCTATTTTTAAAATCCTAATGCCTGCAGACACTCTCTGTTCTCACAGAATCTATCTTTACAACCATTCCAGCAGAGAAATTTTGTTTATTGGATTTATTCTAGAGATTACTACGGTTCAGTGAGGGTCCCATGGAATGATACAAGTTTTTTCAATACTCTGTGCTGCTCTTCTGTACCCCTCAATAGCTGTACAGGTAGAAATGAGACTGAAGGTCCTAGTGAGATGTTATTTTGACTGAAATAACAGGTTGGAATAATGTGGGGGTTTTTTTCCCTTTTTTTTTTTTCCCAAAACAAGAATTTACTTCCTATCAGAGCAAAGTACAGGCAATCCTATAGTTAGAGAGAAGAATCTTAATTTCTGTTTCCTTTATGATTTGAGCTGGAGCAATGTAGTTATTTTTATTCACGTCATGTGGAGTCATTTAGCTCAAGCTGGAGCTTGTGGTGTTATTTAAAGTTTGTATATTCAAAATCCAGAGAAAGCTTATCTTTAGCACTGATAACTTTCCTTGCCAAATCATACCAGCGGGAAATGTCACTTGATAGACCTTGGTCAAACATTGCTTTGTAAAGGCCCTTCACTCCTACTTGTATTGACTCAGAATACGTAATAGTAAGGAATATGTGTCAGCACTGTTCTCATGCCTTGCCACCCTGAGGAATGAATATAGATTTAGTAAGCCCCAAAAGATCTTCAGGATGATGGGAAGTACTGAGCTACCTGTTCCCCAGGGAGTGAACAGACAATATTTGGAGGTAGCTACACATTTGTCTTTATCCAGAGGATAACCTGAAGTGAGAGGTTACTGGGTGTTGTGGTTTTGTACTGGGCTTTCTCCTTTGTCTTTTTCATGAAGATGAGTCTGAAGGCGTGATACAAAATTTTTACAGAAGTGTAAATGGACAGCTAAAACCAGAGCTCTCGAGAACAATATGTACAATCCAAATTATTTAGATCCTTTAATGACAGTTTATAAAGGAATAATCTACTCTGAGAGGCTAAATAATCTGTTTTCCTGGAAGAATCATAGAATAGTTTGGAAGGCACCTTTAAAGGCCATCTAGTCCAACCGCCCTGCAAGGAGCAGGGACATCTCCAACCAGATCAGGCTGCTCAGAGCCCTGTCCAACCTGGCCTTGAATGTTTCCAGGGATGGGGCATCAACCACCTCTCTGGGCAACCTGTTCCAGTGATTCACCACTTTCATTGTGAAAAATTTTTTCCTTATGTCCAGTCTGAATCTACCTCCCTCTATTTTAAAACTATTATCCCTCGTCCTTTCACAGCAGGCCCTGCTAAAGAGTTTCTCCTCATCTTTCTTATAAGCCCCCTTTAGATACTGGAAGACTGCTATCAGGTCTCCCCAGAGCCTTCTCTTCTCCAGGCTGAACAGCCCCAACTCTCTCAGCCTGTCCTTATAGGAGAGGTGCTCCAGGCCCTGATCATAGAATCATGGAATGGTTTGGGTTGGAAGGGACCTTCAAAGGTCATTTAGTCCAACTCCCCTGCAAGAAGCAGGGACATCTTCAACCATTTCAGGCTGCTAGAGCCCCATCCAACCTGGCCTTGAATGTTTCCAGGGATGGGGCATCCACCACCTCTCTGGGCAACCTGTTCCAGTGTTCTACAACCCTCATTGTAAAATTTTTTTTTCCTAATATCCAATCTAAATCTACCTCCCTCTATTTTAAAACCATTACCCCTCATCCTATCACAACAGGCCCTACTGAACAGCCTCTCCCCATCTTTCCCGTAGGCCCCCTTGAGGTACTGGAAGACCGGAGCCTCCTCTTCTCCAGGCTGAACAGCCCCAACTCTCTCAGCCTGCCATCATAGAAGAGGTTCTCCAGTCCTCTCATCATCTTTCTGGCCCTCCTCTGGACTCGCTCTAACAAGTCCACGTCCTTCTTATGTTGGGGGCTCCAGAGCTGGATACAGTACTGCAGATTCATGGGCAGAATCACTTTGCTGTTATCCGCAAGTGATATGCAAAGTTGTAATACATTTTGATTTGTGAAATGCAATTCTGGCCTCCATTTAGTTTTTGCTGCTATGGTAATAGCTTTGGTTAGGCTAAAGTCTGACTCTTACAGTTCAATAGTGTCGCAATGAGGTAGCTGACTCGAAAATTTCCATTTTAAAATGTGTCCATCAGGTGTAGCGAGATGCAGTTGCTGGGCTGGCTAGTCACAGCACAGCTGTCATTGGCAGGTCCACCAGGCCTGACTCTGTATCATCTTTCCATTTCAATATTAGCTATAAGGCCTTTCCTTGTATTTTCTTCTAAAATGTCAGCTTTTTATTTTTGTAAATTTAGAGTTTTGACACAGCAAGGAGTATCAGTGAAGAATTTGGAACGGAAATGGTCTAGAGAAGTCCAAACACTGGCCTTTAGATGGCAGTGTGTACCTGTTGAATAGGAATTCTTACACCACAGAGTAAATCTGTGAAGCAGAAACAATTTTCTAAGGTAGAGCTGAGAACGAGGTTACATTATCGAACTAAAATGAAGTGGAGATCCCGCCTGAGATCCCACCTTATCAGAATTTCATTGTTGACTGGCTGCATCCGACTAAATTTTAGTAAAAAAAAGAGGAGGAAATGATGAAATTGATATGCTTATTTCTTCTTTTTAAGTTCAAAGAACACACATTGAAACTTTTGATTTGGATTTACCAGAGCAAACCTAGATTGATAGCTGCCTGTAATACTTTTTGACCTGTCCGTACTCCTTCATGCAAAGATGCTACAATGAGTTCAAGAAAGTTAAATCACAGAATCATAGAATAGTTTGAGTTGGAAGGGACCTTTAAAGGTCATCTAATCCAATGCTCCTGCAAGGACCAGGGAATCATAGTTGAATGTGATGTGATAACCAAATATCATACACCGAATTCTAGCTTTGGACAGACAGACAGAACTATCAGGGAAGCCGATCCATCCATATACATGAAACCAGAGTTCATCATGTGTACTTAGGAGGAAAACAGTAGTCTAATATATGGTCTCTTTGTGCTTTTGGGGAGAAGGAGAAGAAGAGCTAAGTTTTTAAAGTGTCTTCAAAGAATTGTTGTGCCTGTAACCTTTAATATACACTGTATTTGTACTGTACATAAGTATACATATTTCATTTATCTTGTAATTATATTACATTCATACTGTAAAGGCCTTTTGGTTTATGAACAGCTGAGGTTTCGTTGCATTCTGTAAAGCCATTACTAAGGGACAGAATGGGAGAAAAATTTCCAGAGAAGTAAAATAACTCAATTACGTAAAATTTACATCCATGTGAGCCAAATGCATTTTGCTTAGAGAGTTTCTATTAAACCTTTGGGGTAATCCTTGTGTACTTAAGAGGAGAACTTTCTTGTTTATCTGTAAAAGAAAATGAGTAGATGTTTAGGATTCTATTTGAAATATACACATTTTTACAAGTGAAGTTTTAAAAATGAAGACATATATCTGTATTTTCAACTCTAAAAAGCATTGAATTCCCAATTTACTTCTAAAGAGTCTAATGTGGATAGCCCAGATAGGAATTCTAGTCCTGCTTATCAAAGAATACTCCAAGGATTGCAGATGTTTCCAAAAGCAGTAATTTACTTCAAATCAGTGACAAATAAGTGAGAATCCATGACTGTATAAATGTTTATCAACAGTCCATATGTGTAATCTTAAAACTCAAGAACAGCTAGCAAATAACTTGAGCAGATAAAGGCTCATGTGACCCCATTTTTTCCCCTGAACTTTATGTTTGTTCAAATAAAAGACACTAACATTGCCTACAAATATTTCATGCCTTATGACATGTAACTGATGATCTAAGGATTACAAATACCTTGTCAAATATGTACAGACTAGTCTGCATGAGCCACCCAATGCCAATTTTTATGCAATTGTAGTATCCAGCTCGAGAAAATGTGTTCGCAAATGCATTTACTTTAAAATTAGTGTGACTCTGTACAGATACAAACTATTTTCTATTCCTGTTTTTATTCACTTGAATAGCAAACTTCTTATCGGTTTCAGTGGGGAAGGGTTAATCGTTAAACTACTTAGGGATTTATCTTAGTCCTATAGACATTATTGAAAAAAAACTTCACTGAATTTAGGGAAATCTGATTTGTATTTAGAAATGTTTAGAATTAGGCCATTTATATAGATTTATTCATAATAATGAATTTAGAGAGGAAACATTAGGAAATGTCTGTTTGAAACTCAGAGGCGTGCAATATGATCTAATCCAGACCAGAATTTCTAGCTCTTTAACCTTTTCAATATATCACTTCTTCTCTCCCTAGAGTTTGGTTTGCTGCCTGACATTCTGTCTCAGGTATTAATCTATTATGTAGATCTTTGGGAGTGGAATCTCTTTAGGAATCACTTATAGGGCCTACCATCATTGCTATCTTCACCTTGACTGTGAAGAAGTAGTGGTAATTATAATGTGCCTGCCCATATAGCGATATACAGAAGTGGTGAGAATCTTGGAAGGTTCTCTTTATGTTCTAATAGGAGCAGATGAGTGAGAATCAGTAGGTAGGTTCATTTTTCTAGCATTACACCTCAATTAAAGAATTATTTATGTCAGCACCTGTCCTGCTACACTGTAGGTAAAATAAAAGAATTACAAATGTATCTGGTTCAAGAGAGATACCCTCCAGGTTTATTTAGAACAGTTTTACAGAATTGCAGTTCTATGTTGACACAGAAAACTCTAGGGTAGTCTACACTGACTCTGAATCCAGTCTTCACGTGTAAGTGCTGTTTATTTTGAAAAGCAGTGTTTAGCTCTTGTCAACATCTTTCTGCAAAGTTTGAAGTTTGTGATTTTTTTTTTTTTAATTCATAACTAAATACTATTAGTTTACCATTGACATAAACTGATTTAATTCGATGTAAAATAGTATGTGTGATTGTGTTGGTTTTGTTTAGTGGGGGGCGCTATGGTGGCACTTCTGTGAGAAGCTGCTAGAAGTTTCCCCTCTGTCCAGTGGACTCAGCTGTGTCTAAGGCTGACCCGCCACTGACCAAGCCAATTGGTGACAGAATGTTCAGTGATGACACCTCTGCGATAAAGTATTTAAGAAGGAGAAAATAAAAAAAAAAAAAAGTAAAAGAAGGAGGGAAGAAGCAGAAGCAAGGGCAGACAACAAGAGGCGTGGGCCTTGCAGCCCTCACCCTCTGGACTACTGGCCAGCAGCTGTCTGGGCCCGACTTGGCCTGGCTCAGCTGAGAGAAGTGAAGAGAGGAGATGTGAAGAGAACCTGGGAGGTGTTTGTCTGAGCCGATTGTGAAGAATTTTGTGTGAGAGGGACGGCTGCAGACGCCAAGGTCAGTGAAGAAGGAAGGGGAGCAGTAATGCTGCTCCCAGCAGAGATTCCCCTGCAGCCCGTGGTGCAGCCCATGGTGAGGCCGGCTGTGCCCCTGCAGCCCATGGAGGCCCACGGAGGAGCAGAGATCCACCTGCAGCCCGGGGAGGGCCCCATGTCAGGGCAGGCGGATGCCTGAAGGAGGCCTGTGGAGGGCCTGTGCTGGGGCAGCCGGTTCCTGAGGGATGGCACCCCATGGAAAAGCAACCCACGCTGGAGCAGTTCACAAAGGACTGTAGCTCATGGGAGGGACCCCACGCTGGAGCAATGTGAGGAGTTCTTCCCCCAAGAATAAAGGAGCAGCAGAAAGCTATGTGTGATGAACTGACTGTAAACCCCCGTTCCCTATTCCCACCCTGTACTGCTCAGGGCTATGAAGGAGGTAGAGATAATTGAAGTGAAGTTAAGATGGGGAAAAGGGAGGAGTGAGGGGAAATTGTTTTTGTTCTCTTCCTCATTATCCTGCTTTGGTTTTATTAATAATAATAAATAAATAGTTTTCCCCAAGTTGAGTCTGTTTTGCCCCTAAAAGTAACTTCAATGTTCTCTCTCTGTCCTTATCTCAAACCTCAAGCTTTTTTGTTACATTCTCTCTCCCCTATTCCCTCAGAGGGTGAAGGGAGTGAGTGAAAGACTGCGTAGCTTGGTTCCGAGTTGGGCTAAACTACGATAGGGCAATAGTTCTGTTTTATAGTAGTGTCTTTCATATAGCGTTTAAAATATCTCAGAATGAAACAAACTAAAACTTTAAACTAATTCATCATAAAAATATTTTAAAAACCCAAATGCCCTAACATCCAAACATTGTCGTGTTATTGACTCACCTTGAACTACACCTGTGTGCATGCTGTAATTTTGTATAAGCCTGCTCAACAGTATCTGAAAATAAACAGAGCTGCTGTCAAGCTTACTGTTGTATGGCTGAGAAGAAAGTAAAAATAACAAAAGGCTCTGGAGAGTGGTCTGAAATGTACAATAGGGTCTGATTTGCTTATTCTAGTAAGAGCTAAACAATAACTATTTATTAGATTTTGTAGCCCTTTGTCTTTTATTGTTCCTGTGATACTGTACACGTGTGCCATTAAATTAAATATGTCTTTGCACATTGCCATGCAAACACACCCTTTTGGCTTAGGGACACATTTTGCATTTGAGTAGCCTCTGTGAAAAAAGAGAAAAGTGTGTAATTTCAATGCAACTACTCTGCTACTTTTCATTTATGGAGATTATTCCTCGTGGAGTGCCTCCTATTTATGAATCCAGACAGAAACAAGCACAACAAAGGGTAAGAAAGCAATTAGCTATAATTTATTGGCAGCTAATCTTTGGGGTTTTTTTCAGCATGAGATCCAAGTGGTAGCTGGAGATCCACATTTGGTACCCAAGATGCTTCCACCTGGCCTGCTGCTGTTCCAGGAAATGGATCTTAACACCTTTCATCATGACTATGTGCCGCGTTTCACAGTACTCTTGCTACCATGGTATCATGTAGGCAGAAGAAAGAGAGAGAAGGACTATGCTGGTGGGAGGAATGTTTCCTTCTGCATATCTATACACTTCAACACAGAGGAGCTCTAGGTAGTCTCTGACGGAGAAAATCTCCAAAATCTTGGATCTCCTTTTTTTTTTTTTCCCAGATATATCCTGTTGAAGTGCATATGGAATTTCTTTAAGAATAAACATATATAGACTCATATTTTATCCAGAATCTTTACATGAATGCTATTGCATGTGAGAAAATTATTTTAACGTAGACCTGTGTTGCAAAAGTGAAGCTTTTATAGTAAGTATGTTAAATGATGCTACAGTAATGTCATGTAATATTGAACTCAAAATTTATATTACATAATCTTTGAAGTAGTCAGAAGCAATTAAAGTTATACTTAAAATACATCCGTGGATTTCTCATCAAGCATAGTGCCTCTCTCCTGACATAGGTGCTAGTAGTTCTAAGTCCTACAACAACTATCACAGATAAAAAAACTTGTTTGGAGTGAGGAATTCAGTCACTGATAGTTTACAGCTCAAAACAGAATTAATACTTCTTGAAAGGGAGAAGCATCCTACCTTCCTTCAGGTGGATTTCACCACATCCTTTGAGGACATGAAGAGCCCCAGGTTATACAGCTGTTTATAGACCTCTATCTAGGCATCGTATCTTTTACTGAAGTCCTACTGAGTTCCAAGTTTCTCTTGCTTTTGATGATTACAACCTTCTGGTCCTGACCTGAAGTAACCAGAACCTGAAGGTAGTGGTATTTTGGGAAACAGAGGTCTGAGTGACCTCATTATGCTCCGTTGTGCTCTGGCAGCACAATAATTTGTGCTGAGTGCTTCATGCAAGAGGCAGACGAGCTCCATTCACATTAAATTGAAATGGTTATGTCTCTACCTATTTGTTTCTTGCTGTTCTAGGCATTTAAATTTGAGTTTAGAGAACTCATGTCATATTTGAATGCCAACCTATACTCTTTAAAAATAATATAAAGGTATTCTGCCTAGCTCTGCATTTGAGTCTCTGTACAATAAAGCAAGCATTTGATGAGAAAAGTGTTTGCAACAGGTTCTAATGCTTTTTGTTCACAAAGTGCCCGTGAGTACAGGATAGAGGTACTAAACTTGTAATGTGTTCCGAGCTGTGAGGTCAATGGGAACAAAAACCTCTCTGTCACTACATAATCATTTGAAAAACTTCCTGCTGACACACATTCACTCCAAGAAAAGACAAGAAGACAGCTACAAACTGTATGAAAATAGATGAAGCCAAGGTGAAGTGCATGTATGTGTTTTTAAGAGACTATCTCTAAAAAAAATGCGCTTTCTGCCAGCATTGTACTGTATTTACACAGAAACTATTCAGGCACATGTGTTTTCAAAAAAGCTGCAATTTCCTGTCAGATTTTTTACAAATCCTTTCTAACAGCTGTAGACGGAAATCCAGCTACTCCTGCAATGAATGACCTTCAGTGTTTGGATCACAGAGAGTAAACAAACATTTACTCAGAGGAAGCCCTGCTGTGAATATAACATTAACATTACTGTGCATTACACTCCTCAGTTGGTTTATTAGAAACTAATCCTATTTCTGCACAGCAATTATGACTTCTTGAAAACCAAAGCATTTTCCTTAGTAAGTCAATCCTGCTAACACTTCAATGTTGAAGACTGATAGTGTCAATAATGAAGACTACGTTAGGTAGAGGTTGATAAGGTATGACTTGTTTATATGTGCAAGTTTTGTTTAGACAGTGTTTGTTTTATCTTTCAGAGCATCAGTTTCCATAAATTCCCTATGTCTTAGCTGCATAAGCAATATTTTTAAACATAGCTCTTACACTGGAGTGTACATTAAATATTTGTTCAGCTGATTAAAACAGTTCTACATTTATTTAATGTTTGAACAGTAAACATTTTGTTGAGGACTGAAATGTCTTCTTACACATACACATACACACACTCAGGTCTCATTAGAAGGGCTTCTTCCATGAGGGTACTTTGCTTAAGTTATACTAGTCATTACAGACCCTCAGATAAACCTTTTTATAAGTGATTCAACCCCAATACTTACTGTTAGTAGATGGCACTGGCAGTAGCAGGCAGTAGAGGTGATAGGAGGGCCTTTGGGAAGGATAACACAGAACTTGTTTCACATCAGTGGAAACGGTTATTGAGCATGTAAAGGGAAAGGGTCTCACGTCTTAACATTTCAGATGTAGTTCAGCTCTAACAGGCATGTCCTTTACTCTGTACCCTTAGCACACAGTGTTTAAACAAGAAAGAAACCCAGAAAATATCTTGATTATTTGGAGGAATACTAGGTCTGGGCTTAAGACTGGCTGTACACAGAGAATAACAGTTTTGGAGCAAAATATTTCTTCTCACAGACCTTTGCTAAAGTGATGCAGGAAAACAGAAGAAAAGCTTTCTCTATTGTTTGTTTGGTCCAGAAAAGTTTGAGCTGCAATTCCAGCCTGAAAAAAAAATAGCATTCTTAAAATCTTTTCATGAGGTGCAGCATTTGTTTTGAAATGCCTTCTGAACCAAGTATACGCACAAAGCAAATACATAATAGACTATTTTTTTCCCTCCTGCTTCTAGCTTATGCAACCACCACAGCCTCAGAGAGCAAGAAGGGTTCTTTCATCTTGTTCATCCCTGGAAGTAAAAAAAATTCTGCAGATCATATTAGATCCAGTCCTTGAGTACCCTGTCATTACATCCATCCAGCTCCACAGCTTTTAGGGGGCTGCATGTTTGTAAGTGACTAGAACAAGGTCGATAATTTCCTGGTGCCACACAAAGCACCAGCATTCCGTAAGCTTGAATACAAACCTTCTTTCTCTCTTCTGGCTGTATTGGCTCTCTGGTGGCTAATCTAACAGGAATGAAAAGCAGTAGGATTTCACTTGTAACGTAAATCAGCAAGTTTTGACTTCAACAATGTAAGGAATGCTCTGCATCCATAAATACATGTTATTGTTCAGAGAAAAACTTTACTGACATTGCAAAGGAGCGGCTTTAGTCTTACATTGTAGGTTTCATTTCGGGAGTTTAGAGCACTTTAGATAACCATCATTACCTGCATTTTTTGGAAGTAAGAAACACGGAACAGGAAGACAACACACACTTGGACAATATCACCAGGTTGTTTAAGGTTAGTCATGTGTAGATGAGTAAAGAAAAACTAAGACTAACACAACCTGCAGAGTAAAGCACGTGACTTTAGCAGCTGAAAGTAGAACAACATACTGCTTCCACTTTCCAGTGCACTGGAGAAGAAAACAGTATTCCCTCATTTCCTACCCCAAAATTAATGTAAAAATTGAACACAACTTCCTTTTAAATCAGCTAATTCTTCACCATTGATTTTCTTTAAAATAGGGCTACATTTTAGTCTGGCATTGAAATTTATAGTAAGCAAACAATTCTATACTTGAAAAATTACAGAGTACATACTTTATTTGAGATCTTATCCCTTTAAAGATTTTTTTTTCTGTTATCCCTGGTACCGTAAAGAGGTGGAGGATGTACAGAGCATAAGAAAATGGCTTGCACCCTGAAATGCAACAATTCATGCATTTAAAATCAAGCTATTTTATACTCTTGATAACCTGTTTTATATCCTGTTGTGTGTGCATTCAAAACTGATGTTGAGAATGAAAGGAAGCTATCTGCAAATCAAGTCCGGGCCCTGTTTTTTTTCTGTTTAGGCTGTAGGATACTTACATGTCCAATGAGGTAGGGAACTCCATTTCCTATGTCTTAAGCACACATCTACCTACAAAGATAAAAGTATCTGCCCATAAGAGACCACAGGGTAAAGGTGTGACTGAAAATAAGGAAAAATATATTTTCTATTACAACATCACTGAATGCTATTTTTTAAAAAAGGTAGGACAAATAGACAGCACTACAGAAGAGTTTATCATGGATCATTTCCACTTGCAATTTTTTTCTGATTTAAGTATATCAATTACTTTGAAATAATGCAATGTATTGTGATTCACTATAGAAGTGCTCAGTGCCTATGGTACCTTTTCCTTGGTGGTGCTTGCCAGCAAATTTGGAATAGTCTATTTCCTACTTGACTGTGAATGTAGACCCATTGTAATATGTATTTATAAACTAGTGAAGGACAAATTATTTAATACCATGTCATGTATCCTTAAAACATAATTAACTATGCCATGGCAATCACCTTCTGCTTTTTTACTAGCTTAGACCTACAACATGGACCTACATCTTGGAATGCTCTCTGCATACGTGCAAAGTAAAATGAAACATTTTGATATAAAATAGATGTCCAGCTCACACACTGATTTTGAAAACTGCTAACACCATTTATCAAGAAACTGAGAAAGAAATCATAGGCCTCAAAAGCTAGTGAGAAAACAATGGAGAGAAAGTTTATAAGGTGATCCAAATACCTCAGATACAGAACATGAGCGATGCCTTTTAGAATTTGTAAATCTAATAATTGTGCCTTCCTGGAGTAAATGATTGCCTGGACTTCTTTAATGAGTGATTTTTGATGCAGTAAAGTCTTCTATTTCAAAAGTGAATTCCCTGCTAGATGTTGCATTTAATCTTTTTATAAACTATTCTGTCAGGAAAAGGAGATATTCCAAGATATATGTCTGTTTGATATTTGGTTTTCAAAGCCTCAACCCAGATTCTGGTTAGTCTTGTGGTCAGCAATTGTGGAAGACAGTAGTTGTGTCACATATAGGTGTGATTCTGGTGAGGACAATAACAAGCAACAAGAGAATGCGTGAAAGTAAATACTGACATAAAGTTGTGGTACCATTAATAGAATTAGTCATATGAAGAAGGTTGTAAATTTAAAATATTTGTGTACTAAATTATTTTCCCAGATTTAGGGTATATGTAGCCAGTGTTTCAGAATTTTGTAAGACTGGAAAAGAACTTTTACTTTGGATGTAACATATCTGCCTATCTATTTATCTATCTATCTATCTACCTACCTACCTACCTGTCAATCATCACCTCTTTGCCTTCTGAATGGACAACATAATATATGCAAAGTCTCAGCTTTTTGGAAGAACACGGCAGAAATTACTTGCCTGTAGTTTAGAGGTGGACAAAATTCATTTGCATCAATTCATGAGAAAAATTTAGCTCCAAGAAACAGGTCTTTAATAGCAGTTCTTCATGCATTTTTAACATCTTTAGGTAAAATGTCCTACCCCCTTTTTCATAGTAAAAACACAGGCTTTTAACCATAGCATTGCTGTCAGGCATTGGAATAATGCTTGAGTAAGAATAAGATTAAGATTCATGAGGTCTTCCAACAAAAATAATTAAAAAAAAAAACACAAAAAACTCCCCAACAAAACAATAAAATCTGAAGATGGAATATATTTGGCTTCCTTTAACATAGCAGCAGATATGTAGTTGCTTCATTAATCTAGTTTAGCTTTGTGTAGGCCTTTAAGTGAGAAAATCTATTAATACATTTGAAATGCCAGCCATAGGAATAATTCGCCAACTGTTTAATAAAATTCAAAAAGAGGCGTTGAACATTATCTTCCACTTGCTCTTTCAGTTCAGCAAAATTAGTAGAGGACGGGTTTCATACCTTGCCAGTCTCACTGCAGGCATCCTAATTTCTGCTTCATTCAGTACAGGCCTAAGGGCAAGCCAACGTTTGCTGCAATTTTCTACAATAATAGCAAGACAATTTAGCAGTAATGGATAAGTAGGGAGAAAATTAAGCAGTTTGCTGAGATACAGAAATGAAGCCAGAAAATATTTGGCCTCATGTTAGGCTTCAAATTCATAGTCAATTCATTAGCGTAATTTAGTCCTTGCATAAGGCTTTGAGTGATAAATTTTACTAATACATTTGAAATGCCAGCTGTAAAAATAATTCAGAGACTGGTGAGTAAAATTAAAAGATGGGGTAGAATGAATCCTTCATTTTCATCTGGTACATGAAGATTTATAAAGGCCCTTGCAAAAATTAGTCTTTCCACTTATGGTAAATGGATAATATTAAAGAAAAACATTATAATATTGCACTTACATTTGTGAACCAAATGTTTTATTAGGCCAGAATATTTACTGAACCTTAGTTTTACTTTTGACTGGCTTGTTTGGGGATAACTCTGTATTCTGTTAGATGCAGAACCCACTTGGAAAACTGGCAATATGGTAGGGTTCTTATTGGCTCAAACATAATGGTTTAAATTAAATCTTTAAAAAGTGTTTGTGAACTGATTTGTTTCTTATATTTTAACCAAAGCATGGTCTCAAAAAAAATCCAGTTCAACTGATCAAACCAGTACAGTATGAAACAGCCAAACTTAACCTCTGTAGTTCACTGAACTGAAGCTTAAATGCCGCTCAAGTGAAGTAGCTCACTTAAAATTTTTGTAAATCCTATATACTGCAGTCATAACAAATTAAGAAAATCTTAGTTGCTTTGAGAGCTGGCTTAAACAAATTGTATTTAGGTGTGAGAATATTACCTCTTTACAGAGAATTTTATGGATATAGGGAGCTTTGTTGGTACCTTGTACCTACATTGATTCTCAGACTGAAGCCATACATATATGCCGGTCCTACAGTAATAACAAAATTGATAAAATTATCATGATTTATACTTTATTGGATAGAAGCATATTTTGGCTCAAATTGTGTAAAAAACTTGGATTCCTTGGTACAAAGTGTGGTAGTGGGATTTGCATTCTTTAATGTTTTGGTGTGGTAGATACAAGGTATTTGGAAGCCAGGCTGTCACAGAAGTATATGCAATATTACACATAAAAGGCTGGGAACTTAGAATCTTTTCCACTAACCTTTCTGGAGAACAATCCTTGATGGAAATGGAAGTCAGCAGATTGCAAAGAAACCCCAAACAAACAGAAGAACAAAAAAAGCTAAAACCTTAATCAAAGCTAATATTCTCTTGAGATACCTTGAAAGAGATACACACGGCATTTCTCTTTGTATCTATAAGAAAGAGATATCCTAGAAAATAAAAATTATCTGAAAGTTGTTTTTTCTTACAATCTTATGTTCTGACACACTCAATGAACTAAAACTTAAGTTGACTTGTCAAAGAAACCAGAACTATGAGATCATTAGCAGATTCTGAGCAACGCAGCACTTTCGGTAACAAATTTATGAGAATTGTATGTACTTGAATTCAGAAATTAGACTAGGGATTTTTATTAGCTTAAGCAGCTTGACCCCAGTTTGGGAGAAGCTAACTGAGTTCACGTCCCTCTAATGATTTGCTCTCTGATCAGGCACAAAAATTCAAGGAGAGACTGCTAGAATATTCAGAGCCAAGCCTTTGAATTTTCCAGTCATCCCCATGAGTCAGCCCAGCCAGATTAATTTTGTGTGGGATGTGTGTTGCTGGAAGCCTGTGGATCCAGGAGATCCAAGGTAATAAAATATTTAGATCTCAAAGTCAAGCTAAATCTGCACTTGGAAGGCTCTGTGATGATCACTGGAAGTCAAGACAGTCCTGGGAAAATGGAGGAAGATTGTGGAATAGATTACATTACTACTGGTGTTCTTCAGTGCGAAGGGAGTCAATCTTACAAGTACAAAGAGAATTACAGTGCTCAGATTAATTTTTCTTTCTAGCAATGGCCTTCTTTGAAGAAGATTATAGTGAAAGGTAATTAGAACAAGCTAATTTTGCCAGAATTAAATGTTCCTTTGAAAAGTAAAGCCATGGATAAGCAGAAGGGAAGAAATGCAGGGCTTACTATTGTGAGATTATTTTAATGAAACAGAAAAATTAAAGAGCATGTGGGAAAAATGTAATATGATTGAGGAAAACAGTACCTGTTGCTGAGTTAGAAAGATGAGGGCAAAGATGAGTATATCTTGTAGGGGATACAGAGATTTCAGCACTGCTGTACTCAGTAGAGATGAAAACCAGACTAAGCCACAGACTGCTAGCATGGTTATTGTCACTCTTAATGGTTAGAAAAACAGCTATCTAGACTAGGTAGTCTTTTGAAAAGCAGTTTGTCATTGGCTTAACAACACTTCTGTTTGTGTTCGGTCCAAAGATAACAAGAGAAGCAGAATTGTTCCTCCTCAGAAAGGTGCTCATGTTTTGGAAGCTGTTGTTAATGCTAAATATTTTTCAATGCTGACTGCATAGCTGTGATTGCAGAGGGTCTATTAGCAAAGTGAAGTAAGTAAGTGACGACTTTTACCACCTGTAGTATTTGGGGTTTTTTTATATAGGGTTTTTTGAGTCTTAAGACTAGTAATTTTACTAGTATTGGAGTAACTGATGTTAGTCTTGGAGCATCATTTCTGAAGATAATGCTTTTATTTGGGGAAAAATGGTGAAGAGGATCTAGGTAGGAAGATTTGCTAGCCTGTAGCTAAAAATCCTCCACACTTGATGAGCATGTATACATCAAGGCTGATAACATAAGCATAGCCTACCACATAAACCTCTAGGTTAAAAGTAACTAAATAAAATGAATTCTGCACACGTATATTTAGGTATTAGAAGGAAGTCATAAATGAGAAATTCATACATACAGAGAAATCAGTGTGGTGACAATGAATAATAGTGTTGCCTCAAGTGTCTATCAGTGTCATAAACCCGTTCCTGATAAAGGGATATTGGGAAGGAGAAGGCAGCATTTCTGCAGGTCCTAGGTGGGAGGCAGAATATGTGAATAGGCATACAGGCAATCTTTGCCTGAGGCTGTCTCTGGCAAGAACAAGGTAAGAGCTAATGCTTTGCCAAAAGGAGAGGCCTTGTGACTTCACGTGGCAGCAGCAGTGCTGCTATCTCATGGAAAACTTGGGAATCCAAGTGATGTTGAAAGGCAAAAAAGAATTAACTGAATACTGTTCACAAACTTAGCTACTTGGTAAAATAGAAATACTTGACATATTTTAGATTTTTTTAAATGTTGTGATTAGTTTAATATAACACAAAGAAGTTGTGGCATTAAGCTTCCATGGTGTTGATTCCCAGGCCAAGAATGTGTGGGGATGTGCAGTTTGGAGGCACTTCCCTCCATTTCAGTGAGGGTATCACCCAAGCTGCACCACGAAGGCCACATATTTTCTAGCTTGAATTATTGTACAGAATATTGGAGACTGAAGCAAGTCTGGTTTTACTTTCCCCACTCCCCAGGCCCACTCCCCAAACCTTTAGGATTTATGTATAACAAATATGACTGTGATTTTTTTTTTCTGAGGTATTTTGTGGGAAGATCCTGCTCACTAAATGGCAGAGAATTAAACTGGGAGGACAAAACACAGTACTGTCCTGTGGGGAACTGAGTCTTCAGTTTGAGGCAATCAAAATGTTGAGCTTCAGTTGCAGAATATTTCCCTGTAGTGCAAATCGAAAAGAGAGAAAAAAAAAAAAAAGATGGTGGGAGGTAGAGAGAGGCCAAAGATAGAATGACACGTGTCAGCTCTAAGAATAGGGAATTGATGTGCTTAGGCTTGTGATAATGGTATGTGTGAAGCAAACAGATAAAGCTGTCTCTTTAGATAATGCTGCCAAACAAGGCTGGCTGCATGACCCCAGCAGGCCCAAAAATTCAGCCTGCCTCCCTCCCATTATTCTTCTTTCTTTCAGCCTGATGCACAATGAAGTGGCATGCTAGAAATGGTTCTCCTGCTCTGAGTCTGCTGCTCCTTCTCTACCTGTCTCCCCTCCTGCAAGCTGTGCAGCCCCGCCAGCTGTTATGCCTCTTTCTCCTCCTCCTCCTCCTTCTCCTCCTCCTCCTCCTTTTCTTCCTCTACCTGGTGCCACCTGGCACAGCTGCCAGCTGCACCATGCTGGGAGAGCCGGCTCTTGGGCTTCTCCTGCCCTTCTGCTTCCTCTTGCTGCTGGTGCTGTTGCAGGCAGCTGGGTCCTTCAGTGGGGAGTGGCCTCCCCCATAGGGATGCCTTCTGGTGCCTGAGGTTGGTGCTTGTGATGTGGTAGGCAGACACGATGCAGACTGTAGCAGACACACGTACAGGTGCAGCAGAGCAAGAGGAAGTCCAAGTGGTTATCTTTCCTCTTCACCAGATAGTGAGGGTCTTGTAGATATGAATTTGTATTTCAGGCAAAGAGACATTTTGCATAGGGGCATCAGTATGAAGATGTACAGGAGGTCATAAGCCATAGTGATAAACAGGTAGTTGATCTATTGGAATAAAATTAACAATTATTAAAAAAAAATTAGATGTTTTTGTCATTGATTAACCACATGCATTCATGTCTAAATATACTGTGGATGAATTTTTAACTAATACATCTTCATATTAAAAATGCTGAGAGTTTCATAATTTATCACATAGTAGATGTAAATACCTGCAAGTATCAGAATCTGCTTAGGAAATAAGTACTAAAATTACAAAAAAATAGGGAATTGGTTCTGAGATCCTTAAATGTGCATGGTAGTTACTTCACTGTTAATCACTCCTACCTTCTTGCCTTTATGGCTTATTCCATGAATGTATTTACAGTTCTGTTGCATGACACGCCTTTTCCTCTTATTGCACTTTTTTCCTACATTTTTTAAAGGACAAAAGAAGAAATAGTTCTGTTCAAAGCTAGAAAGAAGATTTTTTTTTGGAAACAACACAGTGTCATCTGCACTTGTTGTCTCTATATTTGGACCTGATTCAAATTTTTATCATTTCAGTCTTGTTTTATGTAAGAACCTATCTTGTCTTTTCTACAAAGAGCTTGTTTGCCTGATTTTACTGTATTATACAGACTACCCTAGTTAGATCCTGCACATTTCCAAAGCCAAGATCTTGGTATTTTCTGTAAACAATAGATTGTGTGATGGCTGATCTCTGTTCCGCCCTTTGACTTCACATACTGGGAGAAGAGTGGATAGATAACTTAAGAACAGCATTGGCTGCTATACCACTCCTGAGTTATTCCATTCCTCTTCACATGTGAAGACAAATGTAAAAGAGCTCACTCATCAGATGTAATATATAATGTATGCATTCCTTTCTGCATGCCACTCTTCAGGACTAGAATGGCTTGAGAGGACAGGCACAGAAAATTAAGAGCTCTTGGGAAGCAGTGGAGTAATGGGTTTTGAAGAGAGTAAATGCAATTTTACTTTAACATAGTCAAAGACGGAATATTTGTCTCCTATGATGTAAATATACACTGCTTGTATATATAAGTGTTTGTGTGAAATTATTTGACCTAGGCTGATGGCTTTGGAGACAGATGTAGTTAGTAGAAGAACAATGCTTGTCCAGTACGTAGCATGACTTGCCTTCTCAGTGTGACAGTGATATTTCCTAACTAAAACCTCGGGACTTTGAATATTTTTTTTTTCTTAGGTTTATCTTAGATGTCTCAAATGCAGCTTTAAAAAGCGCCCATAAATACTTTGCTGGGCTGAGGCCTTTTCTCGGTGTCTGTCCTGATGATGGATACACACTCATAATTTTAAGATGTAAAAGAAAAATGTAAAAGGTAGCTGTAAAATAAAAATTTAACTGTAACCAGAAGTTTTCAAAGAAAAACTAATAGCTTCTATCAAACAAGGAGGCTTCAATACTGTGATTTTCAGGTTTATTATTGCAACATCTACAGCACTTTCAAAATACTATCAGCTTCTCAGATTACAAGGGGTCCTATGAACACATAGCCATGTAACAATTTTTAAGGAGAGTAATTCTACTTTTGTGGTTTAGATACTCGTCCTTAAGGAAACTAATTTTTTTTTTACCATATAATCTATATTAAAGTATTGCTTTGGAATATTTCAAAAATTAAAGCTCTAAGAGATTAAAAGTTTGGTGTATCTGTATGCAGAAGCATAAACTGATCTTATGAATTATTTGTGTTTTAATTGCTCTCTATGTTGGTTGACTATTGACACATCAGTGGTCAACTGCCAAACAGAAGGATTTGACTGTTGCTGTTTGAGGAAATGGAGCTCTGTGTAAATAAATAGTACGGCTTTTTCTTATGAGTCCTCTCCCTTCCCCTGTGTGGGGGTTTAGGATATTTTTGCAAATTTTTGACCACTTTTGCTTAATCCTAGCCTCTTTACTGTATGTATGTTAACAAGCACTAAAGAACGTTATACTCAATATCATGAGGAGCTTTCAACCACTCCTGTAGAAAAGCCCATATTATGTTTACTATCTAGAAATTAAATAATAAGCCATCTTGGTCTGTGTTGTCATCTCATTTGAATGCATGAACTTGTAGAAATAGCTTAGGCATCTTTATTTAGCTCTTTCCGATACTTGGTTCCTCATCCTTAACTGGTTGTATGCGGTCCAGTAATTATAAAATAATAGTTCTTTACTCCTAATTTCTTTCACTTTCGAAATACGAATTTAATTGGATAAAAACATTTCAAACCAGTAAAAAACCCAGGGCAAATACACCTGTATAGATGAAAAAATGGAGGCTGACTTTTCAGCTATGGCAAGCTGCAGCCTCAAAAGCATGCCTGAGTTGACAACAGTGTGTGGGCCTTTCTCTTCACTGGAGTGTGGTTGTGTCACCAAACACCAAAAGCCTCCACATATTTTGTATGATGCACAAGCTGTGTTTTCTGTCACAGATTGCTCTGAAACAAGAATAGTCTGTGTTTCTGTTTAGCTTACCACAGGAACGTTCAAGTGAACCAACCCATGGTTTATCAGATGAAGCACAGTATTCACAGTATCTCTCCTCAGTGAAAAAGGATCGAATGTCTGTTTATGGTAGCACAGGATCAACCTTCCTTTCAGAAGCATGAACCCATACATTAATCCTGAAAGCTGAGTTTTGTACATATTTCTTAAAGGCAGTAGTTCTGAACTAATTGAGCAGTTGAAACCCTGGAGTTTTTCATCCAGCTAATATATGAAATATGCTGATAATGTAATTCCATTTTTAAAACCTTTTCTTTCCTGTATTACACATTAGACACCATAAAAAGCATCAGTTCTGACAACCTTAAGATTTCTCTTATAAGTCTACTAATACCACGTTATCCTTCAAGATAACTACCTGCACCCTTAGATTGGTCTTGGCTCTGTTCTTGCTCAGTTTTAGAGATTCATTGTGCCATATGTAATAGGCACATAATACTGGAAGTTCCCCCTTTTTAAAAATCCAGCTCTATAGTAAATATGACCTCATATTCCCTGTCTGTGCTTGGTCCTGAACAAGAACTTTTGGGTTTTCAAGGGGGCTGTGAAGGAAATGTTCCTATTCTAGCCTTTGGTCTGCATGTGTAAAGAGTGGCCTCTGAGATGGGTTAGCAGATGAAGGGAAGCCTTGCAGGCAAATGAGAATGAACCGTTAATTTAGTGGTACCAGCACACAGCTCTTTGTGTGGCAGCCAAAAAAAGCTTGGTCCTCAAACCTTGCTCACACACACACGCCAGGTTATCTTACTAGATTCTGCTGCATTTAGGAAGCTGCACATCTGTGACATATGTTGAAGGAGGAAGAAAATATCTTTCTCCAGACTGAGAGGCATTTTTATGTATCAGCACTTTCATATGGTGCTAGGTTTTTTGACCCAAATATTTATCTTAAAAGTTGAAATGAAGCACAATTTTCTTGATACAGAAAAAAAAAATTGTTTTTATAATCCTACATAATGGCAGCACAGAACAAAAAGAAGGACTAATCATCACCTGGTCCACATCATAACTATAGAATGTATTTATTGAAATGAAGGAAAGATTGGATTACGATATTACTTCATTTGACAGCACTTCCATGGGCAATAGGGACGTTTCCTTGTATTGATTTTCAGATGCAGTTCTCCATTCACCACAATTTGGTTCCTGTAGTAATTGGTATGAAATCAATATTTTTTAATGTACCTCTCAGCCCACATCCCAAATGGACTTGTTTAAACAGACAGATCCTGTAGTCCAAAGGATACCCAAACTCTTGGAAGGGTTTTGTATGAGCAGGAATCAGAAATGTTTCACTCCCTAAAAGTCAAACTAGAATAAATAATCTGAAAGCAAGAGTGAGCAAACCACAAGTTTATTATAAAATCATTCTGGTTGGTATTCCATAATGGATTTTGATGGAAAACTAAATGAATCATCTTATCTTTTATTTGTGAGGAGAAGCTTGGACCAGCTGCTGAGCTTTCCCTAGATGCAATATGTGTTCTGAATGGTTGGACACTTCTGGTTGTTTTGCAGACTGGCCTGCCGTTGTTATGCTGCCTACAAGATGTGTTTGCTCAAGGGGTCCAGTCATCACGCTAAATAAAATCGTTCACTTTGGTTGGCAAATATTGACTCAAGCTGTTACGCTTTTATGTATTTCAGAGACTCACAATGTTTGAGAGCTCAGCAAGCAAACAAGAACAGGTACAGGAAGTTATTGTGGTGTTTTGGACTCATTTGTTTTTCTACTACTGATGTATGTTCTCCGTTGTATGTGCCTTGTTACTAATGACCTTGTTATATAGTGCACTGCAGCTGATAAGGGTAAAGGCTTTAATAGAATACAAATACATTTCACATTTCCACTTGAAGAGTTTGTTTTAATTGTGTTTTGAAATGTACTGTACCCTAAAGGCGCTCTCTCCTCCGTAATGTACTTTCTAGAAATAAAATCCTGTGAAGAATGGAATGTATAATGGAGTGACATTGTAATGGACAGTTTTGTATTCAGTTGGAGCTGTATCTGATAGTACCATTCAGCACTAATCTAAACAATCCTGAGCTACAAATACAGAAAATTAAACAGAGGGTCAGAAGTGATGGCTTTTCTGAATGCCTGGTTTATTCATTTCTCTGTGAGAGAGAAAGAAAGCAAATACTGAAAAGGGTCCTGAAATTTCTGAGCTCTGACTATTGTGTTTTTTTCATTTTTGTTCCTTTTGCATAACAGAAAAATCACAATGTTTGTATGCAAATAAGTACACAAGATTTGCTTTTTTAACTAAAGGATGTCTTTTTCCAAATGACTGGCTTGCAGAGTGTTTTGTTTATCAGTTATGTCACCCCAGAGGTAATGTGACTGTAATCAGAGTTCAGATTCATCTTCAGAACTCATTGCTGGAGTCAGCATTGTGCAGTAGTGATGTAGAAGAACTGTTGCTATAACAGCACTACTTCAAAAAAAAAAAAAAAAATCTGCCAAGGAGTTTAGAAAATGCTGGATGTTTTAGTGTGTTGGGTACTTTAACAAAAATCAAGCCATTATTTAATTTCTTCTTTGTTTCTTTGCAAGTAAATGAAAGTTGAACTGCAAGTTTCTTTGCAAGTAAATGAAAGTTGAAGAAATGGGATGTTTTGAAAAAATTCTTGCCATTCCTGGCTGTAAGTTCCTGATCTTGAAATAAGATAATTATTCTCACTGAGGGTTTTGTTCGTTTGTTTTTAACTATAGAAAATTACTAGGTTAAAGACATATTATTCTATTAGTATTTCTGAATTTTTCCTACTTCCATGCTGGGGTTAAAATTTAATCTTTTTGGAATATCTAAGCTAACATGTACATACAAGTGAAGGAGTTTACATAAGCTCAAAAGGAGCACTTGGACAAGAGATCCCTTGGGGGTTACAAAATGCACGGCTCACATCAAGTTCAGGAAATCCCCCAACCTGAAAACAGTTGGAGACTAGGAGAGAAACGTTGCATGTGCTTGCCTTGTTCTTACTCTTCTCTGAGTGTCTATTTTTAATGCTGCTTCAGAGAGACTACAGGCCTATGTGACTGCTTGTTTGGAGCCGGGGAACTTGCCCTTAATGCTCACACGTGTTGTCTTCAGAATGCAAAGGATGATCGAGTCTGCCTGCAGCAACTCCTGTGTCATTACAAGAGCGTGAGAAGCATTTTGTGTTGATGCTGTGCTGGGCGTAGCTCAGCAGAACAAAAGATTGCAGGTGTCATAATCACAGAAATTATATCTAAATAAAAATCCATGAGTGTATTCAAGTTACTGAGTCCCATGAGAACACCATGTCCTCCTAGAAGACTGCCCCTAGAATACTAAACTAACAGGCTACAGGATCCTCTTGCACATTCTAATCTAGGAAGAACAAAAGAGGGACATCAGCTCTCAAGCTTTTAACGATAGCAAGACTTCTTCTAGTCTAACCTTAAAAATGATGGGCAGATCTACCTGAGAATATTAATGACAGAAAAAGCATTTAGTTTATTTATAGAAGATCTTAATATTTCTTTAAAATGGCTGCCTGGATTATATCTGGGCACAAAAAAAAAAAAAAAAGCTGAACAATCCAGGAAGAACCCATTTATTAAAGACCTGACTGCAGAAATATGGTCATTCTTTTTCAGTGTATTTACTCTTCTTATATTCAAATACAAGTAGAGTGATGTGTTAGACATGTATTCTCCAGTGACAAAGTTAAGGTGTGATATTTAGGCAAAATTTATATATTTTCCTTTATACAATACTGGCTGATACGTGTGCAGCACAGACCTGAGGCATATGCCTACCTGTACAAAAGAAAGTAGCTTAATTCCTAGGGTGAATATGGCTAGTTAAATCTTACCTGTTGTAAAGATAGTTGGAGTGAGCATCTTGACAATAAAAGAATTGGAATGGAGAAGTTCAGAGAGAAATAATCTGAATCTTGTTTCTAACATGATTCCAACTTATATTCCTTATCAATCTTGAAAAAAAAATCAGAATTGTGAAATGGTTGTAAGAATCCCATGTTGAAATTTAATAATCGGTAAAAAAACCACAGTGACTCAGAGCTGTTCATTTAATGAAGCTGGACTCATAGGAGGAGGAGAAGCTCTGTTGTAAAGTGTAATGTTTGTTTGAAACTTTACTAGTTTAGTCGAGTTGTGAACATGTAATTAATTTCTAGTTAATAAAATGGTTTTTAACTAAGCACTTAATCTGTGAAAACCAGATATACTCTGTTGTTTATTTGAGCATTTTTAAAATGGCAAGGCTCATAATTCTGTTAGAAACTAAGGAGCTGAACACTGACATTTTAAAATTCACTTTTCAAATTACGGGGTCAAAATGAGAGGTTATTTGCTGGTCTCTACTCAAGTAATTCCTTGGAATCATTGCATGTGAGTGTTTGCTTTGTAACTACAACAGTTTATCTGGCTAAATCTCTGTTTACTAGACAGATCAAGAGAGTACATAATTGCCTAAAGTTCAGTGACTGAGGTTAGGTCACTCAGAGCTTTCTTTCTACGAACACGCTGGTCTGTTCGAAAACATTATTAAAGCAAGTGTTTTTTACCCTGGGGTTTCCACTTACTAAGCTGAAAACTTCTGATCCTCTCTGAAAGAAAACAGAAGACTGAGTGTATGACTTGGACTCCCAAAGTGTAAAAAATTAATTTCTGAAAATGACATGACTTTCTGAAATGAAATGTGTGCAGTACATAGGAGAAAGTTTTCTTAGGCTAAAACAAATTATTATCAGTATGTAACATAATTACAGAAAAACAGTGGCATATTCCACAGTAAAAGGCTTCTGCAAGAACAAAAAAAAAAAAGACTTATTTGCAGTTTATTATATCTTTAAACTGAGTTCAAGCTCTCATAAATTTAAGCAACCATTGGTGGTGTTTAGAAAAAGTTCACCCAAGCCTGAGACTACTTAGAGACCAGGTAAGAGATGTTTAGATCTTCAGTGTTGTGTTGAAAAAGAATAGCTTTTTTCTCTTTTCAGAGAGCAAAGGTCAACACTGTTCTGCGCACATGTCAGTGGTGAATTGTAATTCACAATTTTCCAGCAGAACCTGGAGATATAAGTGGTGATTCTATGATTTGGAACTTTAACAGATGTCATGTAGCAAAATATTGAAAACCTTGAGAACAAATTGAAATTCCAGAGCTTATTTAGTTTAGGTTTCTATGGAAAATACATTACTGAATTTAAATATTGAATAGGCCTGATATTTACCTGGAGACTGTTCTCAGTGCACAGGATACAATATAGAAAGGAACAATGCTGTATTGACTAAGGTAGGTTTTTTTTTTTGTTTTCCAGTAAAGACTGTTACTTACTTACCGATGTTCTGAATATATTTTTAATGCATATTTCTAAAGTTATGCATCCCCTAATGTAATTAAACACTCTATCTCTTCAATATCTGCTATATTCTTATATGTCTAAAGCTGAGTAAAAGTGTTTTGGTTCAACCTGAAATGAATAAATACATATATATATTTATAAGTGAAAAATTCCTAAAGTAGAAGCAATTCTATAGGCATGAAAATGGGTGACACTTGTGCAGTTGTGCCTTTGTAGAACTCCCATTCTACTCCTTGTTCTTGCTAATCATATCCTTTTCTATTATGTCATGAAATATCCATTGATATAGGTACAATTATAGGATTTAAATGTAATTTACATACGAAAGCTGCTTGAGACCTGTTCAGGAAAGGATTAGATGTAACCACTATGATCCAGAGGGACCTTGACAGGCTGGAGAGGTGGGCCTGTGAAAATTTCATGAAGTTCAACCAGGCCAAGTGCAAGGTCCTGCAGCTGGGTCAGGGCAACTCCAGGAACAAATACAGGCTGGGGGATGAAGAGATTGAGAGCAGCCCTGAGGAGAAGGACTTGGATGTGCTGGTGGATGACAGGCTCAGCATGAGCCAGCAGTGCATGCTTGCAGCCCAGAAGGCCAACCACATCCTGAGCTGCATCAGGAGGAGCGTGGCCAGCAGGGCGAGGGAGGTGATTCTGCCCCTCTATTCTGCTCTCTTGAGATCCCATCTGGAGTACTGCAACCAGCTCTGGAGCCCCCAAAACAAGAATGACATGGACCAATTGGAGCAAGTCCAGAGGAGGGCCATGAACATGATCAGAGGGCTGGAGCACCTCTCCTATGAGGACAGGCTCAGAGTTGGGGCTGTTCAGCCTGGCGAAGAGAACACTCTGGGGAGACCATATAGCAGCCTTCCAGTACCTAAAGGGAGCCTACAGGAAAGACAGGGAAAATCTCATGAGTAGGGCCTGTTGTGATAGGACGAAGGGTAACGGTTTTAAAATAGAGGGAGGTAGATTCAGAGTAGGTACTAGGAAAAAAAAAAATTACACTGAGGGTGGTAGAACATTGGAACAGGTTGCCCAGAGAGGTGGTGGATGCCCCATCCCTGGAAACATTCAAGGCCAGGTTGGATGAAGCTCTGAGCAACCTGATCTGGTTGAAGATGTCCCTGTTCCTTGCAGGGGGGTTGGACTAGATGACCTTTGAAGGTCCCTTCCAACCCAAATCATTCTATGATTCTCTGAGGATCTTTACATGGTAGCAATACTTAACAGCCAGTAAGCATTTGGGTTTTTATATTTTCCTTTCTTGATAAAGGCTGCAGGACATTGCAAAGAGAAAGCTTGTGCTGGGAAGGGTGGCTTAATCCTTAGTGGTACTTCAGTCCTTCCCAATTCTTGGTGGTACTCTAACTGGGAGAGCAACAGATTACATCTGTGAATGAAGGATTGGCACCATTCTCCACCAGAAAACACCTGATTCCTTCCCATATTCTCTTCTATTAAAGCACGTGGCAAGAAGGAGGCCATCTGAAGGGGGAGACCCCTCCTCTGCTACATGCCTTCCCATCCATTAGCTTTCTGCCTATTGCCTCCCTCTGGGGTGTAGGGTGGTGGTGTTGTCTTTGCACTAGTTGTTCGGTTTTCGTGTTTGGGCAATGACAGTCCTTGAACCTGTTTATACTAATGCCTTAACATTTTGCCTGCATTTTGTGTTTGCAAATGAATTTTTACAATTTAAGTTCTCAAATAAATAGACTGTCTAGCTGTCTGGAGAGTGAAACCTCCACCAGCCTCAGCCTCACTCTAGCTAAAGGGTCAAGTTCAGGAAACAACAGCATCTGGAGAAAGTAAAACATTGATTAATGGTATGAGACCCTTTTAAATCTGAAGAAGCACTCTTCCTCCTTTCCTCCTTGCACAAAGCCCAATACATTTATTTCAAAAGGGATAATTTGACTTCTACTTAGCGGGATGCGTGGTCAAGATTTCTGGTAATTTGAGGTTCACGGAATCATAGAATGATTTGTGTTGGAAGGCACCTTAAAGCTCATCTAGTTCCACCCCCCCTGTGATTGCCAGGGACACCTTCAACTAGAACAGGTCGCTCAAAGCCACATCCAGCCTCTCCTGATTATGAACGTAATTATGGGATTAGATTGACTGGGCAAAGGGAGAAAAAATGCAGGTACTGTAAAAGAAAAGGGAAGATTTTTTAACTGATAAGGCAAAAGAGTACCAAAAAAGAAGAAAGAGTTAAGGTAACCTGTGTAACATCACATAGCTTGTAATCACACCATTTTTGGCTGTAGTGAAGCTGATGTTGAGAGGATGAAAGGGGATTCAGGTGTGTGAATAATTCTTCGATGTCCACTAGGAATTTGGACAAGTATTCAGCATGTGATGATGATGAATTAGAGCCAAAGGCTGTAAACTGCTACTGAACGTATTTTTAAGGAACTAGGTTTGCGTGGATGTCATGAAGACAAAAAAGTCTGTTTCCTCTGTGTTGCAGAAAGCAGTAGTGTGCATGCATACTGAAATAAACTTTTGTGAGTCCATGGCCAGTGTTAGTTGATGCTGTACTAATGGTGGGTGAGGTCAGGACCTCGCTTCTATAGTGACCCTTCAGATCTGGAGAATTTGGTACTTCATAGTGCTCTTTTGTTCACTGCATACTTTAAAAAGACTATTTAGAAGTTTGGAATCTCTAGTGTGTGACAGAGGAAATAATAGAAGTAATTTAATATGTAGCTGGTCCAGTTTACTTAACTTGCATATTAAGAATGAGAAGACAGAAAAATGACTATTTCTGGAATTTTGAAAGAGGATACATAAGAATTCTGAATTATACATCTTTAAAATAACTGGACACAAAGAAAAGACACTTCCCAGTAATACAGAATACAAAGAAAACATTGGCTTTCACTGTACTGTAGAACATACCAGCTACAAGATTGGTAAGCATTTTGTATCTGCCCACAGCTTTACAATGGTGGCTCATCAGGGCAGGGCTTGCCCTTTTTAAAGTCTAATAATTATTTAAGTTTGAGTAACTGCCCATTAAAAAGAAGTAAGGTGTGGATTTTCCTTGAGGTATTGCCATATTATACTGTCTTCCATGTTTTATATCTGAGTCATGATAGATATTATTAGGTTATGCAAATGATGCAAAACTCAGTTGCACTGTATGGAGTAATTGCTAGATCCTTTCTTATAAAGCAGGTGTTCGTTCTCTGCTGTCTCTCTTTTTTTTTTTTTTTTTTTTAAGAAAAAGCCTTTTTTAGGTACCTGAGATTGCATGGCTTTTGAAGAAGAATCCAAAGAAATTTCTTTAGGGGAAAGGAATTTTATCTTTTTTTCCATCATCTGCATTGCCTGCTGTAGAAGAGCACATCAGTTATGTTTCCAGTCATGATGACACACAGGACATGTTTCTTCAACTGAGCTGAGCATTGGTCTTGTTGAATCATTTGGCTGACTGTGAGTAATAGATCCATGCACTTCCCCTGGGAATGGTAATTACTGTGTGCAATGTGCACCTCTCCCAGAAATAACAAAGTGCTCCACAGTAAGGAGTATGGAATCAGTCAAGTCAGGAATAGATGTGAGCTTTGAAGATAATATAAACTATGTTTTCTTGTTGACAAAATACTCAAAGCCTTTTGTTTATGTTGTTTTTTTTTTCTAAACAAGTCTTCCCAGACATAAATCAATATGGCAGCATTTAAATCTCAAGGACTAACAAGAACTTAAACACTAAGTATAGTTTTCAGCACTTCATAACTACTCATTATGTGTATTTCCCAGTTTTCTTTGTTATTTGTTTCCTGTCTCTGTTCAGAGCCAACACATTTTTGGCTTTCAGTTTGAAGCGTGAGGCACTGCCAATCAGCAGGAAATATAATACAGATAAGATTCAAATAAAGTCTTTTGAACTGTTAAAATCTCTGGATGGGAAATGGATGTTAAATTGTTTACATTTGGCACAAGATGAAAAAGTTCCATTTTTAAATTCAAAGCCTCTCCACCTTTGTAAATGAAAACAAATCACATGGGTCATATAGAGTTCCACTTCTGTAAAATCCATCATAAGTCTGATAAAAGCTTTTGTAAGTCAGCAACTTTATCTGTAGCTTGTTTGAAAGTCATTCTGTAGCTTAAAATGAAGTGGACCTTTGCCCTGTGTCCTTTGGAAAAGTACTGTATCAGTAACATGTTCATGACACAATAAAAACACTAAAATGTTAAGAACTGTTTTATTAGTGTTTTAATCCTTTTAAAGAGATATGCAATGCTTCTGCATAGTTTTAGATTTTCCTTATTAGTCTCATACTTTTATTTTATTGAGGATATATATCCAGAGCTTATCACTCCAGCATCTGCTTCTGCTTTTCTTTGTTTAGTTTACAAACAAGAATATTCAGGGATGACGCCCTCCCCTCCTGCCCCCCAAATTCTGTTGTTCTACAAATTTACAGGATGTGGATAAGAAAAACACCCTGTTCCAGTTTTCTGAACATTAGGAGCAGTGGAACTCAAAGTTAATGTTCACATTAGTGGGGCATTTTTATGTCAGCTCTTATATGTGTGCAGGATGTAGCTCAGACAGATTCTGGATAGCAGTAAATCTCAAAGATGAAGCTGGGAACAGCATCACCTTTGGAACAGTTAAGCATTGCTAATGAGTGCTAAATCATACGGCAACTCAGAGAGTGAGAAGCAGTCTCTGGCATAGCTGCAGGCTGTTATATGGAACATCTTATATTTCAAAGCCAGCAGAAGCAGTAATAGCTGAAAAAAGATGTTCAGGACAGGCTTGCCAATAGAAAAGCAGTTCAGCAATTGAAAATATTCTCCAGGATCTGCAGGAAAGGAAATCCATTTGGAGGAGAAGCTTAACCTTGAAGCCTTGTGACATTTTAGGGTTGGATGCAACACCCTGTCAATGATGGATATAGATAGTGAATAGACACTAATACAATTCGGGGTGAAAAATCTCTTGAAATTATAATTAAGGGTTATGCAATGTTAGCAGAAGCATGATTCCAGGGGTAGGACTTAAGCTACTGCTTATGGTATTATCTTCTTTGGATCACTTAATGCGGGAGTTTTCATATGAAACATGCTTCTTTTAGATGTCTTTCCAAAACAAAGGTCATAAAGCTACAAACATTGTTGTATACTGAGGAACCTTAAACCATCCTGGCTGCATGTTCTCAAGGATGTTGTAAACCAAGCAACTGATCATACATAAAATTCATCATTTTTGTTTCAAATGACTTTTAGGCCAAATTATTGAGTATTTGGAAATCTGGTGGATGTAAAGAAAATTCACAGCTTAGTGAAAATTCACAGCTTAGTTATCTTTTGTTTTTCCATGGAAGATGACAGAGGACAAGTACAATCTTAAAAGCTTCTGTTTAGTAACTAAGAGAAACATTAACAAGTTTTTCATTGTCATTGAGTATTTTCATGGAATACACTAATTTATAATAAGATGTACTTGAAAATAGAAGTAATTCAACAGCATTAATGAGATTTGACATTGGATTTGATAAAGGTGACTGCATAGCAGACACTTGACTAGTGAGATGACTGACTGTGCAAACATAGTAAAGTGCTATAAAAATAAACTTTAAAATATTTATTCAGACAATTAAAAGAAAAAAAAATGTTCTCGAAAAAAATCAGTTTGGAATTTCAATGTGTGAAAATGTATTGTCACCCTTCCTAGCAAGTCTGTAATTTGGAACAGGAGGACAACTAATCATTTTTATCTGAGTTTATGTGGGACCCCCGATTCATTTGTCTTATTAACATGAGTAAGTTATACATGATAATGAAATGGATCCTCTGTCTGAAGGATGCTTTCCCACATCCTGAAAATGATTTAGGAAAGCTGCAGCAATATTCTGTTAAGGCGAGATGCTTGTTAACTGGAAGCACAAAGAAGGAGAAGATACTAGACAGAGTAGGTTGTGAAAGTGGTCTTAGTTTTCTTGTTTTGTTCAGTGTTGAAAAAACTTGTGATACTGTCACAAGTTGTCAAGATGTAAAAAAAATAGTCTGCTAGATTGGGAGAATATGAAAGGGGCACTTTTTTTAAGCACAAAACTGATGTCACTGCAGTTCTTTTGGATCACATAATTTCATTTGTAAAGATACTATTGAACTGAGGAAATTATCTCACCCTGCCACATAAACATGAACTCTTCTGAGGAAAAAAGGTGGATGTGAAATTATGAGCTGGAAAATCACAAGTCTTCAGCAGAAAAAGATAAGTTGTTTGTTGAATTTTATGAAAATAGGTGATGTTTCTCCAAATAAAGTGAGTATTGTAATGAGATTTACAAATATCTCAATTAGCAGCTGCAACCTCATTGAATTCCATAGCAGTTTGGTGCTAACTGGGAGAGTGTTTAACTGTCTTTTTAAGAGTACTACAGAATACAACAGCAATACTGGTATTGTATGAATGGTCAGTTATTTTTCAGTATTATGACTTGAAGACACTTGCTAAACATGCAAATCTGTGTGTTTCTTTCAAACATTTCTGAGTAGTCACTACTTGGATTTCTAACACAGCCTTCAACACTCCAGGGAAGGACCTGGGGGCCCTAGTGAACAAGCAGCTGACCATGAGCTGGCAATGCACCATCTCAGCAAAGAGAGTCAAAGCCTCCTGGGCTACATTAGGCAGAGTATTGCCAGCAGGTCAAAGAAGGTGATCCTTCCTCTCTACTTAGTACTGATTAGGCCACATCTAGAGTGCTGGGTCCAGTTCTGGGGTCCCCATCACAAAAAATGGGGAGTGAGTCTAGTGCAGCACTGGACTCAACAAAGTTGATTAAGGTCCTGGAGCATCTCTAATATGGGAGTAGGCTGAGAGAGCTGAGACTATTCAGCTTGTAGAAGAGAAGGCTCAGGAGGACCTTCCGAATATGTGTAACTCATGGTAGGAAATGAAGGAGTCAGAGTTTTCTCAGAACTGCCCATGGGCAGTACAAGAGGTACTGGGCAGAATTTGAAACACACAAAACTCTATCTGAACACAAGGAAACAATTTTTTACAGAGGGCAAGTACAATCTTGAAAGCTTCTGTTTAGTAACTAAGAGAAACATCTTAGAGATGAGAAGAGAAAAAACTGTAAGGTTGATCAAAAGTTGGCACAGGTTGCCAGAGACATCGTAGAGTTTCTTATGTGGAGATACTCAAAACATGACTGGACATGATCCTGCTCTAAGTGACCCTGCTTGAATAAGGGAGTTGGAGTATTGTCTCAAAAAGTCCCTTCCAACTTCAGTCATTCTGTGATTCTGTAAATAGAATTATTTTTTTTTTTTAAATAACAGGCATTCTCTGCTTCCTGTAAGCTTAGTATGAGGAAGATCAGTGAAAGAAGTTTCAACTTTTCATTTCTCTTAACAAGTAAACCAGTCAAGGTTCTCCCACATAATGACTATGGGAAAGTTGAGGAAGAGTTGTGCTCACAAAGAATTAGGGGCATTTGGACAATTTTATAGTGGGTAACTTACTGCTATTTGCTATGGATAATAGTGAAAAAAACATATTTTTGAGGATCTCTTTGCTTGGTGATTCATCTAATTGAAATGGGAGTGGCAGGTATCTGCTCTTAACCATACACTAGCATGTATTTGCCTTCAAATACTTTTGAAAGTTTGTTACTAAAAATCAATGTTGGTGAAAAGTGACAGACTATGACATTAACTGTTTTGCTACATTCTGGCCTTTAAAAAATAGGTCTTTCCCAGGCAACCCACCCTTCTTCTTCTCATCAATGCTGAGGGCTGGAGAGATGGGACGATGGTAGCCCCTGTGCGAGGCAGTCCCTTCTCTGAGTCCAGGTTCCAGCTGTGGTACCCACCAGCACCACCCAGACAACTTTCCCTGTCTGGCGGTTTACGGAATGCAGTGATTTGAGGATGAAGCAATACTGTATGCTAGGAAGTCAGAAAGGACTGCAAGGTCTTTTTCTGTTATGTTCAAAGGGTTAATACCCTTCCTATTACATTTCAGTAGTGCTGCTGAAGGCAGAAAGTATCATCCATTTAAAAACACAATATTATGTTTTTGCTGTTATGACATTAAGACATAAGGTTGTCTTATATCTGTGTTCATTCTCAAAGAGCGTGTAACACTGATTTGAAGGGTACGTGTATGTTTAGGGAATGTTTGGAATATTTACGATCTAGTTATTACACCTAACTGACCTCATTTTGGATCTGTGAGTGTGTGAGTGTGTTTGAGTCCCAGTTTAATTTAAATAATACCAGAGTTTTGGAAAAAGAGTCAAGTTCCATGAGATTTTCTTTATCTGTGTTTCCCATCTGGCTTGCTGTTACAGGCATTTAATCCTCTGTTTGCTGCCAATGTTTCCCAGAAAGCCTTATAATTGCTTGGAATTTGTATGAACAGTTCCAGTCTGGTGCACAATTAGGGATGCACTATAAAATTTTCATTGCTCGATTTAGTTGAAATTATAAGATGGATGGGTAACAATAATGACCGTGGTTGTACTATATAAAAATGACTACTGGAAATTTGCAAGAGGGGAAAATTAATGGTAACTATTTCTTTTCTTTTTACTCCAGAGATGAGGAGAAAGAGAAATATAGCAATAGATTTAAAAGAAATGCTTGGTGTTCTGATACTCGAACCAGAAACTTGTAATTCAGAATATGCTTATGTGCCCCTTTGAGAGGTTGATGTGAGGTTTTGGATGATATATACATATGGCATATGCTTTCTCTTCTCCAGAAAAAGAAATGCAAATATGCTGTTTATTTTTATATAAACAAATGGTTCACTTGTTCACTTTATCTTTTTTTTTTTTGTGTTTGCTGATGATGCATGGAGGCATATGTCCAGTAATGATTGGCAGCTGGCATCAACATGCCATGAAAAACACTGGCAGATTAGTCAATAGGAAACCCTTTACATCGAATGGCATGCATAGGAGGTGTTTTTGAAAGGAACTTCATGTTTATAGCTTGTCACAGTGAGACCTAAAGCTGCTGATTCTTTTCTTGTTTGTTTGGCTAACTGCTGTGGTTTCAAAAAGTTGTTATGTCTTTAGCCACATGTTTGCTGTGAAGTCAGAAGTGAAAGGAGGTGTTGTGCAGCTCTGAGAATTCAGAGTGTAACAGTGAACACCCTTGTCTGAACAGGAGAGCCTATGTGGTTGTGCAGAACTGTGCCCTGTGATATTTGACCTAGCCCAGGTACTGGAAGTCTTCTTAATTTGGTTATTCATATCAATGAGTTTACCTCCATGTGAAGTAGGTCAAATAGCTGTTTCAGGTCTCTTCTTTGACTACAAGGATGTTTTGGGGTACTTTTTAATTGTTTGTTTTTATCATGTTGCTAATATTCCTGCTCTTATCCTCCTCCTTGTGATGACTAATAATCACGGAAAAGTTGTTATGGGCTTGCGTGTATGCTTCTAGATCGCTGAGCTTGAGAAATGAGGGAAAAAGGTAAATATTCCCTGTACCAATGTTTTTGGTTTTTTTTTTTTCCTCCAAAATCCAGATCCAGCCAGCAATGTCCACTGCAAGAACAGGCAGAAATGTAATCTGTTTTTCTGAAACTACTCAAACATCTGACAGAATGGGAAAAAGTTTAAGGACCGGGAATCTGATATGTGACCTGGTTCAAAAAAGTGCCTGTAACTAAGTGTCATGTTAAAATAGTAAACAGACGTGACAGTTTTCCTGCACCTTATGTTCCTATTGTAGGCTTGTTGCTTTGTCACGAGGAGACCTGTCAGCATGGTTTAGAGCAAAATAGTGATGTGACAGGCGTTACATAAATTGCTTGTGGGTTGATCGACAGTAGTTAGGATCTGTGTTTTCTGCACTAAACAGCATATTCCATGTTTAGCTGAGTGATAAATGAATGTAGAATTTGTGCCTATGGAATTTTTTTAACTAGCATTGCTGAATAAAGCTGTTCCCTTTTTAGAGTCACCAAAAGCTGCCATATGTTACCTGACACATATGGGATACATCATGATGATAGTGTTCTCTCACAAAGTAAGTAATAGCATCAGCAGATCTCTCTCTTACATATTGTATTCAAATTATGGTGAAAGTTTCTATCTGTTACATGGAAAACTTCCTTCAGAAGAATGCAAAGTGAATCAATTCCTCCCCTGAACATATGCACTTCCGCTGTTTTGAATAAACTATCTTATAATAGCATTCGGTTTGGTAGAATAAGATGGCATTTGAAGCCAAACAAATTAGGTGGTGCATTGAAATGGGCTTAATGTAGAATCTGAAGAAAATTATGCAGTATTGTCTGTTCACATTGTAAGTTCTGTTCTCTCTATATTTGATCTTGTATATTCTTTTGCATAATAGCAATGATGGTATGGGCTGGGACATGTCGTTGCACTTCACTGATATGTTTTAGTGAAAGTTAAAATTATCAGCTTCAGAGTGAGAAGGCCCGGGCCTATTCTTTTGATGCTGCTTTGAAGTCTTCAGGTAGGAAGGAAATGGGGACGTGGTGCAGAGTTGGTAATAAACTATTTACATTTTTCATTATACATAGATTCTACCACAGGGCAGACCAGGACACCGTGGTTGGAGTGTCCTGAACATAGTGTGTTTTATTCCGGTCATATTAAGGAAGAAGAAATTTCACAAATTTAATGCCACTTAGTTTAGCCCAGAAAGCTTGTTCATGTTTTCCTTCTCTCCTGTAAATATAAGATACTAACAATGCAACTTTATTGGGGTATTTGAGAATTGAAGTATCGGATAGGTGGATTCCCTTACGGGGGAATTACAGTATTCCAGGTTGCTCACAAAAGGACAGAACCACTTGTGCCACTCTTGGAGAAAGTTTCTGAGCCTGTCAGAGCTTTGTGCGAAATATGATTGCCCATGAGGGGCACGAAGGACACGAACTATTTAACAGAGAGAAGTTACGTGAAGGACCAGAATGGATTCTTCTTACTTGTACCAAAATGATGATAAATTCATCCCTATATTAGAAGACATAACATTAAATTGAATGACTTGTTTCTTGAAATCAGTCTTGCTGATTTTACCACAAGTTTATATTTGTATTTATTTTTCATTACAGCCTTGAAAACTAATATGGCCATTAGCCATCTGTCACTGAAATGCAATAGGAGCACAATTGATATTTGTCAATAGAATATATATCAAGGATTAGAAGAAACATGCAGCATTTTAGGGCTTATTGTAAACTCTTTTCAAAGTCAAACTAGAGAGTGGTTCAGCTCAATGGAAGTTTAATTAATTTAGTAGTAGTTTAATGAGAACATGAGCATAAGCATTTGCTTCAGAGAAAGCTGCTTTGGGTATTTAATTCTTCTGTAGAGATACCTCATGGTGTAATTTTATTTTCAAAAGACAATAAACAGAATGGAAACTCAGTGGGATTGGGCTCTTTTTGGTCAGAAGTGTCAACTGGCTTTGGGATTTGAACTTTTGTTTCCATGGAGCCCAGTTTCAGTTATGATGTTTGTTAATTTAACCAATAATGAGTGTAATTATATAAAAGCTACATCAGCTGCTAGACCTAACAATTTTTTTTCTAACCACTTTGGAAATTAAATTGTGTTAGTGATAGCTGGAGCATTTGCCAAAACAAATACAGTTTTGATACTGAGCATATCAGGAGCAGCAGTTCTCAATGGCTTTCTTTACAGCTTTCTTTACAGCTGAGCCTTTGTTTCCTCTTTTCAGCTCTGCACTGTGGCTCAGTACCTTCATAAGACTTGTCTGGTGGCATCCTTGTGGCAGGTTCTGATTTCTACTAGATCTGTCTTGCTGCCTTCATCTATGACTTTCTGAAGTAGCTTGTAGGGTCACAAAGACTAAGAGAGAGCACAACGTTGCTTTCTTCCCCACAAGGAGAATGTCAGTCTCCTTGTACATTTTTGTACACAAAAAATGTCTTCCTGTGTGTGCCACGCCACACAATGGTGGAAGGCTTGCAGTGCATGTTTTTTTCTCACACTACCTGCATGCCACTGACGGTGAGCAGGAGATGTCTTCATGTCATCAGTACTGGATTTCCCTGCAAAGGGAGGTGATATAGGTGCAGGTGATACCAGGAGAACTGACCATCCTCCCAGTTGTGAAGAAAGGGAGAGACATCCAAATTTCCTGTAAGATGGGAAACATTCTCCTTTGACCCCAGAGCTGACTCTGTGGTACAAGCAGCATTGATATTCAAGTATCTCAAAAATGATCTTTTGTACTTTCTCACAGAAAAAAAAAAAAACCAACTGAGAATATTGTGCTACAGATGAGCACTTGAATTTTGATAATGATTGTTCACTATTGATCACTGAGTGTTGTGCAGTGGATTTCATTGTGGGTTATTTCTAAAGACTCTGAATAGGGTACTAAGGAAAATTTTTATAGGTCACATATGCTGCGCAGGAATCTACCAATGCAGTTTGCTCTTTCAATGGGAAACTGTTAAAGATCCAGAACTTTGAACAATTCAAAATGATCATGACATGACAAGGACAGTTTAAGAAAAACTTTCTTTCACAAGGATGTGAAGGATTTACTCTTCGGCTCTTCTGGGTTAGAAAAGCAGTTGGACAGCCATAAAATCAACTATTATATGTTATCGATCTGATTTGTATTTTCTAAATGGAACAATTCTTCCAGAGCTAAATTAAGGCATTTTTAGAAGCTATTTAATTTTATCTCAAAATATTCCACGTCATGTTGACTTTCCATAGTTTACTGTTTCTATGTTGAATTCCCCTCACAGTTAGAAAATTATGCATTATTTCAAAATTGGATTTATCTAACTTCACTATCCAGCTGTTGATTCTTATTACACCATAGGCAGCAAGGTTAAAAACCTTCCCAGCATCAATTATCTTCTCCTTTTGTGAGTTCCTACACACAGTGATCAAGACACTTCCCAGATCTTTTAAGCCTCACATCATAACACTTGTCTTTCTTTAGTCCTTCTTCAAACTTCCTTATATTCTTCCAATCTTTTTGGCAGTGTGAATAGTAGAATATGATAAGGAAATAGACCAGTTGTAGATCTTGGCCCCAAAAATACACTTGCAATCATATTGTTAAACCCTATATGTTAACGACTTACCTTCTGAACAGTGAAGTCATGGTATCTGCTAAGGAAAGGTGGAAGAGTGGTACAACTGAATTTGTTGGTGAACTTGCAGCGGGATGGTCTCCATCCCATTTGTTCATAATGTGTTGGCAACTTAATTTGTGCACCAAGAACTGAGAATCTGAACTTTGCATTGGGACTTTGCTTCTCTAAAGATTTTATCTTGTTACAGAGTGAATCATTCTGTGGAGAAGCAAAAAAGTTTTCTCCCTTTCGTATATACAGAATCTGTAAAATAAATAAAAAAACCCCAAACCTGTCATGAGTGTTACCTAAGCTGTATCCAACAGCACCTACTTTTGTGAATCTTTGGACTTCTGGAAATACAGGATCCTTGCAAGTCAGATATTAGAGAAAATAAAACTCTTGAGGGTATGTTGCAGTGAATGGAAAGGATCTACGAAGTATGATCTAACTTTGTGCCTTCTCCCAGATATAACAGCGAATGGCTGCTCAGTCAATGCTGAGAATGAGTGAGTGAGTGGTGGCACTTGCTTTTCTCACCTTTTCCCAGCAGAGGCTTTAGCCTAGGGCAGAACTATTGCTGTTAGGAGGAGGGAGAAGTAGAGGATGGTTACTTAAGCTGTGGCATGACCTTTGGTGGCTCAGTGAATGGTAGAAACCCATTTGTTTGAAGGTAGGATAGCAGCTTTTAGGGTGCATCAATGGTTGTCCAGTCAGGGATGTTTGAAATTAAGAGGCTATTGGTGTTGCAGCACTGAGCTGAACAGATTGCTGCTGTAATGATGGAGAGTACAAGGGAGCCTGTTTACACCTCTTCAAGCACTGCAGTTAGTGGACCTATCTCCTGATGTTTAAAACTGGGGCTAGTACTTCACATGCCCAAAGCTTTAAAGTCTTCCCTTGCCAGCTAGTTCAGAAATGCTGTTATAAGTAAGTGAAATGTTGAATGCCGTGACTACTAAAGGTTGATCAAGTTGATACGTAAATAGTACCTTGGCACATCTTTGTATACTTAACATATTACAAAATATGCTAAGGACACAAAATAGGTAATGTATATAGAAAGAACACCTCTTGAAGTGCTTGACTGGTTACTCAATATTGGTAAGTGTGTTGCACCATGGCCACCATTGCATTACTACATATTATGTCAATATAGCATCATCTAAATTGTTGTTTTTATGCTGGGATAAGGGAACAACAAAGCACCAATTGCTTACAACCTGGATATTAAACAAGTTTGAGCAGATTTTATAGTTGTAAGTTTATAAGCATTTTAAAATGAGAATTCTAGATGTAAATTATTTTTAACACCATTACTTGTGTGCTAAAAACAGCAACAATAAAAAAATCCCCTATCACCAGTGGCTTATTTTATGGTATTTCTTTTTCCCCTTAGCTATTAAAAATTAAGAATATAAATGGACTTACATACAGGCATATTTTATGTTACTTTATATGTAAACTCCTTATGTGTAGGACAAAAATCAAAAAGATTAAGGAGCATTAGAGGTCAGTATTATTTAACCCACTTAAAATTAGTTAGATCCTGTGGAGAAATGTTGATGACAAGCATCAAATCAACTTAGGCATTTCTTTTGATGTTGAAGCCTCCTTATGGGGTTTTAGGATAAAGGCAAATTCACTGGTTTCTACTTTAGTGTAATCCTGAGCTAGTCATACTTGAACTTGTGTGTTACAAGAAAATGTAATCATGAATTTAAAGCAAAAGCCTTACTCTGAAATTAGCGGGTATTGAAGTAAAGCACACTGAATGAATATTTCATTGTCATGATGCAAGTCACATTCCACTTAGACTAGAAATCCGTTCCTGCGAATTGGGTGCACAGGGTGAGCTGTAAGTAAATTAGGATTTACTGAAATGCATAGAGGAGTCTGACTGTACAGTCTCTGTATGAAACAAGGTTCAGGATTATTTTCGGCCACAGGAACTGGTTTACCCTTAAGGAATTGTAGCTGACAGAATAGGGAGGATTAAGACTACACAGTCTTGAGGTGGTTTTTTTTTCAATATTTTACTTTCAATAGAAGTTCAAGCATGGAAATAGTTGTTGAGCTATGAACTGTTGCTAGATCAGTTTTTTTTCTAGTTCCCAAAACTGACATAAACTTTCTACTGCTTCTCTGCATTATGGTGGCTTTAGTAAAAAAAGCATACCTGGGTTTGTCTCTTGTGTAAAATAAGCCTTAGTAACATTCTCTGTTGCACATTTTGTCTTTAGTACTGCTTCTTGATAGCTTTTCCCTTTTCTTAAATTTATGTCTTTAAATGCTTTCAGTTAGATTATAGAAAGGAGATGTGGGGAAAGGAAGAAGTGATCATAAAAGGTAAAATTTGAAAAAAATTGTTCATGAAATGTAAAGTACTTGTGTTAGCTTTAACAGAAAAGACTAAGAGTAATAAGTCATATTTTACAATCATAGCTGTTTCAGGCAACCCTAGAATAAGGGCTACATGGAGCTAGATATAACAGACTTTTGGGAGAAGCAGCCTAAATATGAAAAGTAGTTGGCTGAAAAAAGACCTCTCTAGTGCAGCAGTATCTTCATCTTCCATCCCTGTGCTGCTGCCTCTCAGGTATGATGCTTTTCTGTTGCCTCAGTGTCCCATCCTGTCCCTACCTTTGCATTCCTAAACTTTGGGCACTGTATCTGGGAGGTCACTGGAATGACATGACTGTACAATGATTAAGATCACTTGGTAATACACATGACGTCAACAAATAATATAAATAAAAGTGTCTATAAATATGAGGCTTGTTATTTTGGTAAATATATGTTGTATTAATTGTATTAAAGTGTGATGTTTCAAATTGGATGTGACATTAGACCAAGTTCTTAGTCTGTTGAAATGAAACAAATTTCTTGCAGTTCTTTTCAGATTTTATTTACTTCCCTATAAGCATGTTTATGAGTCAGGAGTCCAGTCTGCCCAGTTTCTTACCTTCCTGTTCCCCTACACCCAGAGCTGCCAGTATGTGTCTATGTTCTGTGAACAGTGCTGTATTTTTTTAAGAGGAAAGTACATAAACTTGTACTTTTTCACACTTCAGTCCTTATGGTGCACTGTAAGAATGATAAGGAGAGTGTCTTTTTAGTGTTTGAAAAAAAAAATCAACATTAAAATAGAATATCTTCATTGCTCAAAGAAAAGTTGTAAAATTAGACCAAAGTATCTTCTTATATGACTATGTATCAAAATTAGACTTTCTCTCTCTCCTTTTCTCACTAAGTAGTCTTTCATGAATTCTCAATTTTGTAATTTACTGTAAGTATGAAGAGAGGAAATGAAAATTAGGAAATACTGGTAAGGCCAAATGAATAATTCTCCTGCACTAATTTCCTTCAAATTTAAAGACACTGTAATTTATTCTTACCCAACACTTAGCAAAAAGGAGCTCCTATTTAATCTTTGTAATCCTGGCTTTGAAGCTGCTGCTGCTTTGTAATTTTCTGTACGAGTAGCAATCACAGCAGTGGTTTTGATTAAATGATTACCCACAGGCCTGCTCTTGAATGAAATGACAGATGTACTCTGCTAAGACCCAAGTAAATGCTGTGAACTTGGTAACTTTCTCCAGAGTGAGTGAGTTCCAAATATCGTTATGTACTATTAATATGAATTACTTGTGACACAAAACATAATATTACATTCTTTGACTAGCTTTCTTTGAATGGGGGGAGGAAGGAGAAAAAAACAAAAGCCTGAGAAAGGTAAAATCGCTCAATAGTGCTTGTTGCAAGTATGTGTGTACAAATGGAAAGTGAGTGCCTGTGTCAGCAAGTGCTACCTCAGAAAGTGCCTGAAGAGTCTGAAGATCTTTCTGCCTTTCTCTGTTGTGCTTTAAAGTGTTCATTTCCTTTTTGACAGGTTTTCTAGAACTGTGTGAATCTTCTTCTAATAAGAGGCTGACAGCCTGTTGTCTGAAGGAAATTCTGCAAGATACCAGCATGGGGATACTTAACACAATGTTCACTCTGAGATTTTCTCCATTTGCAAGAACTTTTGCGGGCTGAGGTATCATGTTCAGTGGCACTCACAAAAACAGCAGCATAAGGTGAAACATTTGCAGCTCCAGGAAAATTAGTGTGAAAAGTTAACAGACTCACTGACTTTACATCCTATGTAATGTTTTGCAACTTTGTTTGGAATTATTCTCTGTTTTTCTTGATTTCCCAAAGAACGTTTTCTTTTTTTTTTCATGTTAAAAAACAAACCCATACTTGATACAATATTTGTTGTTTACGGGTTGCTTTGTGGAAAGGAACAAAGGTAAATGGCTTCCCACAGCAATATCTAATACCCAGTGGTACTGACATAACTCTTCCTGGTATTATGCTATATGGGAACTCTTCAGTTTCACTAAAACTTGCAATTAACCACACAACCTGGAGTTTGCATCTGGATTTATGAAAATATTATTTGTCTAGAGAGAAAAACAAAAACTAACTCCCCAAAAACTATTTAACGGCCTATTTTCCTTTATTCAAAGAAAGCAGTAGTAATTTTTAATTAATTGCATGGAAAATGTATTTCCTTGTCTGGTAATACCACATAGGGCAGACCTGTGTACTCTGCACACTTCCTTGAGTCCATTGCTACTGTGCTCTTCCAGAGAGAGCTTTAGAGAAAGTAGTCGGTAAAGGGAAAGATCAAAGGAGGGAAAGAGAACAAGAAGCTGAAAGACAACTTTCTCCTCTGGAAAAAAACCAACCAACCAACCACCCAAACAAGGAAAGAATATCAATAAAAATTATTGAAGAAAAAAAGAGCATACAGAAAAGGAGCTGATATTTCGTCGTTGTCAACATTATTAGCAATAGGGTAATGTTCACATTATGGCAGTACTCCGAGATGCCAGTTGTGCCACGCACTTTCCATTGAGGTGCTACTCCATTGTTTCTGCAGACTGATCTCCCACTTGCCCTTATTGCTTCCTTAGACCTCCCAGTTGTCCTTTCCTCTTTCCATCCCTTCTTTCTCTCATGAAACACTCAGAGAGAATTCTTCATTTCATCCATAGCTTGCAGCAGCAAAGCTGTACTGTCTTTGAAAGACTAGCAGGTATATTTTTTGGGAACAGGAGAACAAGTGATGAAAGGAATAAAAAAGGATATGAGGCCATGTAATGAAGAAGAAGATGATGCAGACTGAGAGTTTAAGAGGTTACTCCCTATGAAACTCACTACTGCACCTGCTGGCATAACTATCTGCGTAGTCACTCCCTCTCCTTATTCTATCAGTATGGTCTAGGTTAGTTTAAACAAAATAATTGCGTTTTTAAAATGTGGGCCATTTTGAGAGAGGCAGTCTAGAGAGAAATTTTTATATGTGATTATCCAACAGATCTCAAGAAACAGCATCTTTCACAGGAGATTATGGGCAGTGACCTCTAACCAAGCTTAGCTGTAACAAAAACATTTTCAACATAGCTCAGCTTTTAGTGTTTTTAGTATTTTGCTAGAAAGTGACAAACCTAGTGTAGATAATTGCAAAAGGTACTCCTGCTTACTTTTGAAAATAGCTCAAAACTAGTGCTTTAGACCAATGCAGTACATTCAGCACAGTGTGGTGTTGCTTAAAATGCATAATTAGTCCTGAGCTCCTTGTTGATTTATCACTTCAGAAACTGATAGAAAGATGACATTCTTTGATGGGCATTTGTCAAGGTCACTTTGGCATAGTGTTCTTCTGGAAAGTCTGCTAAATGTTAGAAGAATGGGAACTCATCTTGTACTGTATATGATCAAAGCTTTCTGATGTTTATGAAGACTCACCTGACCTCGGTGAACTGGAACGCTGGGACACTTTTTATCTTGGTTACTACTTTCTTGATAGTTGAGTCTTTTCACAAAATCTGTACATTGCTACTGTTTTCTCATCTACAGAGGAATATCAATCAGTTGAATGGCTCTTGTAGTCTCTCCTTACTACAGAAGTATATCACGGTCAGCTGCTCCTTAAGAAGTTTCTTATTTAGATGGTAATACTGTTAAATAAGCATGCTATTCTTACGTGAGAGAGAAAGAAACAAGAAATACACAAATCTTTCTCAACATTTTATGCCCATGGCACTTGAATCTGTGTGATTCAAGCCTCAAGTATAGCTTGCCTATAGTCTGGTATATATGACTTGCAGAACTGGAAGTCTGTTTGCCTTGGTAGGTTTCTCCTAGTGTGGGAAAAAAAAGGATCAAAAAGTGCTAGAGTGTACAATATGGCTGACCTAATTAAAAAATACGCTGTCAAGGAAGTGTGTCCATAGCAGAAGTTTTGAAACCTTGTTTTAGTTAGGGCGAGTTAAAGAAGTTTTGGGTTTTTTTGTTAATTAGTTACTCTTTATCTGCAGTGCTAACTGAAGATCTTTGCAACCTATAAAATCTGTTTAAAATATTCATATTTTGAATACTGACTAACAGCTTGACAACACTGAATTGCCTTGGATTGGGGTGATGTATTCAAATGTGCTTATACGTGACCAGTAACATCTCTTGGATATTACTTAATATACCATTATGCTGCAAATATTTTTGCAAAGTATAGACTCCATAGACTTTCAGATTCTTGGAAGTCTTTTGCAAAGCTATAAATTTGCTCTATAAAAAATAGAAGTAAGCATGCTGAGCTGTGGCAAGTCAATGTGGTGAGAGAGGGCAGGCAGCGTGATGAAGTTTGTTTTCCTTTTTAAATCTGCAAACAGTGATTTAAACCACTAGGAACGTCTCTAGGCAACTATGTTTTTGGACTAATCTCTCTGTCCCACATTTGCCACTCCTTATCCAATAAGCCAAGTCATAAGACTGGCAAATGCTGTCTCTGATGCTTGTATTTAAGGGTACACACATAACCGCAGCCTTGTGTAAATCACATCTGACAAATATTGTTGCATGGAAATAGCTCAAATAATTCAAAAGCCACACTGACATGCCAAAAATACCAAAACGGATTCTGCTTGGTCACTATCTCCAATGTGGTTTTCAACATTCTTCTCATATTATGTTCAGATTCAGCAGCCACAGCTTCAGCTCCAGCCTGTTTAAGGCCACATTACCTTGGCACCAGTGCTCATCCTAGTGGTTCTGGGTGGAAATTAGGGATGTTGTTCATACTGCTTTATTGTTGTCGTAATTGAGAACATTCAGAAAAGAAATGGTGAGTTATTGCTTTGTCTTTCCTGTTTTCCCAATAGGTGGAAGATTGAGGAAACGTTAAATATTAAAACAAAATAAAAAATTAAACATAGCTTTTCATTATATCCTAAAATAAAACATTCTTGTAGGGATTAGGAAATCTTGTTATTGGAAAATCTCCTTTACGAAAGTCATTAATATAAATCCTTTGTAAAATACCAAAGTAAAAGCATTTTAACAAACAGGTCTGTGTTTCTGGAATTGCAGGTTATGCAAACTGCTGTTATTCCTGAAGGAAACTGACATCTGTATTTTTATTTGTATTCCTTGATCAAGATAGAGCTACAAAAAAATCTATTGCATGGTCAGTTCTTGTTTGAATAACGTATGCCAATTTCTGATTTTTAGGCATACTAGTGGAAAGAAAGAAACCAGTCCTCACTGACAGTAAGTAGGCATCTAGGAAGACTTGGTGAGGGAAAAACCAGTTTGATTTTTTACATTTGTCTGGAACAGGGCTACTGAGTGATCTACCTGTAGTGAACTTTAATGATAAAACCAAAAATAACTCATGACACAACTATCCACATACCTGCTCAGCGTCTTCATCTTTGATCGTCTTCCAGTAAAAAGATGCTTTGTTATGTATTAGGCCAACCTGCCCAACATCAAATTGTGATCTGCAAATGAAGGAAATTACCTTGTAAGAACGAGATTAGCTTTTTGACCAAAAAAAAAAAAAAAAGGGCACCTATTTATTAATATTTTTCTCTGAGAGGATAATTCCAAACGTGAGGCATCAAATAGCCTACCTTCAGGGTGTTCAGTTATGTCTGACTGATTTAAAGGCAGTTGCAGAATTACATTGTTATAACTTTCCCTCTAGACAAGCAGGTTCTTTATGCCACTGTTTCAGTCCAAGGAGCCAAATAATACCTTTTTTATTGCAGTATTTTTAGACATTGGATACATCTGGAAAAATATTCAAGCAGATAATTAGATTGCATTAGCAGTGTGTCTGTTGTGGTTTCCCTGATCCCAAAGAAGGCAGCCCTTTATGAAGCACTTGGCCACAGTCTCCACAAAATCTGCTGTGTAAATTGGCCCACACTAAAGCATGTGGAAAACATTTTTTGGCTGAAACTTGAAACCATTCATGTGGCTTTGAGACAGGGAAGCTCAGCCTGCCAACATCAATAGAACTTTGTACTACAAACCAAAATGGTCATTTAGACATGTGTACTTTCATGCTCGCAAATGCACTGAGGTCAAATATTTTTTAATCTTGGGAATTTTTCCTCTTTATACAGCGTCGTATTTCACGCAGGAAATGAGGCCGAGTACAACAAACACAAATCATTGAGACTGACAGGGCATATTGGGTTCAAAACCCAAGCTTTGACTCTAATTGCTCTCTAAAGGCCTCTGGCTCAAGGTAACTGTTGATTTAGTTCAGCTGTTTCAAATCAGCACTGTAAGGTCTTGCTAAGACAAACTGGTTAGGCCACATTACATTTGTACCATTGGATCCCTCGGGTACGAGTATAACACAGTTAGCATTTTAAAAGATTGCATTTGTCTGTACACTGCAGGCGGTAATTACGAGCAGGCAAATCTTTTGTGAAAGATGGTGTGACCTTCCTTTTGGTGAAAGAGTGATGATGGCTTCTTGTGGAGTTAAAAATAATGTTTCTATTCAAGGTTCAGAGAGGGACCTCACCTTGTTTCATACGCAAGCCAATCCTGTCAGAAAATTAGTTGCCATTGTTTTGTTTTGCTTTGATAAAGTTTGCTTAGCTAGACAATGTATGTTTCTAAACCATAAAATTTCTGTTACTCCCCTGCTGCAAAAATATTGCACCACCTTCTAGGGGAGGAGAGGTTGCTAAAGAAAAGCTACCTTCCCCTGCATGAATTAAGCAGTTGACACTCACTCAATTCCATATATTAGTTTTCTGTATTATTGACTGCTTCTGACATAAACTGTGTCTGACTTTTCAGCAAGGGCAAGCCTGGAGGATTACCCAACAGAATATAAATCTGCTTGGTGTATTATATTCTCTTACTGTTCTTAGAAATGTAAGTGCTGAAGTGTGATTTATACCAATATATCCATTTGCCTGTCTACAGTCAGAATTTGCATAGTAAAGATCTAATCCCCTAGAAGGAAGGCAGGGTGAATTCTGTGGGGTTTAATTCACAAAGTGCTATTTTATGAGTTAACTCTTCCTAGCCCAGAGGTCACTCTGGAGTGTCACACGGAGGTTTAAAAATCACAGATCAAATTAACTGGCCAGATCAAGCTGCTTTTAACATGGTAGTGGATTGTAGACGCTGTAGGGCTCTTAGCCACTTCCCACCACACTGAATAGTCAGCCCCCACTGCAAGTCACACTGCTGGATGTGTTGGTTAAGAATTGCAGTTCACAAGAGGTGGAGGGCCTGCCACTTCTGCCCAGTCTGCAGCACATCCTCTGTGTTTACGGGTAAGATGGGAAGGGGTGGCATAGGGCTGACTCTACTGGCTTTCTGCCGTCTGGGCAATACAGATGGATAGGTGATTCGGGACCAGGTCTGATTAATTTAGGTCGTTCTAAGTATCCCGTGTACATTTGTGCGTAAGTGGTAGTATTCACATTTACCATTACTAGAGCGTATGTTTGATGTTTCATATAATTTTTTTTTCTGATTAAAAACATTCATGAGGCTCCTTTTGTCCCTTTTTCCAAGCACATCATATATATATCCCCAAATATAGTGTTTACTAGGAAGAACTCTGACTAATACCATCTTTATGGTCTCTAGTTTCCCTCCCAAGAGTTGAGAGATTCAGCAAGGTGATGGCAGGGATTGAAGATCTCTCTGTGATTAACTATAATCCCACACTTGGGCATGGTGACAAGACAGAATGACATCTGAGGAAACGAGGGTGATTTAATTTGTTGAAGGATGTATAGCTCCCTTACTTTCATACAAATAATGTGATAGTCATTGTGATCCAGATCAGATTAACAAGTTACCAGACTGTTGCTTTCATCTCCTTCATTGCCTGTTTCAAATAAGATAGTCTGTTCATTGCCAATCCACCATCTTAGTTGGCTATGGTGAGCCAAAGAGGCACAAGCAGTTCTCCAGCATGAGGAGTACCTCTTCTGAATCTTGGGTTACACTCAGCTGGTCATTCTCAGGCAGATGTGGCCTCTTTTTCCCGTATCCCAAACCAGCTAGAAATCATGTTAACACAGACTCAGGCTGGACCTAGTAAGCACTCTGGTGAATCTGATATTTCAGGTTGGATTCTGCAGTAATGTGTCTTGCAGCTTTGAGATGACTGGGATGTCTGCCTGTAAATTGCTGCATAGATGTGTCCCTAATGGAGATGTATAAGCTGGATGAGAAACTTGCACTGTCAATTGTTTTTTGCCTTGGTCCACTGGATAAGTAGAACATTTTCTTCCTTTAGCTCCATGAAGTGTGTTTCTTTTCTCTTTTTACGTTAAATTAAATTCTAGAAAATTTTGTTTAAACCTACTCACTGTGCTTGCAGGAAGGCTGTAATTCAATTTTTAAAAAAACCCACAAAGCTTCCTGAAGTAGGTTTACCTCTTCCTATAATTACTTATTTCAATAGAGAAAAGGGCTGGAAATAAAATGTAACCAAATACAGATCTATATGACAGAGTAGTTAGCATAGATTAAAATCCTTCATAGCTACTTAGTGTGTGTGTGTGTGTGTGTAATGCCCATTATTAAGGCCGTCAAAGCATTTTCCAGACATTAAAGAAAAATGATCCCTTTTCCCCCATGAGGTATTTGAGAGTCATTGTCAATATGAACTCATTGATTTACAACCAGATGGTAGTAAGTTGAAATTTTGTTTTCTTTTCCTGTTCTTAGAAAGGTGGAAGTTGGCATGTCTGCTGCTTTTAACAGTAGTATCTAGGAGTACTTTTAGCACAGTTTAGCAAACAAACCAGACCAAAACCAGAGATCACAGAGGGTCATTGCAGGTCTTTTGAGAGATTAGAGAATGAAGATAACACCAATGACATGTACAGTAAGAGGATTATGATAATGAAGACAGATTCTGAACTGAGGGAAGATCTTGCAGTAAGTATATGCAGCATTGTATGCAAAACCATTTTGACAACCTGCTAAAAATTATTTTCATGCCTCTGTCTACATGTTATCCTGCAGTTTATGGAATGATAGATTTGCATTCCATTTATGGAATGGAATTACACTGATTCTGTTTTGAAAAACAAAATATTTATTAATTGAATATGTTACAATGCTATTAAATATCGAGCGTTTTCCAGTCACATTGAGGAATAGGTGTCTGGGTAATATTCTAAAAATGTTGACGTATCTTTTTTTGATTAGTGCTTGCCCTTGAAACTAATCTGTTCAACTTTATCTAAATGTGTAAGATCCTCAGTATTAGCCATATTCCTAGTATGGTCCATAAATCCACTAATTTAAAAATAAAAATAGTGAATCTGACAAACTCCTAACCTTTCTATAGGAAAATATGTACATGTAAGAATACAGCAAGCTGGTACAAATAAGCACTTTCATAAGTCAGATTTTATTTTCCCCTAAAAGGATTAAATAGTTGTAGTTTGTTTTCAGATATAGATGCCGAATATTGTGCTGAACTCAGTGTAGAACAATGGGCAAAATGTGTTTGTCATCAATGAAATTTTCTGTGTCAACCTAAGTAATGTGTTGATCTTGTTCTAAGTGTCTGATATTCAGTGGCCAAGTCTGGTGTGATAAGCACTGCTCTTACTCTTTTATTCTCTGTAATTATGGCAGCAAAAATATAAAGAAATACTTAATAAAACGGAAGATCTTTCAAACACAGTCACAGAGCTAGTGCTCAGCCAAAATGGCATTGCCAAACACTTTGGAAGCGACAGTCCAGGCCTGAGTTGTTACTTGGTGGTAAATGTTGGATTTGCAGTTTGTTTTCATCAGTGCGTTTGAGAGAGGCTGTGACGATGCAACTACTGCGAGAAACAAAGTGATTCACCATAGTGCCCTGCAAATAGCAATTTATAAAGCTAGAGGGGTTCCTCTTGAACATTATAACTTCTGATGAAAGTGATTTTCCTTCTTGTTTTTATACTTGTTAGATTATTTTCTGCCTTTGCCAGTCTGTGTCAGCAGTCTGTCTCCAGCTGCAAACCATTTTAAGTGAAATGATAAAACTCAGGCACTCCCTCTTTTGAAAGGTTATTTATCGTTCCCTTTTAAGATACAGATTTTCACTAGCTTCCTCTTCATCTTTCAGCAGTTTCCCCTTCCCCATGTTTGTTAGGTTTCTTTTCATAATGCTTATAGGCCTTCCTTGAGCCTCTTTGCATAGAAAGGCTTTGTGTGAAGCACAGGGCTCTGATTTACATACTGATGGTGAAATGATGAGAGACATCAAAAGGGAGGGAAAAGTCAGGAAGCTGGAGGAGGGGAAGGAAAGGAATATCCCTCCAAAGAAAAAATGAGACTCCGTCTCTAGGAAGCCCACAGCGTGCTAGTCTACAAGCCTGGAGAAATCCTGTCTTTTCCATAGTCAAACCTTTTTTACATTACAGTGAGGCTGATTGCCACCTTACCACAAATTTTACTTTTTCGAAAACGGCTTTCATTCTGAGATTCCTGCTTGAACTGGGCCAATCTAATTTTCATATGTTGCCATGGGGAATAATGCTTTTTTTCTTTCCTGAGAACGAAAATGAATGAATAAGATAATGGAAGAACGGCCGAGCTACAGGGCTGCTTTCTAATTATTTAAAGGACCTCACACATCCACATCTTGGCCACACTGTGAGCATCCTCTCTATGAGAAGACACACCTACTGTATTAATAGAAAAGGCTGACCTACAGATAACAATAAATCTCACTAAACTGTGCATTTCAAATTGATAACTGTCTGCAGAATGTAACGTTAAAGGCACTGAATTAAAGGCTTTATGCATTTGTACTCGTGCTTGGCTAGGTATATTCTCAGTAATGTGGGTTGTGGTTACTGCTCTTTGGAAGAGGAGTTCTGAATTGTAAAGGCTGCTTTTTTATCACAAGGGAGATATTTTACTTGAACCTGGCTTCTGATAACTGTAAAGATCAGATCTCCAAGGGACATCACTGAAAGAGAAAATAATCTGATGCCTGAAAGAGTTTTAAAGTCTACTGACAATCAAAGCATTTCTTCTCCCCTCCCCCTTATTTTTCAGTTGTGTATTTTAGGGTTATCTGACAATGACAGTTGTGAATGTTATGATCTTTTTAGTCATCACTTTGCTGTATGTAGGTTTTATGCTACAGTGTATAAAATACTGAGAATTTGCTGAGAGATCAAAGTACTTATCATAATGAGAAAAACATAAGTAACAACAGCTCTATAGCAAGGGTAAAGATTGCCTGAAGCAGAACAAATTTCTACAGAGTGCCTGACAATGTAAGAATAATATAGCAGTACAATCATGAGAATAATATTACTTAATAAATCACTGCTCTTATATGTCTTACAGTGAAACCTGTCATTTTGTAAACTACTAAACACATTTTCTGCTTGATTAGCTATTTTATGTCCAGAAAACCTACAATAAAATCCTCTTCCCTGAAACCCATTTTAAAGAAAGATCTAGATTTTATTTTAATACTGACGGTGTATAGAGTGGCAGTGGCAGATTAATTACATGACTTTTACTTTGGTTAGCAATAACCTGTAGTCTTAAGCTCATACTTCTGCCCAGCAGGCACAGGGAAGCTTGTCTGTGCCTTGGGAAGGACACATTAGGGCTTGTGCCTTGCCGTGCTATTGAACAAGGACCTGTGAGACTCCAGTTTCATCCCTGCAGTGGGTAAGGAATGAATTTCATTGAGAAACCTACTACAACCTCTTGAGTTTCCAGAAGTCTCCCAGAAGCTGTACCCATCGGTGGCAGCTGATCCCCTGGCCATGTGGATTTTGTGTAACGAGGGTCTATGGAGGAAGGATAAGAATAATCCTTCTCTAAAACTCAGACTCTTCCCTTCCCAGTTGTTTCCTTATCCCACTCCCTTTTGCTTCGCACCTCCTCATGGCATACAGAAAATGAAATAAAGCCCGTTTGCCTTGGCTACTCAAAGGGAGAAGAAGGTAAGGCTAAAATTGCCAAATCCTGTAGCTTTTACTTGGGTGTTGTTCACTTCAGTTTTGATTGTGTTTTGTCTGGGTGAGAACTACAAAATTTGGCCCAGAGTTAGTATAGGTTTGTTGGTATAACGTGTTAGCGTTTACGGAATCCAAAATCCAAGCTCATGCTTCATACACCATTGCACAATAGATGGCAGGTTAAGCTTATGTCATGATCAGAAATCACTTCCCTTTGAAAGAACTAATGTGGACAATTCAGAGCCTGGAAAAACAGAACAGCTTTCCCTCTCAGCTTTGCAACTTCAACATCTTATCAAGGCTAAGAAGGTAAGTGGGGGTTCCTTGTGCCCGAAGTGTATTTGCTCATTGCAGTCTGGCTTGCCTTCTTCTAGATTGCTTTGAGTATGTTTTCATGTGGCAGATGTTTATTAGGCTCTGAATTAGGAGCGTAAAGGTTCTATCAATTCAGTCATCGATATCCTCAAAAGAGGCCCTGGATACCTGCCTGTATGTAATTGTTATTCATAGCTGTTCCTCGTCCTGTGCTGGCGTGATGATCAGGCAGGTAAGGTAACAGAGTCCTTAATACCTTCTAGTTTAATTATGCATCATCAGCTTGGAAGAATTGCACTGCTCCAGAGCCCTACAGTGTTTTAGTTTTTAGTGTTCTCTGGCACATGATTTTTTTCTTCTTCCCTCTTTTTTATTTTTTTTTTTTAAACTTTGGATATTTCTTTAATTTTGGAAGTGTTTTATAGAATGCTGAGTATAGGGGCTTGTGAGCCATGAACTCTGGGGTGGGATTTTTAAAAATTAGTTTTTCCACTGACTTCAGCAGCAGCTACAGAGTTAAACCCACGCCAAGTGGTTACATTCTTATACTAGCTCTGGCAGCAGATTCTTCTGCGGGCTTCATCAAGTTTCTCAACTTTTCTATTCACATACCTCTGTTTATAAACTAGGGATTAATGATATTTATGCAGCTCATTGGAATGGGGTTGATTTGTGGAATACTTTATGGGCTAAAAGGAATAAGGATTATTATTACAGTTTAGATTATTATTGCACATTGAAATTCAACAACAGCATGTCAGGGGTGACACATTCTTAGAAACGTAACAAAGCTTGCTGTAATGAATCAACAGCATGTTATCACTATCTTTTTTTTTGTTGCAATAAGTTCATTTGGTTGACGTAGGGTTTCACCAGCACTTCACAAAATTGTCTTTGCTGTTGTCTGTAATTTTTTTTTTTGCTTTATCAGATCAGGTTATGAGTGAGGTTCTTGGCTGAAATTCTGCCATTAGAAAGATTGTTTGGTACCTAATAAAGTCTATGTCTTTCCACAGATGGAGTCTGAATACACTGGACCCAAAGAATACACTTGTATTTGTGTCCGTGGAGTAGAAAAGCTGTTTCCTGAAGTTTTGCATTTCAGAGGCAGCGCAGTGCACGTGATGCTGGATAATAATGTATTTTGAGTAATCTGAGCACACTAAACTACTGTTTCCTTGCTTTCTGCATACCGTGCTGTTGACAACATTGCTCTCATGTTTAATTATTTCCTAGTGAAATCCTGTCTACGAGTTGGGCTAATGACAGCTTTTCCTTAAGTTCCATGGATTTGTAATGTCCATTGTCTTGTCCTCCCTTCTGCAAGCAGGGCTGCACTGAGCTGAGCCGTGCTGAGGAGCACCCTGCCACGCAGACTTTCAATGAGAGATTGTTTGAAATGGCCTCGTGCCCCATTTATGTAACAACAAGGGAGACATGTCCTGACCTATCAATCTCACTTTAAAAGGGCTGTTCAAATTAATGCGTGTTGTGCACACAGAAACCAATGAACAAAGATGTTTATTATTGCAACAACTTTGAGCCCAATAAAAAATTCCTGAGTTCAACTGGGAGCTGAAGTCAAGCTCTTTCTTTAAAACGCTTCATAGCAATAGCACCCCTATACCTGGCAGTCCATGTAACATCTAACTTTTCAATTGCAGAACATTTTTTTGTGGTTTTGGGTTTTTTTTCCCCCTCCTTTCTTCCTTGGTAATTTGTTTGGTTAATAGCCTGTTTGAATCTGACCAAGTATTCATAACTCAGTATCCTATGTGCACACATATTAAAGCAACTCAGATTTTTAAAAATATTTTTGTTTTATTTTTACTTTTTTTTTATAGTACAAAAGTCTGTTTATTAACATTGGGTCAAGATAAGCACGCAGGAAAGAAAAGTAACGAATATTGCAGTATTTGTGCACACACTTTAAAAGCAGAGTTCAAGTCTCCAATATCACTGGGATTATACCAGTCACATTTTGATGGCATGTTGGATTAATCATCTGAGAGTTTTCTTGTGGTTTATTTTTGAAGTCCTGCTGGAAACTGGCTAACCAGCTTCATCTTGTTTAGCAGTCAAGCTGATGGTCTAAGCAGAGCAAAGAGCTGACGATTTGGGCCAGAAATGAAGAACTATGTCTATACCATAAACCCTGTCAATGTAGCTGTGTTGATCGGGGGTGCAACAATGTGCAATTTATAACTAGAGCTGCTGTACCAACAAAAGCCCAGAAGATGCAGTTATATTAGCAGTATTAGTTACCATTGCTGGGGGTTTTTGCCTGTTGGAGAAGAGGATCTACAACTGAAATAGAATACACCAAAAAAGTGTGCAGTGTGGCTTATGTTAGTTTTACCTACCGGAGAACTTACTGGTGTCACTGCAATTAAGCAGCCAAACAAAGATTGTTCCTATTAATGCTCAAGCTCTCAGAGACTGATTCTTTAGTTTATGGTTGTGGTTAAGGAATACAGTGTGACTGATGGACATTCGTGCTTGTGTATACGTCTATATGTCTGTATTGTAACTGAACACGCCTGTTTTCTGAAAAGCAGACCAGAAAATCTACTGGATTTGGGGAAAAACTAAAACTTGAAGGAAAAGCAATAGCAGCAAATCTTTATCATAAAAATTTCTCTCTTGCTCACCTAGTGCAACTGATGGAGTCCATTCATTATATTATATTACAGTCAATGATGTCTCTATAATTTCAAAGAAAATACTCAAATCATATTTTTATCAAATTTTGCCTCTGCAATGTAGGGATTTATCATTATTACCTGATTTTAAGAATATACTTGAGCTGGTGGTAGTGGCATAGTTAAAGTAGCCAAGAGAAAAGTACTGTATGATGTCTTAATTAAAAAATAAAAAAGCCTGCAATATTTGTTGGTTTAGATTTATACCACAAATGTACCAAATTCATTCTACTCAGCAGGAGTTGGGGAAAAAAAATAAATTGTTATTAAAAACATTACAGATTTCAGAATAACTCCAAGAAATGACTAAAGAGAAATCAGTGAGTATATAATGGATGTTTATGCTGTAAAACAAGGACACAGTGCAACTAGAGTAGAAATCATGCCGTCCCACAGACATAAACCAATGTTCTTTCTCTGCGTTCTCCCTCATGTCCCTTACTAGTTAATATTTTACCTCTTAGTTAAAATGCATTTTTGGCATGGGATTAGTCGGTGAAACTGCCTGTGAGAAACAGCCAATTTTATAACACACTTGAGTAGGTCTGAACAGCAGGTGCTGCCATACTCCCATGGTCTCTAGTGACAAGCCTTGTTCCACTATGTCTGAGATTGGAGTTGCTGTTTAGAGCTTTTATTTCTGAGTATTGCAAGGTCCTGTGAGAACATGAATGGCATTTTAGGCTGTCACTGGTGTTAAATCTTAAAATTTAGCTTCATTAGACAGAGTTTCTGATGGCATTGGTTGGGTATGTGTGGGTGTAAGAGACAGCTCCCTTAAAATTCTCGGGAGAGGAAAAGTCACTGCTCCATGAGCTACGTTCTGGTGGGCTCATCACATTGACAAGTGGATGACTCTGCACACTTGCTGTCAAGAGAGCATTGAATCTGAGACAGCTCTGACCTGATATGGGATAAGCTGCTCAGGGTTGCAGGTATAGAAGGAGACCAGAGGAACAGAGAGATGAGAAGAAGGTTGCATAATTGCTCAGAAATAAGACTAGGATCCAGTACTCTGGACACATGTTCTTAGTTATCTTCTATCAGCTTGTGCTGTCTTATTTAAAAAATGTACAAATTGAAATAAATAAATGTTGTCACTGTGTTAGTTATTACTGAGTTTTACAAAACATTATTTATATTTGTGATGTCCCTACTTTTTCAGCTTCTCATTGTCCTGCAGAAGTCTCAAATGGCACCATGAAAATCCATTTTAGATTTGTCAGCGGGAAGCCAGGGACTTGGTTAAGACTTTGTGCTTGAGCTATGGAAAAGACCGAGGAAATGAATTCAGGAGCGTAATGTCTGGAGTAGCAGATACCTTTGGGACCTCACCACTGAAAGGATTCACATCACTTAGAACCATGTCCCAGACTGCCTGCAGAGTGGAGAAGACACCCTCTGCAGTTTAAATTTGACATATAATTTCCAGAGTTTTTCCTCACCAAACAGTTAAACCACACTGATACCACTTAAGTCAATGAGTCTTTGCAGTCAAATACCACACAGACAGAAACTTACGCCTATTTTAAAGCTGATTAACTGAAAGCGAGGGAGGGTTCTGCAAGTAGGCTGCCATAAAGTAGGTGCTTGAGTTGATTTATTAAGTTTCATGGGGAAATTTCTGTTATTTTTCTGCTGATTCTGATTTTGTAAGGATTTTTTCCTTACCAAAGGGAAAGATTGGCAGGACTGAGACCATTTTCACTCTCTGAGTATGATTTTTAATTTTTTTTTTTACAATTTCAGCAAAAGCTTTGCCACTGACATCAGTGGAAATGATAGTTAAACTTGCCTGAACATGGGTTTTATTTTTAATTTAATACAATTTTTGGCAAGGAAGTGTTTCATTTGTTCCATAGGAACCCACTGTAATAGCTTGGCAAGACAGAAGATTTAAAGCCAGAAGTAACTGGGACAAAGGAAAAAAGGCATTAATTTTGCCAGATGAGGATACCTGATTTATTTAAAAGGATGCTCTTGAATGCTAGGAGGCTTGCAAAATGCAGTAAACTGAAAAGAACTTAACTAATTTCATAATTAAGAACTGGCTTCTAGCTTTGGTAGCAAACACATAAGTAAAGCTTTATTTTAAAATAGCACACGTATTAAAAGAGGTATTCCAAGTAAGATTCCAGAAAAAAACCCCACAGGTTTACAGCAGTCAAAAGAAAATAAGAATCCTTAGCATACACTGAAATGACTGCTATTCATATCTAATTAGACGAGGAAAAATATTTAATCCAGTGTAAGTTACTGGAAATTTATTCTGACATATTTGCATGTTAATTTTATTCTGCTTTCTGAATCTGTAGTTTAATCCCTTTTTTTACTCCCCTATTTCTCCAAATTCACCATTTTGATATCTGCAGTGTTGAGAAAAAGTTATCTTGAAATAGAGCATACCAGCTTAATCTTTTCCTGCCTTATGTGCAAATACTAATGTCATTTTGATAGTCTTCCTGTATTAAATATATATTAATGATCATATCTTAGAATGAAAGAAGCTTGTTTTCAAAGAAACCAGCCCTCAGTACTTGATTATTTAACAGAATAAGCTTTTATAAACTTTCTATTTCATAGGTTAAAGATTTATTACAATTGTTGTTATTATTATTAATTAGAAAAAAAAAAACAGGTACATTTTGGTCTCTTTTTTCTTGATTTGCTATGGATGAAAAATAGATTAACTGATATCAATAGAGTAATTGTGATGTAAATGAGATGCTAATTCGGAGCTTTAAAAATGTACTCTCTCTTTTAATTAGATCTCTTTTCCTAACTTTAGTATTTATACTTTAAAATCAGGAAAGATTGTAAGTAGAATGAAGGCTGTGTCTTGCTTTCAGAGTAGCATGCTAGGTTTTACTTAGGAATGCAGCTGCTAAAATTGTCATAAGGAAGAGCTGTAAAGAAAAAAAAATTGGAGCATAGATGTTGTGTTTCACTTAAATTTATGAACTGTCTTGGCGCTAGGCGGCAACAGGCTCACAACAAATCCCTGTATGTTGCAATTTCCTCCAGAGAGCCTTTCCTATAAACACCAAAGCCCTTTAGGGTTGGGTGGACAGGAATACCACGCTAATACTTTAATTCTATTATGCAGTAAATCACCGTTAGACCAGACAGAGAGTCTCGCAGGTTGTCACCACCCAGCAGCTGAACCAGCAAAGATGGGAATGATATAGGTCAGAGGTTTTGCCACCTGAAAGGTCATAAAGTGTACTGGAGGTGGGAACTTTACACTCTAGCTCATGTGGACGCCGAGTAAAAACTAGGTCTGCGGTCTTGTTGCTGACATCAAGTTAAACCATGTTTGTACTGAAAGGTATCCCAGCACACCCAGTACAATTAAACCTGCTAGAAATGTCATAGTTTATTACCCCACCTGTTGGATTCAACTACTGCCTTCATGGTGATGACATCTGCAGTTTAAGCCTGGCAAGCTGCAAAGGAATTAGCGAACACACACGCGTACCCACACGCCCACCCCGCTTCTGCGCTGCGTTTAATACGCTTTCCGGCATGCCCAGGAAGCCAGTACAAGCGGTCTGGCAAAGCAGGACTTGACCTGCAGATCCAGGAGCACTCCAGAGACCAGCAATGGAATTTTGCCACTTCTGACTGATCCCATATAATTAGAGTAGATCACAATATAGCAGGGTAATAAAACACGCTGTTGTGGTGTTCTTCACGTAAGCACAGAAGAGGTGAAGAGGGAAAATGAGACCCTTTCATTTTCTCTATTGGAAATATCCTGGTCTTTTTAAATACACTGTCCCTAACTAAAACTTGATTACTAGGACCATTTCCTCATAACTGTATACAAATCTTACCATGTAATCTCTGCAAACTTGCTTTCATGTGCCAATAATCAGTGTTTTATGTGCCCAATTGCAAGTGGTGTCTTTTTAAAAAGAGTAAAAAAAACCCAAGTACTTGAAGAGGGCCTACAAGAAGACTGGAGATGGACTTTTGAAAATTACATGTAGGGATAGGACAAGGGGCAATGGCTTTAAACTTGCTTTCAGGTTTAGTTCAGACGTAAGGAAGAAATTCTTCACTAGGAGGGTGGTGAGGCACTGGAACAGGTTGCCCATTTGTGGCTACCCCAACCCTGGTGTGTCCAAGGCCAGGTTGGATGGGGCTTTGAGCAATCTCGTGTAGTGGAAGGTGTCCCTGTTTGCTGCAGGGAGCTTAGAACTAGGTGATCTTCAAGGTCTCTTCCAACCCAGATCATTCTACAATTCTATGATAAGTACTAATAAAATGCTGAGAGAAACTCCTAGTTTCAAACAGGCATTCATGTTGAAATTCAGGAAGGAGATAGTGCTTAAACTGCCGTTTTACTTTGACCTTGCTGGTGCAACCAGCCATGGGCATCTCTTACCATAAGAAAGAACAGATACTGAGATAATAGGAAATATCTTCAGTTAAGGAGTTAGTTGGATGTCACTGAGGCACAACAAAGCCCTACTAATTTTATTTTCTTCCCATAGAGTTCTCCTAGGGTGTCAGGTCTTGGTAGATTTTAGTTATTTATTTTCTTTCTATTGTTCCTGACAAAGTAGCATTTCTGGGGCAAATAGCTTGCTCAGAAACCTCTTCAAGAGAATCCCATAAATCTAATTATAAAAAGCCCTTAAAGTCCCACAAAATATTGGCTTCTCCTTACTACAGTCTGAAAGAGGGGAGTATAATGTAACAAAAATGAGAGACATCTTTCCATATTTTTAAGATATATTCTATTAACCCCAGTTATTTTCAGCAGAAGCCCTTGATTTCTCTGAGCATGTGTCATGCATGACCTGCAGAGATATTGCTGTAAAAATATCTGTGAAGAAGAGAAATACTGGAGAAATTATGCAACCTTTCCACTTCCATATTGTGTTTTACAAACTTCTCAACTCAAGTGTCTTGGGTAATTCTTTGATAGCTCCATTGGGAAAAATTATAACTGTACACTGACTCCTACATTCTCTCACATACGTCTGTTCTGTTGTATCACCAATATGAAGTGTAGGCAGTGAAGTTTCCCAAATGAATTTGTGAGAGAGAATGTGTTGAAGTTGTGGACAAAGATAAAGAAAATGAAAAACCTGATTCTGTTTCAACACAGTTATAAGTCTGATCAAAATTTCAGATAAATTGTAACCTTTGCTGTCATGAAGGAACTTATTGTATGGAGCATAATATTCTCAGGATCAGCTTTCATCTTATTTTGTTTTGGTTTTTTTTCAGTCCAATTTGCTGATGACAAGTAAATTGCGGCTGATGTCTGGAGTAATAAAATGGAAGATCAGGATCTCCACTCTCTCCCTTGCATTGTTGTCTCTCTTGGAGAAATTCTCAGTTTGTTCCTCTTTTTTTGGCAGATCTGAAATGTATTGCAGAACAACAAATGCATATGTACACAGGAGTGATAGCTAATGGGAGTGACCAGTACGTCTCCAATTATGACTGATAGCATTCTACTGCCTTTATGCTTATTTTAAAGTCCCCTTGACACAGATTGATTAAAGGCAAGGACCCATATGAACTTATGAAAAATTTATGGATTTTTGAAAGAGCTTTAACATGTACCATTTGAGAACTAATCATTTCTTGGCTGTCACTATTTTCTTTCCCCTTCTCTCCATCACAAAATCTCTTACATTGGGAATATATGCTTAATAATAAAAAACTGATGCTGTGGATTAAAGAATAAAGATGTCACTGGATAAAATAAAACAACAACAACGGGAAAGAAATTAGGTTTGTATGATTTTAACTATTCTTTAATCTGCTTCTGGGCAACAAAAGTGATTTGTGTCAGCCGTTATTGCATTAAACTTTAATTTTCTTCCACAAGAACAGGATTATATAAAGGAGTATTGGATTGCACTCAGCATGGATTAGCTGAGCGGTGTCTTTGCTGCCAAGGAGCAAATGGATTTCCTTCCTTTTGTGATTTATATTTTTATTGCTGTTTTTTCCCCCTCCTTCTAATTCCCATTACCCGTCTGTTTGCCAGAACTGAGACACCCTCAAGAGCAGCAGAAAGGCAGGCAGAATTATTGGCTTATTGCACATATTTACGTTCCAAGGATGCTCTCTAGCCAACGTCAAAGGAATAAGCTAGCCCTCAGCCATAGGAACTGATTGCTAGTTTAAAACTGAGAAATTAAAAGCTTATTGTAAAAAGGGCATAGTGTTTTATTCTTGAATTAAACATATATGCATAATCAGCTTAACTTTTCCCTTAAAAGTTGATAAACATTTCTAGAGTTTTACCTAATGGTAGATCAGCAAAGGTTTGCTGGAAATATAAAATGACGAATGGTCAAAACAGAGATGCTGGCAGTGTGAATGGAAGAGGAAAAAAACCTCACTCACTATAGAGGCAGGGAAAATAAAAAATTTGCAGGGATAAAAAGCAGAAGATCAACTATAAACCCTCTACTAATAGACTGAATGTCATAAATTGCAGTTTGTATTTTGCAGTACATTTTAGAAATTACTAATGAATTTTCTCGTTTTGACATTTTAAGCAGTAAGGAGCTGCTTGGTGGTAGATGAGACAGACGTATTTAAGGAAAAATATTTAAGCTATTAAGTTACAGAAGATGGTTTGGGTTTCTAGGCAGTGAAGTACAGCAGCCCAAATGCCTATCTTTAGCCTCTCTTGGGCAGATCCAGCAATAAGAAAGAACTTTCAAATGCAACAAGAAAGAACTTGCAAATGCAACAGGAAACTAGAAAAGTGTAGCAAAGCATAGAGAAGCTATTGTCAAAAAATATAGATGGAAGGTCTGATCCCCACCACAGGGATGAAGTAGGAGCAGAAGCAGGCCCTGATGTCATTACATCACCGAAATAATTCTTAGTAATAATAAGTTCCAGAGCACATTTTCCATGGATCAGTCATAAAAATATTTTGTGGGTGACAAACAGACCAGAAACTTGAAACTGATATGTTTAACTGCTGAAACCTGAGCTGCCCTTGATCCTGTGCTTAAATACTTTTCTTGACATTGCACATCCGTTTCGTGGTCTAGAACTTAGTCCACAGTCAAGCCTGGCCCAACCATTTAGTTTTGCAAGGCAAACCTGACCTTTCCATAAATTAACATGTAATAGAAGTACATTAAAATTTCACTTGATTCCTCACTCGGCAGTGCTGCCTACAGAATCTGAGCAAAGGATGCTTCCACGCTATTTCAGGTCAGAGCTGGAGGTTTTCCTTGTTCAGATTACACAGAAGGAGTCTTAGTTCATGGCATTTAGTTTCTTGGTACACAAAAAAAGAGTGAGTTATTGTTATATTATCAAAATTAATCTTCATGATTGTTGCTATTTTATTTTCTGAAATTGTTGAACTAGACTAGTGAGTATTGTCTCACTCTTTTTTTTTTTTTTTTGTAACTGTTAGATTTCTCAGAAGTAGCTTTCAGCTCATTGGTAAATAGAACATTTAAGCATTTAAGTCATCATGCATTTTCCACACAGGCATTTAGTGCCTTTAGACTACAGACAGAGACACTAGTCTGTCAAACACTAAATCAGAGAGCATATTTCCTGCTGCCTCTATCACATCAGGAAGATATACAGAGAGATTCCCTATGGTGGCTATAAGACTTTGTGTTTGCCTGCCATTTCTCTAACATGAAGGAACTATTTGTGATAGAATAAATATTGCACTATAGAATAATGTAATTGAAGTCAATTACTTTTACTGAAAAAAGAAAAATCCCAAATGATTCCCCCCTTTACATGCATACACAAACCAACATTCTCCCCCACCATGCCCCAAACAGAGAAAGGTAAGATTGTGTTAGCACATTCATCAAAGTCTAAAGCAGTGGCTCTGCTTTCAGAGAGGCCTCTGTGAAATGGAGCACAAAAAAAGCACAGGTAACTAGCTGCTAGCCTGCATGAGTCTCAGGCAGAAAAACCGGTTCTCTTAAAACTCAGAAAGAAGCCATCCAATAGATGTTGCACTTGCACTTCTCCCTCTTACCTGATTAAATTGAGGTAAAATTCATTTAAATAGAGATTAGAGGTTGCTCCTAGAATATTAATCTCCTGCTATTGTGAGCAGACACTTCATATGCTTTTATATGCTCATCATATTATATTTGAAATGTAGTTATATTTTTCTTATGACTTTTTCACCCCCACTACTCTTCCTGGGATGTATTTTTCAGGATGCCATGAGACCTTTTGAATTTCTCCTCAGTCTTCGCAGCTTCGCTGAGTTATCTTTTTTATTATTCATAGACAGAAATGTAGATGTGATAGTAGAAAATGGCCCTTTAGGAAGTGATGTTTATGATCTTGTTTGCATCTTGATTCTGAAATTGGTTCTGTTCTGTCTTAAAGACAAGTCAGCTCAGCATGCTGGGATGCACAGGCACCAAACCCACCAAGGTGATCTTGCTCTGTAGATGCAGAACACAAGTTGTTCATGCCAATAGCTTGGGTTAGGGGGATGCACTAATAGGACTCCACGTGGCTTGTGTCACAAACCTGGGTTGTATGTCACCTGTGCAGCAAAATTGCACTTCATGTGCAAGCCACAAAGTATCATCTGCAGGTACGTGTGCATGAAACACACCATTTTGACTTGGATTTTATGTGGAAAACAACTGGTGTCAGATGTATCGTACACTGGTGGTGAGAGGATCTCAAGTCTTTACACAGGTAATCTCAAATTATCAGTTTTGAAAGACACTGTTGAGCTGTTAGTTTCTTTCAGTTTTTCCTGGTCATTTTTTTTTCTACTTGGCTGTAGAGACATGGAACTTTATGAGTAAAGTTTTTCTCAAGTTTTCCAACTTAATTGTGCAGATGTTTGGGCAGAACTTCTGATTCTAATGGGCATTAGCCTGCTATTGGCTGTCCTTGTAATATTTCAAGAAGTTGTCATGTAAACGAAACAAAAGAGTTAATGAATTATTTTGCATTTGAGGAAGATTTAACTTTGCTTCAATCTCACTAAAGTATGGTGGAAAGCCCCTAGTTTTTTCATCGCAAATCTTCTACATAGCTCAAATGAAATGTATCAGTGGCTGAGTAAATTTCAGGCATATCTAGCTATATACAAACCTGTAACAAGCATGCCTTTGTTTTTCATTCTACCTATGTACTCTCCAAGTCTGACTCGTGAAGATGTAGGCTATGATTATGCTGTTCTTTTTGACAGTGACTGTCAATCAGAGCAAGTCACCGCTGAAGATATTTATATATTGGTTAGGTTTGGATTGCTTTAGGTTTTCAAACTCAATAAACAATTTCTGGGATACTTTTTCACACTTGGACATTAACTCTGATTAACTCGCTTTCAGTAGCGGAAAACTCTTTTCAGCAACAGCTTGAGAAGATCTTAAGCTGTTATAGCACAGCTCTTTTCTTAGAAAAAGTAAATACCTTTAGTATTTTGTCCAAAGTAATATGAAACGAAATGTGAATGATGCATTCTCCTGGTTTCAACTGCGATATAGTTAATTTTCTTCCTAATACCTGGTATAGTGCTATGTTTTGGATTTAGGATGAGAATAATGTTGATAACAGGCTGATGTTTTAGTGAGCTGTGCTTACACTAAGTCAAGGTCTTTTCAGCTTCTCCTATTGCCCTGCCAGCGAGTAGGCTGGGGGTGCACAAGAAGCTGGGAATGGACTCAGCCAGGACAGCTAACCCAAACTGGCCAAAGGGATATTCCATACCATACGACATCATGCTGAACATATAAACCAGGGGGGAGTTGGCTGGGAAGTGGTGACTATTGATCGGTGACTGGCTGGAATAACAGGGCCAATAGCCTGAAATTAGAGTGTAGGGAAGCTAAGCATCTGGGATCCCTTTCTAGGGAAGAGGGACTACCACTATGACAAAGTGGTTGGAAAGGGGCATAAGCCCTCAGCCTCTGGAGGCAACTCCTGTTGGGCATGAAGGAAAGATATCCCTTCAAGGAAGATGTTATATGTTACCCAGGTAAATGGACCATAATGGAGAGATATATCCAGTACCTGAGGGAGTTAACTGTACTGGAGGTGACTTATGATGACCTAGAGCACAAGTGGTTATCCAAAGATCCAAATGAAGTCAAGTCCACGCAACCCACCTGCTGGAATTTGGTACGGAGTGTACCATCATCATATACCAACTCATTGGCAGTAATGTCTGGTAAATAAGGCGAAAGCCAAATGGAGGATGAATTGCCTGGACAATTCTGGCTATACAAAGAAAGTCTCTCTTCCTCCCTATGGGTCTGTGCCTCTGCTGTGGAGAAACTATTCCTCGAGTTCCAGCAGTTCAAGGAGGGTATGTCTTACTCCCCACCTGTATGGACCAGTATCTCAGCTATTAGGAGTAAGCTTTTCTCTGTGTGCAGTGGGTACACACCATGGGCCACCCTGTGGTTTTACCTGCATGACCATGGAGAGGACCTGAGAAAGCGGGATGGAAAATCCAGCTTGACCCTAGAGGCACATGTAAGTAACTTGCAAGGAAAAACAGTAACAAAAGAGATTTCTTCCAGGAAAATTGCTGCTCCAGTTTCTAAAGGGCAGCTCCCCAGACAGAGGAAAAAGGCTGATTTTACTTCTGATCTTAATAAAAGAACTTCTAATTCATATTTACAAGAAGTGAGTAAGGAATACTATGACTAGAGGGGCCCTGTCTTTGATCATTATTATTATTAATAATAGTAGTACTACTACTACTATTCTCCCTTCCTTTTCTGTCTTGTTGAACTCTTTATCTCAACCCATGAGTTTTACCTTTTTATGAGTCTCTCCTCCATCCCACAGGGCACGAGTCAGCGAACGGCTGTGTGGTGTTCAGCTGCCCGTTGAGTTGAAATGCAACACGCATTCTTGGTACACTTTGCTACCAAGCCCTAGGTAACAGCTTCATTCCACCAGCAGTATATTGGTTACATTCCTACTATATGCATACTATAAAGTAAAATCTACAGCAAAATGCAGAGGCGCATGACTAGGTATCATGAGGCTATTTTCGGTATACATTGTGATGGCTAGTACTGTGTTCTTCAGAGGCTAAAGAAACTGGAATTTGATTTTTTTTTCCTAATCCATTTTATCATACTTGGAAAAAGACATGGAAACTTTGGAGGTGATTCAGCACAGAGTCATAAGACA
>WHYT01015762.1:330693-356248 GCA_009806455.1 Tetrax tetrax
CTCAGCCAGGACAGCTAACCCAAACTGGCCAAAGGGATATTCCATACCATACGACATCATGCTGAACATATAAACCAGGGGGGAGTTGGCTGGGAAGTGGTGACTATTGATCGGTGACTGGCTGGAATAACAGGGCCAATAGCCTGAAATTAGAGTGTAGGGAAGCTAAGCATCTGGGATCCCTTTCTAGGGAAGAGGGACTACCACTATGACAAAGTGGTTGGAAAGGGGCATAAGCCCTCAGCCTCTGGAGGCAACTCCTGTTGGGCATGAAGGAAAGATATCCCTTCAAGGAAGATGTTATATGTTACCCAGGTAAATGGACCATAATGGAGAGATATATCCAGTACCTGAGGGAGTTAACTGTACTGGAGGTGACTTATGATGACCTAGAGCACAAGTGGTTATCCAAAGATCCAAATGAAGTCAAGTCCACGCAACCCACCTGCTGGAATTTGGTACGGAGTGTACCATCATCATATACCAACTCATTGGCAGTAATGTCTGGTAAATAAGGCGAAAGCCAAATGGAGGATGAATTGCCTGGACAATTCTGGCTATACAAAGAAAGTCTCTCTTCCTCCCTATGGGTCTGTGCCTCTGCTGTGGAGAAACTATTCCTCGAGTTCCAGCAGTTCAAGGAGGGTATGTCTTACTCCCCACCTGTATGGACCAGTATCTCAGCTATTAGGAGTAAGCTTTTCTCTGTGTGCAGTGGGTACACACCATGGGCCACCCTGTGGTTTTACCTGCATGACCATGGAGAGGACCTGAGAAAGCGGGATGGAAAATCCAGCTTGACCCTAGAGGCACATGTAAGTAACTTGCAAGGAAAAACAGTAACAAAAGAGATTTCTTCCAGGAAAATTGCTGCTCCAGTTTCTAAAGGGCAGCTCCCCAGACAGAGGAAAAAGGCTGATTTTACTTCTGATCTTAATAAAAGAACTTCTAATTCATATTTACAAGAAGTGAGTAAGGAATACTATGACTAGAGGGGCCCTGTCTTTGATCATTATTATTATTAATAATAGTAGTACTACTACTACTATTCTCCCTTCCTTTTCTGTCTTGTTGAACTCTTTATCTCAACCCATGAGTTTTACCTTTTTATGAGTCTCTCCTCCATCCCACAGGGCACGAGTCAGCGAACGGCTGTGTGGTGTTCAGCTGCCCGTTGAGTTGAAATGCAACACGCATTCTTGGTACACTTTGCTACCAAGCCCTAGGTAACAGCTTCATTCCACCAGCAGTATATTGGTTACATTCCTACTATATGCATACTATAAAGTAAAATCTACAGCAAAATGCAGAGGCGCATGACTAGGTATCATGAGGCTATTTTCGGTATACATTGTGATGGCTAGTACTGTGTTCTTCAGAGGCTAAAGAAACTGGAATTTGATTTTTTTTTCCTAATCCATTTTATCATACTTGGAAAAAGACATGGAAACTTTGGAGGTGATTCAGCACAGAGTCATAAGACAAAATCAAGGAACAGGAAAAATATTTCACAGTAATAAATTAAAAAAAAAAGAGTTCTGTGTTTTAATTCATCAGAATGACAACTGAGAGATAATTTAATACTAATTTCTAATTACTTACATGGGAAAAGGTATAAGGTAATGTAACCCCTCTCCATTCTATCAGAAAGTGATCATAATAAGTCTAACAAACTGAAGAAAAAAATAAACATAAGCACACCGGAAGTAAGGTGTGAATTTTCAAGAAGTGTAAATCTTTGGAATAACAAAACAGCATTCTTCCAGTGGATTCTTTCTGGTCTGAAATCAAGACAATATAACTTTCTGAAAGAAATATTACAATTAGATTCCTAGTTATTTGGCTTGAAGGAGGTATTACTGGTCATAAGTGCACAGTAAAATGGTCTCACATGGCTTGAAAGTTGTTAAATACATGTAAGGTAATTATGCTTAAGCTTACTTGAGTTAATTCAACTATTTAATTTTTTTAAATTTCTAGTATTTTTATTTGTTAACCTGAGTGTTTTTGCAATGCTCTGTCCTATCACCTCCAGGAACCTAGCTTGATCAGGTTGAGCTGTGTCACCAAATTCATTGGTGTACAGCTGTAGCAAAAATAAATTTAAAAGTATTAAAAAGTGCTTTTTTTTTGTGATGCCATTTCCAATTCTTGTTTGAATTTTAGCTCCCTGGAGGACCTGCAGCCTCGTGTAAATATTTTAGCTCTCCTTTAAATACATTAAATTTAGCACCAAGAGTTGACCTAAGCAGGTCAGCAAAATGAACAGGGGAGTAGAAATTCACTTTTTGCAACTCCTTTTTCAAAACTTTTCATTTCTCTCTGTACAGGTTTTGCTCATATTGGAGGATTTTTTTGCCATATTTTTGCCTGAACCAGAAAGCTCTTATTTGCATCTTTTAAGATACGTGACTGATTGCAGAATAGACACCTGGTCAGAAGACTAGCCTACTGAATTTGTAGTTTCCATACGATTGTATTTTATGGTATTCAAAACTGTGCACTGTATATAAATCAAGGCTTCCAATTATTTAAATCAGTTTTCCATCTGACCTGTGTGCCGTACTTACTTGATATAAAAACACAATTAAGATTTTACTGCTCACTCTTTATGACAAGTATGAAAATATTAGATGCCTCTGTGACAGTAGCCAGGCAATTCTCCACCACAAATCAAGAGTTAACTTTAATTTTTCCAGACTCCAATATCCCTTTTATGAAATAGTGACAGAGTTGAGGTTTTGGTGTATTTCTGTGTTTTTATGGTATAGCAGTATATGGGAGCACAAGCTACCAAGAATGAAATATTTCTGGCTCTCCTTTAGAATGGGATGAAACTGAACTGAAAAGTTTGATTGCATTTCAAATGCTGGGCATGGATGTTCATTTGGTAAACCTAAGGTAATTCTGAAGGCCATTTTGAAACAGAGCATTTTAGAATTTGCCACAAAGCCCATTCCCGAAAGGATTTGAGAGAAAAAAAAGCTAGAATAAGAAGGAGCTTACTGTCTACTGCTCACTTAATGTATGTAGGTTTGGTAGAAGAGGGGTGGAGAAAATCTCTAAAAATCTACTAAAAAAGGCCTAAAAGTATATGCCCTGTATAGCATGACTGTATTTTAAATTCTTGTTTGTTTTTTTTTCCCTTTAGGAGTGAAAAAAGTAGTCCATCTTGTTTTTTCACTTGTCTCTTGTTAATCTGCTCTAGCAAAAACCAAAATCACTCAGTCTGTGGCTCAATTTAACCCAGTATCTCCCTGTGAAAGCACCATTTGTTTACACTGAGAATGAAGAATAAGGTATATGAAGAGATATTGGAATTCTGCCGTATGCCATAACATATGGGCAGTTTACACTGTACTACATTCACTTCATGGAGAGGATCCTGATGGATAAATGTATTGCATTATTGCATTTATTGCATTGTCCTGTCTTGAACCCTTAGTAAGGGTACTTAACACTTTCATAACATTGCAAAAGAATTAACTAATCCTCACCAAACTAGAGGTTTTGTAAATATTAATAAAGAAAATACACCTACAACTAGGGACAATGAGGCACAGAGTGAGCATAGAGCTACGCTAGTCTTGGTAATCAAGAGACTGGAGCTCCTGCTCTTTTCTCTGTTGTGCAGCACATGCCACTGCTGTTCAATTTGCTATATATGCAGCAGGCTTTGACATGTTTACGCATCTCTTTGTATATTATGCGCAAAATGATCTTGCACCTTCGTAGTGACAAAGAAATAGAGCTGTCAGCAGTTTCTCAAATACATGGAAATACAGAGAAATATATATATTTTGTGTTATGAGATATGACACACACTGGTACGAATTCAGTGGTAAGAAGGCATATAGCTGGGTAAATAAATGAGAGTTGTTAAAGTTAGATGTTGAAGGGCAGTTTTTCCTTTTATTTCTGCAGGTTGTTACCTGAGGTAGCATTGGTGAAATCACATTTATACTGGTATAACTGCACTGGTTCTGTATTTGAGGAATGAAACAAAGGGACATGGCAACAGAAGCATAAAGAGGCAACCAGCTTCTCCGTCCTCTTATTACTCTCCATCCCACATCTTCCTCTCTGGTGCTGTGGTTGTATGCATGCCTCAACCCAGTTCCCTAACCTTGAAAGTTATATTATTTTAAATCCTCCCTGAGCAACACCTACTTATGAAGATATAATCCCTTCTAAATGGCTTGCCTACTATGGTTTCAGTATGACTTCATATGGAACTCATAGTCATGGCTCTATAAATAAAACACAGCCTACAGGAACCATTTTCTGTTAAGTTCTTGGTTGCTGTGTTTACCTTTATTTTACCCTGATCATTGAACACATCAAACTGAGAATGTTTTTTTTTTGTAAAAATGGAGTCTATCGATCTTTTTGTTTGATTGTGGGTTTTTTTGTTAAAAACAGAAAAGTTGACTTCTAAGAGTCTTCTCAAAAGCCTGACCAAAAAACACCAACCAACCAACCAACCAAAAAAAAAAAACCAGCTGTAAGGAGCAGTTTCAGAAATTTCCTTTTAGAGTATTTCCATAAAATATATATAAGATGTCATTTCTTTTCATTTCCAGATAAATTGAAATATATTCCCACTTCATACTGTACACATTTGTAGCCTGATTTTGTAGAGTGATTAACGAGCTAAAGTAAGAAACTCAGAAGGATCTGTGCAAGACTGAGATCTGCACAGATCTGCACAGGTCTCACAAAGATCTTTTTATAAACTTAACACTGAGAACATCTGCAGTTTTAGTGAAGTCAGCTGAACCTCTTGAACTTTACTTTAAGCACACGTAAAATCTTTGAATTGTCAAAGATTGTAAATCCTTTTGGGTAGGAAGAGAATTTGCTTACTATTTATAACATAAAGAAAGCAATGTATCTCCAGGCTAGTAGAAATCTTTGGGTACAAGTGGTAAATAATAATCATTTAGGCCTTTTATCCTGTCCAAAAGTCATGCAAGGAGATATGAGGCTTGTCACCTCATGTAATTTCCACCATTAGATGCTCAGACATTGTTAATGTCATTTGTAACAGAAAACAGTCAGAGTTTAAATTTAGAACATGATACTTAGCTGTATTGTCAGATTTTATGAAGAATAATAATATTGCACAATTCTCCTATTTTTATTTTATTTAAATGTGACTGTCTTTTAAGTAAAACTTAGCTTGGGATTTATCATGGTATTTTTAAATTGGAGAACCTGATGTTGACATAAATTCATTGCAGTGCAAGCATTGAATGTTATTGTACATATGTTATGGCATATGGCAGAATTTCATCCCTCATCTCGTTCTTACGCTCTGTCCTCGGAGTCACAAAAAGGCTGTCCCATGAGATGACTCTTTGTTAAATTAGGTCAGCAACTGGAGGAGGCCATGTGTCAACTCTATTGCTGAATAACATGTCAGGGTTAACACTTCAGAATGATCTTCTCTTCAACCTCTCCTGGGAAGAAAGGAGAAATCTGACATAGATCTTAGACAGGCTGTAAAAGTCTCTGAGCTACTTCCCTTCAGATATTTATGAGATATTTTAAAATGTATTTTCTATGACTACGTTAACTACACTGTTGTTTTCAGACATTCGAAGCATATGAAACAGATGTCTGTAGGCAGAACTACCTTCAACTCTGTGAAGCTCCTATAGTGGTGTGTACATAGTGTATGCATGAATGTATCATACAATCAGGAAGAAAGGGCTGACCTTGCACATAATGCCTTGGCTGCTTACAGTACTCATAGTAAAAGAATGATTTTGCATCAATTTGTCTCCACAGTCTCTGGATTGCTTTGCTGTATCCTGTTTTGCTTTACACGAAGCCACACACAGAGGGGAAGGGAGGAATGTCAGTGTAACATGGAGTGGTGTCTTTACGGTATATCCTCTCAAGATGTGATCTTGCCCCAGCCTTTCAGACAGATGGAATTTTTACCCCTGTTGCTTTACCAGTGGTTCCATTTCCATTGCCTTTCTGCCACCCATGATTTTATAAAACTTTACCACCGCCACTCTCATTTGCATCTTTTTCAGGCTGATGAGTATAAGCCTACTTAATTGTTCTTCAGTGCTGCAGGCTTTGATTAGCTTTGTTGCTGCCTTTGAACCTTTTCCAGTTCTTCTATTCACTTTTTCAGATGGAAAGTTTAGTACCCCATGGTATTCAAGAGGCAGATGTGCCATGGATTTACACGGCGGCTTAATTATGTTCTCTGGTTTCTGTTGTTTTGTTTTGTTATTTATTTACCACTTTCTTAATAATTCCTAACATTTTATTTACTTTTTTTTTTGCCTGCTACTGAGAACTGGCCTAAAATTTTCATGGAAGTATTGACTTTTCTCCTAAGTCTCATTCCTGAATAGTACCAGTCAGCTCAAATCAAACTCAGACTTTAGGGCTTGTTAGGTTTAAGTTACAAAATTTAATTTATTCTTTGACGCACAGTTAAGACTTGGATCTATGAATCAGCAATGAATAGAAGTTTCCAGGCTGTTCTGACTTTTTTTTTTTCTCTTTTAATATCCCAGCACAGAATTTCTGACCATATTGTCTGGAATACAGGAGTGACAGTTTTAGCTGCTTCTCTTCCAGAGAGATGACTCGTATAGAAATGGGTATGTAGAAAGACTCCTAGAATAAAGAGAGTGCCTCTTAGAGAGGAGACTGAAATACTCTCACTTGTTTAGCCTAAAAGGGGCATGGTCACTATCCATAAATACATTTTGACGGTAAACACCCAGGAGGGAATGCCCACCAAGCTAAAGGTCAGCTAAAGGTCAACACTTGCATAAAACCAAATTAGTGTAAGCAGTGAATAAATTTTATGCTAGGAGTAAGGTAGCTGCTAACTTTAATGATATCGCGTTACTAGTGGCAATAGTGAGGAAAGAAAAAAAAAAAGCTGTTTTTACTGCATACTTTAGAAGTTGAAGAGAGATATCATTCTGATATGCTTCTTGCAGAAGCAGGAAACTAGACTATGTAGAATCCCTCTACCCTTGTCTTCTATGCATATAAGTAGAAAAAGTACATTTCTCATAATTCGAACAGAAAAAGGAGAAGAAAAAAAAAAAAAAAGAAGCAACTGTGCCCAAACCTTCCAAGAGGTTTTTGGTCTGGTATTGGAACATATACGACTGAACATAGTATTTCTAGTAAGTCTATGCAAAAAATACAGGTTATGACTGAATCTTTGTTAATATGTTTCTCCTTCTTGCTGTATTGTTTAATTTTGAAAACAAATAATATGTGCTCTGCAGATGCAATATTTGTCAAATGGGTTTTCTAATTAGTAATGTTCCTTGAATGAGTGGAGTGGATATTAAAAGTATGATTCCTGTTTGCTATTTCTGGCATTTCGACTGCCCCTTGAGTTTGAATGTTCCTTCTCTTTATCTTTTTAAACTGATTGCGGGCCTCACCTTATCTGACGTAAAAATACCACTCAATAGAGACAAAGAGAAGGAGAGAGGAAAGTAGAATTTGTGCATTTGTAGTGTCATTTGAATTGATGTAATGTACCCAAGTGACTGAATTGCAGAACACAGTATGTTTCCTGAGCCAAACTCTGGATGCGGAATACAGCTTATGTTCATTCTTGTCATTCACTTCTCCCACCCCACTTCCTCCTCTTACCATCTTCTTTAGTGACAGTTGCATTCCTTTCAAGCACATTTTCTTATTCTAACTCTTTTATTTAGGATTTTTCACACATCCTTCACATCTCCTTTACAGTCTCCAGTCAATAAGCGCTAAGACCTAAATACTCCTTTTCACTTCATGGCTATTCCCTTATCACATGCATTTTCTGTTGCCTGAAGGCAGATCTGTACAATTTTTGTTATTGAAATCTGTTTTTTTTTTTTTTCTTCCCAAGCAGATGGAGGATGTGTAAATGTGTCTAAAGACTGAGAATACCATTAACTTGGTTTTTACAGAGCCCTGGGAGACACAATGTCTCTCTGGCTCTATTTAAACCAGGCTGAAAAAAAAATAGTAATAACTCCACAATACAAGCAAAGCAACTTTAGCACATTATTGTGTCTCTCTTATAGCTCTGTCTGCAGGATGCACTTCTGCTGCTGCGCATCAATCTTTTGCTCTTTGCAAGAGAACACAATCCCCAAATCATACACAAGCTGGATTTACATTATTCCATTAAGTATTGATTGCAATGCTTGAAGCCTTTATTGTTGCAATTTATCAGAGCTTTTTGCACTGTGATGCGTAGAAAATAATACTGCCCAGCTACTGCTTGTGCACTGATAGGGCAGAAGTGGTCAAGAAGTGCTGTTACTATTCATTTTTTCTTCTAAGTCAGTAGATTCAGAAGGGAAAGATATGTTAACCCAATTTGCTCAATACCTGGTGTAAAATCAAGAGCATCCAGTCTCTAACTGGGCATAGAGATGTGAATTATAATTATTTTACAAAATGTGGATGGCCTTCTCTTACTGCAGCTCTATCAGACTAAAGTCAATAAATGCAAAAGATTAGAAACTCCTTTTTTTTTTTTTTGGCAGAGAGGGATGTTCAATCTTATTACTTTTATCAGAGCTCATCTAGGCTCCCTGTTTAACTTCAGACTGGAGTTATTGCTTCAATAAAACATAAGATTAAATTTAAAAAAAAAAATTGAATATATTCAGCAATATTTTAAACAAATGATCATACGACTGAATGAAAAAGTACATAGGCATAAAGGAGCCAAGGCTGCTTTCTGAAACGTTTCACACGAGTTTTCTGTTCTCTAAATATGCTTTTCATAAGTGATGACTTGGAAGATAACAATTCTGAAAAACATCTGAGTCAACTCTTTGTCAAAATATTGCTTCTATACACGTATATTTATACAGCTAAAAACAAGTCTGAAGGGTGTGAAAGAGAAATCTAAACCAACAGTGAAAGTTTGTCTGGGCCAGATCCTGGCTGAAGTAAATTAACATGACTACATAAAAACTACCTCGTTTCTATTAAAATATTGGTTTAACTTCATATGATAATTTTTAAAACATTGAGACTGTTGTCTGCCCCAACTTTTTACAAGATTATTAGACATCCGAGCTATGACTAGTATGGATATTTTGTAATTCATACAGATAATAATTTCATCTCTAAACTGTAGGAGGGTAACTTGAGCATTGAGCTCACCATTCAGGAACAGCAGAGATCCTCAGCTGTCTCATCTTCATTTGTTTGGCCACTAACGGATCTGAAAACTGTCAAAGCTGTCTAAAACATCATTTAGTTTCATTGATGGTTATCTTTGAGCTTGTCAGCATTTCAAGGGGATTCTCAGGTACGGGCCTGATTCAAGGGGTTGTTACAGTGCCTGTCCTACTGTGTAAAAGATGCAGGTTTATCTGTTATGTGTGCAGTGTTGGTTCATGTCCTCACATCGGCAGGCAAGAGATTTGAAGATGGGCTGCTTTTTTTTAATCATTCAGTAAAGTCCTTCAGAGGATGGAGCACCACTGCAGCCACCTCCACTTTATTTTTTTCCAAAGCTGAAAATCACAGAGAAGATTCACCACGTGTGGGTGGAAGGGGAGGCAGCTCCTTCCCTCCAGCTGAGAGCTAGTGGAGTTGGGACCTAGATCTGCTGTACAAAGTAAGGGCTCTGGTATTGCCATACAGATGGTTAGCTTAGGCTGCTCCATGCCAAAATAGTTGCTGTTGTGAATGCAACTGGTGGACATCAATAAATTGCTGTGTCCTTCAGGAGGAACCTGAAAATCTATTTCAGGATTCTGGTAGATGACAGGAAACACTGTGAGCTAATATAATAATGCTCACCCTTGCAGCATCAAAGTTCTGTTGTGGAGTTTGCACTTGAAAAACAACAGAATGACCCAAGGATTCCCTCAAGATTCTCATAAACACTACTTCATGCAAAATGGAAATGTTTCCAGAGTTTAATCCTGGGATACGCATGCAGGACAATCCTATATGTACAAGGATGAACCTGCATATGTACCTGAAAGTTGCTCTGTCACCGCAAATATGCACAAAAAATAGCAATGTTCTTTTTCATCTCTGTCTTTGTTTTGAATTTATTTAATATTTAATGTGTGTTTTTAACTGTACTATGATAATTAAATGACTTTGTTAAATCTGGATGGACAGTCCAGATAAATCACATAGTTTTCTTGTATCCAACTGAAGCAGTACCATCTCAGCTCTGAGATAAAAATTTCTGAGTGCGTGGAGGTGCATGAGAATAAAAGAGAAATCCTACCTTATTTTCCTCTTTGGGGCCTGGCAACAGTCCACCTGAGTATGCTGAGAGCACTCTTGGCTAGCACAGTTGACAATATCAGCCTGTGAAAAGCTTCTGCAGAGGGATAGATGAAATAAAATCCAAGCCCTTCGCTTCACAGCTTTGCATTGGCCAAAATATCTGGCTTCTTGGAAATGTACATTCTCTGCCACGTCAAGGAGTGACAAGGTTGATACTCAGACTGGCAGAAACATTTCTGGGAAAGTGTGCTGGAATCCCTTCAAGAGTTTCTGCTCACAGCATAGCCCAGCATTTGTAATGTAGAGCATGACTAAAATTTGGAATAGGGTTCTCCACATTGTACATTCTGCGGTATGTACACTAAGAAAAATACACTGCTAGAACAATCTGTGAAGTTTTAAGACAATGTGAAGAGGAGTGAAAACATAGTCTTCTCTACACCTTCTAGGAAGCATCGCGCTATTGGTGTATCTACTCAGTTTTTCTATGTAAACATTAGTAATGTAATAGATCTCTCAGTACTCCTCATGCCAAAGCTGGTCTTTTCAGGATCCTATGTCTTTGCATAAGTCTCAGATTATAAAGATGGAATTGAATTCAGACTGCAAGAGAAGAACATCAAGGGCAATTAAACTGCTCTGATTTTTTTACAGAAGTGAACACTATATGTTTAGAAATTGTGTTGAAAGGTAGGACCTTAGGTCAATCAAATGTTTTGTACACAGTTCTAATGAACAACTGCTTCTGGGAAAGGAAGGAGAAAGGGAGCTGGTTGTATTTTCCTCTTTTTCTGTGTTACTAGATTGTGTCTTTTAAGTCACATGTATTTCCCTGGTAAGAGTCATCACTTACAGCTGGGAAGATTTATTTTTTTTTTGCGTATCTCTAATAAAAAGGCTTTTAATTGTACCTCTACTTGAAAAAAAGGCCAACAAGCATGAAAAAAAACCCAGAAAGTCATTTAATAGTCATGCTGAATATCTTAACATTTTATTTAACTGCTTGTGTTCCAGCACATCTCTGTGGTGCAAACTGAGACAATGTCTAACTCAAAACTCTTCTTAACTTGTATAATGTTCAGCATGTGACATGGAATTTGCATTGGATTCAGTCGCAGACTTTTGTTTGTAGAATGCCTTTGAGGCATTTTCTTATGGAAGGATGATGGGATAGTCTGCAAGAGTAGGAAATGGAACTTGAATAAAAGTGAAAGGCCTTCCATAGCAGAACAAAACTGGCATTCAGCCTAGGTTTGTATAGAAATTATCTGAAATAATTTATGAGATGCTGTCCAGTAAACAGAGTTTATCATCTAAAGAGCCACAAAGAAAAAAAAAAAAACCATCGTTTAAGGAAACCATTGTAAGGATAAAGTGGAAAAGAGGCTATAAATCTTGGCTTGATGGAGCTGTTTTTCTAAAATTTGTCTTACCAGGCTTAATGAACGATGATGGTTTGGGTTATTGCATGGATCTCTATTTGCAACATAAATTCTGAAGTTGTATCTTTATCAAGCAGAGACAAAGCCAGGTCCTCACACTTTTTTTTTAAAAGGAAGTCCATCATTTCTGCTACTTCTTATGAAATTGGCTCTTCATTAAGAAAAAAAAAACAAAAAACAAAAAAAAAAACCCCACTGCTATCTCTCCTCTCAGTAATTCTACTTAAAGTTTGACCTATTTTGTTGACCTGATGGATCAACATGCTATTTTGTGTTACAATAATTCTTATCTTAAATGAATATCCTATGACATCCCAAGTACTTCTCTTTACAAACACTGTCATACAGTAAATACAACGGGTATTACTCAGTTCTCCAGTCACCCTCAGATTTCTCTTTATACGTCTCCCTCAGACAGCTCCAGTGGCACAAGTTGACTACAAAACCACCGAATCCTGGTTTAGAGCCCAAGGCAAAGAAAATAAGAATGACCACCAGGCAGCTAGTTTTCAGTAACAGTCCCAACATTTTTTTCAGCTGGTTTGGATGCAATGTGAGAAAGCAGAGAGTTATTTCACGGAGCCGTGAGTAGTCATATTCCAGTACCTGAGTACAAACACATAGAACAAGAAACTGCCTGGAATGAAAACAGAAAGGAAACACTAGCACTGAAATAAGATAAGTAACAGGAAAAAGCTACAGTGTGGGGAATCAAAATGTCTTTGTGTGTGTATACAAATGAAGATAGCAATAAAAACTAAAATAATCTGGAGTCAGGATCTGATTATAACTCTGTAGATATGTTGCACTTATAAATACATTTTGCTCACATCAGCCTCTTTTTTTCTAGCGACCCCCTCTACCCCTAAACCAAGCATGATATAATGGCCATGTATAAAATACTATAATTCCTGAAGTAGAGTTACTTTTAGATATGATTAGTGTCTGTAATACATATGGTCTTGACACGATGACGATAATTTTATTCTGAGGCAATAAAAAGATGTAATAGTGCAAGTGACATCAAAGAGGAGAGAATTATATGTGCACAGAATTCTCTGTAGTATTTTAGAAGTTCCGTTTGGCAAACAGAGCTGGAAAATCAGGAACTCAGACTGAGCCTGTGGAGACAAGCTTAGAGGTCTCTAGGAAGTTTATTCAAGTTTACAAATCAATTTGTGAAGTTCCTGATCACGTGGTGAGGAGAACACCTATGCAGAGACACCTCACAACTGTCATTAAATGGTCTGGTAGAAACATCTTGATCTATAATTCTTTGATGTTGTTTTATAGTAAGTTGAAATGGTAGTAAAAATTTGTTTAAATTATCCAGACCTTTTCAAAGAGACTTTTCCAGTAATCTGATCCAGCATACCAAAGGTTTTCCAAGTATCTTTATGCTGCCAACACTTTCAGATTGAGTTGTCACTGCTTGTCATCAATCACAGTCAAAAGTCACAAAAATAGGAAAAGGAAGCAAAGCTGATGGGTTCTTAGAACCATGTTTGCGTTCACTCTGTATTACGAATTAGATATGAATACATGTTGGAATACAACTTGACAACAAGTTGGAAATATTCCAACTGTAGGAAAACTACGTTCCGTGATAGGAAGCACCAGTGAAACTAGTCTGTATATCAGGTTGCTGGGTTGTCATCATAATCTGAATCACAGTCAATAACAAAATTGACCTTGGTTGTTGATATAGCTCTAGTTTTAATGTCTGGAGACTCACATTTTAAATCTTTTACACCTAAATCTAGAAACACTGGAACATGTATAGTACATTCTATGTTCATTTGATTCTGTAATTTATAACCAGGAGAGTTGTGAAGCCTGAATAATGAGGGAAAAGAAGTTACTAAATAACTTTCAAAAAAAACCCCACCCTATAATCTCTCCTGATAAAACGGGCTTTTTTCTAAAGAGCTGGATAAGTTGAAGTACCATGGAGTGCCTTCTTGAATAGTAGATATGTCAAACAGTACTATTTTTTTTCAGTCTGTTTATAAAACTTGCTTCATGCCAGTGTTTTGGAGAGGACTGAGAGTAGGAGAGAGGGCAATTATGAAGAAGAAAGTACATAACACTGTTAAGTACCTATCTCCTTCTTCCCACAGCTTTCCTTTTAATTCCTTTCCTTCTGATGTGTCCTTAATTTACTACTTTATTTTCTGGCATCTGTACTAAATGTTAGAGAGACAATACTTTTTCTAATTTCTGTGAGTTATGTTCAGGTAATTATTTCAGGCTCCAAACATTTTGATGTGGATTTGTACAGTTAATTGCAAAGTTGAGTAGCTAGCCTACCACCACTACTGGGAAGCAGCTGGAATGCATTTCAGATTGGATCTCACTCAGATTTATAACCATACTTGGTGATCTATATACACTATGAAAATATTTTTGTAATTAATACATATTTACATTGTAATAATATATGTGAGAAAAAAAAATCCTTAAATATTCTTCATTCTAACATTTATTTATCTATAAATTCACTTCATGCTTCCTGGTATATCACTGTGGGAATTCCTTGCACATGAGGAAAGGGGGACAGGGCCATGAAGCCTGAAAGATAACTTAAATAGATGCAGTTCTCTTAGGTGTTTTGAATTAAAGTTCTCAAAGGAAGTTGGCACACGTCTCCAATCCTCCCTCTTACTTCCCCCTCCCACTTCCTCTTCCAAAAAGAACACAACCAGTGAAAATGAGTAGCTATAGTAACTATAATCTGATTTTTGAAAGACCAGACATATTGAACTGGTATGCAAGGAACATTCCAAAGTATGGAAATCAGTTCCTATTAATTGCTCTTTAGTATTAATATTTTTTAACTTTAAAAAATATTATTTTCATACAACACAGTTTTGACCTCAGTGCAACACTTGACAATATCAAAGTGATAGGCAGATTAAATAGGAGGGGGACATCAGGAGATGAGCAGGGAAGTAAATGATGAGATCTAACATCTGAAAGCAGTGCATATGAGACTGAGTGTTCTTTCAGGTAGCCTTTGGCTCATGTCAGTAGTATAAGATTTGCATGATACAGGAAGATCAACAGAGTCCTACCTTCTAAGGTGCTTGCAAGCAGGTATATTTGTGCATGTCCATGTTGGCTTGAAAGCTACCGATAGAAAGGTGGGGTTTTCTGGGTGGTGGCAGTTTGTGGGTTTTCTCTGTTTTCTTTTTTCTTCCTGTTGCTGTTGTGATACATTAAAGCAAGAAAAATCCAAGACAGGGAAATGATCCACAGAATTGATTGCTCAGAATCAGAAAAGGGCAATCTAAAAAGAGGTTCAGAAGGTAGATTTAAAATAAAATAAATTAGTGGAGGAAACAAGAAAAGAGAAATTGGAGGTTAAAGCTGTGCCAGATTTACTCTATTATTAATCAACATTCTAGTTTGCTAAGACTTAACCAAATCTTGCCATCTGTTCATCATCAGTCATGGAGGCCTTTAAAAGCAGAGCAATGTTGGAATTTGCACTTAACTTGATAGGCAATGGAGGCGCCTCTTAGTGTTCTTCAGTTTCATGTAGAAAAATGGAATTGGAAAGTTGCTAATCTGCAGCAGCCCAGGCTGGAGACTTTAACAGAGAGTAAGAAAAGTAGGATCAATACAAGGAACCTATGGCTACTTGTATTGTTCACACTGATTCTCTGCATCTTTGTTGAGGGACAGTTGAGCAAAAAAACCCCTCCTCTTACTTATTTAGCTTTTTGTTTCTTTGTTTGTTTTTCTAAAGAAAGGAAAAAAATACTCTTGGTTCATTTCAGAGAACAGAGATCCAGTAGGAACAAGGAAATATTTAGAAGCATTAAGGAATTGATAGAGTGTCAGCATAGGCAGGATCAAGGCAAGGATGAATTCTGGCAATGCTCCAAAGGGAGAAAGAAGCAGTTGTACACTGAAAGAGCCATAAATATTAGGACAGCTCTGGTTCAGGAAAAATTAAGTGCTTAAACATGTTGGTTTCGTTTTGTTGTGAGATCACAGAGTTGCTCCTTCAAGCTGACTGATCTGTATTAAGATAAAAGCCAACTCTTTCCTTCCTTCTAAATAGTTTAAGTTAAAAATAAAAGATCTGTTCTCTATTTTTTCTTCCTTATACAACTCCTAATTCCACCCCAAATCCCACAGCTATAATTCTATTGTGAAATTTGGATATTGAGAGAGAAAGATATGGAATAAAATGGTCATGTCCTTTTGTTGGCTATTTAGTCCATTTACTCCCTAATCCTGGATCATAGGATTAATCTTCTTTTTTTTTTTTTCATATAGTAAAAAGATAAAAGAGGTGGTACAGTAGGAAATAGTATAATATTTTGTAAAAGTTTCTATTATTAAAAAGTAATTTGAATTAGAACTGTTGCTGAATCTGGACTCTTGTCTCCTGTGTACACACCAAGGAAATCAAATGCAGAATTAAATTGTGACACAGTGACATCACTCCAAATGATATGTTATCTCATTTTTGTGATGGAGAGATTCAATATGTTAGTCCCCATGCTGATAACAGATGGACGGGCAGAAGCTAGTGTGTTCCACAGCAGCATTATATCTTGGTTTTGATCTGCAGACCAGCAGAGGAATGGCAGTGAACCTTCCAAGCTTTCTGAACATGGCCTATATGAGTTTTTCTAGTGGAAACTATCAGAATAAAAGTACTAAGTGGACAAAGTTCTGAAAAATGTAAATGAATAAAACATACTACTTCTGATTTAACAAAAAACATTAGTCAAACCCCAAATCCTGTAATTTGTGCAACTCAATTTGACACTATTGCCACCTGTTGCAAAAAAAAAAAATATATTTATATGCTTTTCTTAATAACTGTGTTTACTTATTATACTATGAGGAAATATATTCAATTTACCTAAAACCACAAAGAATCAAGTACATTTTAAGGGGAAACTGTGAGAAAGTTCATTTTTGTGGGGTTCATTATCACACAGTCAAGAGATTACTATGTTTGGGAAAGTCTTTCAAAATACCCGCAAAATTATGCAAAATTCTGAGGATGGTAAATAATTTCTCTCAATTTTTATATTTCTTCTGTGACCAGGCAAGGCTGGCTTGATGAATCACGTGCCATACAGCATTGCTTCTTTTAAGATGAGGATGTTCTATATCACACTGTTAGGAGAGTTTCTGTAAGTTTTTTGACTCATCTTTTAAAGAGACTGATGGAAATGTATCTCCTTTCTTTTAGTACATTGCAAAATTTTTGCCTTGATCCTGCTGTGTCTCGGTTTGCTTACAATTACATTATTATTAACTGCTTTCTGAACACCAAGGAGCATTAATTAGTTAATGTTTGTAAAATGCTCTGAGATTCTTATCAGGGATTGTGTTGCAGAAGCCGCATCTTATTCCCTCCTAGTTCAGGATTAAGATATGCTTTAGTGGCCCATAAGTAATGCCAAAGATCTCTGAGTTACTTGAGGAGAACAGAAGCTCAGTTTTTCCATAATCTACAGCTGTAAATATATTTATAACTTTTATCATTATAAGAGTGCTCAAAACAGGTTGAAACTTCCTTGCTACCTCAACTCTGAAGACTACTTTAGAGCAGAGAGCCTGAAATGAGCAATGCTACTGATTCCAGCCTGTTTAATTTGACTCTGTTATGCCTTAGAAATCTTCTGTTCTGAACTTTCTCAAACAGTATGATGTTCTCTTTCCTTAAATTAAGATCATACACAGCATTCCTCTTACATTCATGTCGCACATAGAAGCTGTGATAGAAACTCTAACATTTCCATGCAGCATGGAACTGGAATTCCAACTATTATTTGATATGAACAGTATGGTAATATGTATGAGGAAAAAACATTTTATATTTAAGGCTTGCAAAAAAAAGTACTGATCATCTGTACAGTTTTAATCTGTGATGACATTCTTCCAGGACAGTAAATGTGGATATAGTTTGATAATGGATGTTAAATGTGTTAATTTATTCAGAAATGACAAAAAATTATTGCAGGAGCAGCACATGAAATATTGCATGTGTGAGGTATTTCTTATGTGATAGGAGAGAGTGAGGATGTTGATTCAGTCTACAAAGAAAATGTTATGCAGTTGGAGGAAAAAGAAAATTATTGAGGCGAGGGTTTAGCTAGTCTAATGGCCAGGTTGGACATGATGTCATTACTTCTGCTGTTTTCTGACCTTGCATTCAGAACCTTGGAGGTCACAAGCCAAACCCAAGCCCTACCTGAAGGCTTGTTCATACTGTAAACTGCTTAAGAACACAGTTGTCAATTGTATGAAAATGCAATATAAAAAAAATAATGTTAATCTCTATATATTTATTTATCTCTGATAAAGCTTATCTCTGCACCCTTGCAGTCCACAAAGCCAACTGCATCCTGGGCTGCCTCCAAAGAAGCGTGGCCAGCACAGCGAGGGAGGTGATTCTCCCCCTCTACTCCACTCCTGCTGAGAACCCAACTGCAGTGCTGCATCCAGCTCTGGAGCCCTCAGCACAGGAGAGGCACGGACTAGTTGGGGCAAGTCCAGAGGAGGGCCAGCAAGTCCCTCAGAGGCCTGGAGCACCTCTCCTCTCCTACGAACACAGGCTGAGAGAGTCGGGGCTGTTCAGCCTGGAGAAGAGAAGGCTCCAGGGAGACCTTACTGCCGCCTTTCCATACCTAAAGGGGGCTTATGAGAAAGGTGGGGACAGACTCTTTTGTAGGGCCTGTTGCGAGAGGACAAGGGGTAATGGCTTTAAACCAAAAGAGGGCAGATTCAGACTAGGTATAAGGAAGACATTTTTCATAACGAGGGTGCTGGAACCCTGCAACAGGTTGCCCAGAGAGGTGGTGGATGCCCCGCCCCTGGAAACATTGCTGGGCTGTCCGTTGCGGGGTCTTTGTGCTCGCAGCACCGGCCTCTGACCACAGCACCAGCGAGCACTGCAGCAAGCTTGGCATTTTGCCCACTCTCGAATTCAATAAACCTCCCCCTGCTTGCCAGGGGCTGGCTTTTATAAAACCAAAAAGCTACCCACTGCAGGGAACACTTTCCAACACTGTCTCAGCAGGGCAGGAAAGCCAAGGGGACAACTTCTTGGGGTGTAAGATGAGTTTGTTGAACATAAGTTTAACATCTTCAGTTAACACTGACCACAAGCCCCATTCCCTGTTCTGCCTGTGCCACACAAAGGAAAGAAGGTGGACATAATTTAGAATGAAGTTAAACTCTGGAATACAAGGGGAGTGGTGGGAATAGGAAGTTGGGGTTTTTTTCTCGCTCATTATCCTGCTTTGATTTCATTATTAATAAATTGAACTATAAATATAGCTAGAATAAAAATAAAACTACATTTTTCTAATGTGTCAATTAGTCATAGAATGAAGGAGAAGTTTCACAGAAGGACTAGTCTCAAAAGTAGTCTCAGGGGTATTCATAAAATTAGGCCTTCCTAATCCAGGGAATTTTTCGCACACCATTTCAATAAGATCTTACACACACATGTGCTTATCTGAAAATATTTGATCTGAAATTGTTACAAGATTAACATAGATTTTTTTCCTAGTAACAAACTGTATGTTACCACATTGCACTTCAATTTTCCTTCTACTTTGTGGAAACGATTTTTTCCCATTCCCATATTAAGTAGCACCCTGACTTACAGCTAACCCTGTACTATGCTGGGTTTTTTTTGACGTGCTGTATTCTCAGCTTGAGTAAATCAGTATATGTTTACATTGGCATTATTACCATTATTCTTATTGACTCATACCGAGGCCATTGATCTAAGTAAATTGATGTTTAGCAACCTCCGAAGGCTGGCATGAGAGTTTTGCAGAAGTGTACAGTAAACTGGAAAAGTGCAGTTTCCCATAAGGCTTAGATTACTGGTAGTAAAATACTGACCACATCCCTTTTTCAGGTCCTGTAGAGACATATGTGGTTTTGCCTTTCCAGAAATTGTCAAGTTTAGACTGAAGCAGAAGCAGCCGTGTCTGTCTGAGCAAAGTGTGAGTTAAGAGGGAAGGATTTAACTAACCAGCATGATTCATGTTCTGGAGTCCTCCCTCCTGGCAGAGATCTATCATTCTCTCTGCTAGGTTGTTTCTGTGCCTTGCATTTTCTCTTGATTTTTCTTAACCACTATAAACTATATCCCCACGGTAACAGTCTTATGCTGTAGGCCTTTGGATGAAACAGATCTGTTGTTTCAGAAATGCATTTTTGGTAATGGTTTCAAATTGAACAGCTTTTTTAGGTTTAACAACCTGCAAACCACATTTTCTCTAGTATTTTTGCATGTTTTGGGAAAGACAAGGAAAGCACTCTCCTGCTGTCTGACCACACAAGAACAAACCTGAAGTAGTGAAACACAGTCTGGAAATGCCTCTGCAGAGGTAAGAGATTGTAGAGGAGGAATAACTTCCCATGTGATCCACGCAAAGCATGTTGCACACCTTTAAAGCACAGGAAAGCTTCTCACTTTTCACTGTCACTAGGCTCATTTCGATGCTTTCAGCCTCTCTGGGCGTTTTCCATGCCATGCTTCAGCCCAATATGCAGTCTGGAACAAGATGTACCTTACCAAGATTTTAAAAAAGTCCAGTTGGCATTTTCTCCATCATTTCTCCCCACTCCCAGTTGGCATTTTCTCCATCATTTCTCCCCACTCTCTGCAAATACTTCTATGTTGATTCCTGCCTGTCAGAAGCACCTCGGATTACCACTGGAAATAACACTCCCAGGTGGCAGTTGTTATTTGGTTGACTGTTACAACTGCACCCAAAAGTAATTGGGTGAAGTAGAAAACAGTTTTCCTTCTTTCTTCTCAGTAAGGTAAAAGGTCAGCTCTAAAGCTCTGATCAACAATGACATCCTTGTCTAATGTTTATCACAGTAAAAGTGTAATAATGTAATAGATTTTTTTCTCAGTGGACAAGATCCTGGTTGGTAGTGAACACCTGTAGATTGCTAAGAAGGTATTTTGTATGATTTGCAATTGCAGCAGCAAACTTATGTAAGATGGAGAAAGATTTGTATTTGTGTTACAGAGCTTCCCAGATACAATTTTCAGAAGTAGTTAGGAGTTAAAAGCTTCTGGGATTCCTGTGTGACTTAAGTCATGTAAATTCTTGGAAATGTCAATCACCACCTACGCTTTAGATCTGTCAATAAAGGACAATGTGATAGACAGAGGGAAAAGGTGGAGCTGGGCGGATGAAGTAAGAAGCAATTTAAAGTTCATTAAATGGTCTGGTAAACAGAGTTCCTTCTCATTGTAAAGGAAAACCGCAAATAAGTATCACATCTTTGTAAATACTAATAAAAATGCAATATATAAATATTTCCTCTCTCATAACTCTCTGTCCTTTAATCCTTTGTGTAGAGAGTTTTTTTTTCTAACCTTCATTCACATATGAATTGCCATAGGGGTCCTCAGATAAAATACTGGTAAATGTAGTTCTTATATTAATTACTCAGGCCTGTATCTGTTCACAAGAACCTCGCATAGTAAAAGCACTCCATCATCAGTACTTCTTTATCTACTTTCCAAGCAACTACTCACAGGTATGTATACCTAATGATGGATCCTCTGATGGAGAAAACTATAAAATTTGATCTACTCTCAGGATACTATTCCCTATGTCCTTCTGAGGATCTCACATGCTTTATATATGTTAGGTCATCAACTTATATCCTCTCTGAGAAGTAACAACAGTTAAAAGTGTTATCAGGACAGGAATAAAGTGTACAGCCAAACTGTAGCACATGGACAACTCCTGAGGCTTCCTTCCAAACTTGCAAGGGTACAAAGAGATGTCTCCTGAGGGAGATCAGCGAGGACACAGGTCCAGGTGAGTACTCAGCATGCCTAGCAGGCACATTTTGCTTCAGAAATTTAGAGTCTGAATTGACTAAAACAGTATTTATGAAATTGATCCTTGCTTATGCCCCGAGTAACAACAGTCTTGTCTGCACAATGAGGAAGGTGGTTGTTTTTTTTTAGCTCAGAGATTAAATTAATTCACAAGCTTTAATGAGATGCTCAGATTCTGACAGTGCTGATGAGGACAGAGGCAGGTCGCACAGCGGAGCGGGCTGTCACTGCGCCGATGGAGCGCACCTGCAGGGGCCTCGCGCCGTACAGTGTCGGTAATCAGCGCTTGTTCATTGCTGTCATGAGCGCTCCTTCACCCTTAAATCTGAGAGCTGGTGGATTACCTGATGCTGTCCTCACTCACAACCCTTGAAGATTGTGGCTGAGGAAGTGTGTCTTCACTAGTCTTGCAGTTCAGCAGCCCTTCCTGGGAAGGAAGGAGCTGGCTTCAGCTATGCATGGATTTGAAATTTAATGCAAATATTATGATTTAAAGAGGTTTAGTTTTTTAATTGCCTTGTTAGGGGGGATTTTAATTTGAGGAGAATGCACTTTAAAAAAAATCAGAACGAGTGTATGTCCACTATTGTTTTTTTTCCTGTCAAAAACTTGGGAATAATTCCAATGTGCAATTTAAAGTATGACTGTATTTCCACAAAACAAAACAAAAAGCCCCACAAAGCTACAATCCCCAAGTCCTGAAGCTCTTGGCTTACTACAATATTAAGATTTACACAAAGTAGCTTGGCTGTGATTGAAATGAAATTCCCTCTTTTGCTTCCAAACAATCAGTTCGGTCTTATCGGCCTGACAAAGAGTAACTGGGGCAGAATTTGTGAACAAGGGAAAAGACTGAGCGCTGCTCTCTGTGTTTTTGTTGCGTGGAATTCTGGCTTTGCTGCTTTACTTGTGGCATTAGCCCAAAATTAATAGATGTAGCATGGACTCCCTATTTTTGACTGGCCTGTGGTGTCATTCCTGTGAAGATGCTGCCTCTGGCTATGAAAATTTTAACCTGACTGTTGATTTAAATATCTGTATTGAACAGCAAATTGCTTTTGTGGTGTAAGAATGATAACAAAATCACATGTAGAGCATACGAGAAAAAATGCTCAAATGAGTATGATAATACTTATAAACTCTAAATGGTTATAAACTATGTGGGTAAAGAGTTTAATTGTGATCTAAAGTCCTGAAAATGTAAAGCATCTACCTACTGATTATTGTCCACAATTCATAAGATTTATTCAGCTTTCAAATTCCCTCATTCCTTATATTTACGGTAAAAGTCTCCAGCAAGCATAACAAGGGTCAGCTTCGACTGGTTTTGAGCCAAAACCTAGTAACAAGAGCTAGAAGCTGGACAGCAAGCTGTACACTTGATTGCTGCCTCTGAAATCCCATTCACACAGGACTATGTTTATGATCTTTCAGACGCAGACTTATGTTTAACAATCAACATGAGTGTGCAGTTCTAACATTTGTTATAAATTTATTCCAAGTTCTTGTTAGAAAGCATTAAAGGAAGAGAAGATCTAAAGAAAGCCTGTTTGGCCTCTGCAACAGACAATGAAACTTAGCATTTCACTAAGTTCAATATCTCAGCTTTGAAAAGGTGAAAATGAATAATATTACAAAGGAGGTGGTGTTGTATCTCGTTTTCTGATCTAAAGAATATAGAGAATCTGTTCACACAGAAGGCCTGTGAAGCCTGAATGAAGTGTCAGATGGGCCTGATTAGGACTGAAAAAAATCCCCTCCCTGTACTCTTCCTGCTGAACTTGGGATTTCCTGCAGTCAGAATGTGACCAACAGTTTTTCTACATAGGTAGTGACTAGGACTATAGTCCTAGCTATTTAGAAAATGTAAAGCTATTCTTATCAGATCAGAGCTACATGAAGGAGAATTTAATATTTGTAATGTTTATATAGAGATTTATCTCAGAGCCACTTCTCTCATATATATTATTTCCTGGTCTAATCTAATATTTGCTTGGAATCTTCCTTGTGTTCAATACTTTTTAGAACTGTAATAAATAATCCAATTCAATTTAGAAAATAATAATGTTTTCCTCCAAATTCTAATAATCCTGCGATACAATCTGTCCCAGTTATAGTAACATGTAGTAATTTCCTTTCCTTTTCAATTTCTTTTCCCAGTTCTTTTTTCTTTTCAATTATTTTTTTTTTCATAAGAGGTTCTTTTGTTCAAAGGGTTTGGAATGGGTTAGCAGGGCTTTTTTGAATTCATGGTTTCATCATATCTCTTTCAATTTCATCCTTTAATGTACTAGATATTACTCCTGAAAAATTATGCATAATCACTAATGGCCATTAAGTGCTGCCCAGCACAAACTTTTCATTCATACATTTAAAGATACATGTAATAGATGTCCTGGTTGTTTCTTTGGTTTGGTTCTCTTGTGCAGTGCATACAAGAGGGCCATGTGGATTCTTTCACCCTTTAGAGTACTTAGGGTAGGAGTTGCACACTTTGAATTAATACATGGACCATAGCAGACCCCCGAAAAAGTGGACTCATTTAATCCTTCAGTATTTCTTTGCAAGACTTTGCAAGATATTTCTCTGTATAATCCTGAGTTGTTCTTATTGTTGTATGTGTTACTTTCTGTCCTAGATGCTTTTGAAGCCCCTGGGGCCCAAGTTTAAAGAAGTTGGCCCAGTGACACTCTGGTTGTATTTAAGGTTGCATCTACTTTTCATACAAGCTAAAAATCTTTATTTTTCAACATAAATTACCAGATTCCGAATGAATAAATCTTGATTTCTCAGAATAGCTTGCTATTTTTGCAAGCTGTTGTTTAATAGCTTCAGGGTTGTGGATAGAAATGAAAGTAAGTGAGTCTTGGTAGTTAACATGAAGATTCATAAAGCGTGCTGTACTAGCTGTGTTTTCATCTGGGGCAATGGTCAACCTCCCAAGCCACTCAGACACGGACTGAATGAGAACCGTTTTCTTGAACCTGAACATTGAGGAGAGAGATTTGTCCTTGGGACAATGTCAGTATAGTTGCTAGTGCCTAGAGCTTTCTCAGGATTAGATCTTATTATGTTCCATCTGCAGAGAAGGTGTTCAATTACTTAACCCTATGGGGAATGCCACTGAGATGTTTTTCCAGGCAAGGCAGGCTGTATTCTAGCAGTGGTGGCTCATGCAAGCACCTCTTTTATAGACATCTGTTATGCTTATTTTAGCTATAAACAAACCTCCCTCTCTATGTATTTGGCTGTCCAAAATTCCCTTGTAACATTACACAGAATGCATGTTTGCTTCTCAGTTGGATCTGGACCTTGGCTGACTTTCTACTGTTGCGTACCAAGAATGCCAGGCCATGTGCTCCCCATTTAGTAGGTCTTCCAGAGGTATTCTCCATTTAAACCTCATCCAACTTCTTTCTCTTATGTGGGCATAGGTATCAAACTAGCTTTGGCACTGCCTCCACAATTGACAGATTCGATTTAGGGGTGTGTGGTGCTTGGAAATTTTAACCCATTTTCTCCAATTTAAATCCTTTGCTTCTTTTGAATGAATTATCACTTCTGTAACACATATTCCCTTCTCAGCATAGTGTGAGCACTAGGTAAACATTGACACAGTTTTAACTAGAGTAGCTTAAGGGAATTTTTTTACTGGAGTAATTATTTTAAGAGTACTACGGTGTTGTGGTTTTGCTTAGTGAGGGGGGCCTAAGGTGGCAGCTTCTGTAGGAAACTGCTAGAAGTCGCTCCCCTTTGTTCAGTGGACTCGACTGGGCCTAGGGCGGACCCACTGCTGGCCAAGGCCGAGCTGATTGGGAGCAGAATGTCCCGTGATAGCGCCTCTGCGATAACGTATTTAAGAAGGGGAAAACAGAAAAAAAAAGAGAAGAGAAGATGTGACGAAGCTGAGCAAGGGCAGAGGCCCAGAGGGGGAGGTGCAGGCCTCCGGGGCCTTGCAGGCCTCACCCTCTGGCCTCTCGCCAGGCGGCCGACTGGGCCC
>WHYT01015763.1:17312-69149 GCA_009806455.1 Tetrax tetrax
ATATTAAAGAATTTTTTTTTTTTTTTTTTTTTTTTCAGTTTCAATGCTGAAGCCTTTAGAAGGGAGCACTTACAGATGTTTGATTTCTTTCAGGTCCTCAGATTTTGGGACGTTATACACAAAGTTGAATCTACAGCCGGGGATTGCCACTGTTATTGACAATTTCTACATTTGTCCCACCAACAAAAAAAAGGTATGTGATAAAAAAAAGATGACTTTTTATAGTGCAGCTGAGATTCTGCAACCATGTGAAGTGTATTTAATAGGTTTTCAAAATATAGGGAAGTGGTTTTCACAAAGTTGCAGGTCATGTTAGGTGAATTTGTGACATGGAGGTGGAATATTTATTCTTACTGAATAATATAGAAAGGATGAAATGCCTTGACGAATTATGAAAACTTTTGAGGCCTTTGACTCCTCTTAAGACAGGCTGAGAGAGTTGGGGCTGTTCAGCCTGGAGAAGAGAAGGCTCCAAGGAGACCTTATAGCAGCCTTCCAGTATCTAAAGGGGGCTTATAACAAAGATGAGGAGAAACTCTTTAGCAGGGCCTGTTGTGATAGGATGAGGGATAATGATTTTAAAACAGAGGGAGGTACATTTAGACTGGACATAAGAAAGAATTTTTTACATTGAGGGTGGTGAAACACTGGCACAGGTTGCCCAGAGAGGTGGTTGATGCCCCATCCCTGGAAACATTCAAGGCCAGGTTGGATGAGGCTCTGAGTAACCTGATCTGGTTGGAGATGTCCCGGCTCCTTGCAGGGGGGTTGGACTGGATGACCTTTGAAGGTCCCTTCCAACCCAAACCATTCTATGATTCTATGAAATGGAGTTTCCATGGAGCTTTCCACAGAAATGGAAAAGCAACTTTTGTAGGTTTTCTCACATCTGCCTAAATTCTGGGACTAGTGTTCTACTACTTAATCCTTTATTCACAATTTCAAAGTCCTTTGCATGTTCCTCAATGTAAAACATAGAGATTGGGCAGGCTGTCATTGAGAATTATATTTATCCTGTAAAAAACCTTAATTAAAAAATAAAAAAACCCTCTCCTTGAAACTCTTCCTTAAAAAATGTTCCTGCATCCTACCAACCAAAAAGCTTTTCATGGAGCCGAGGAAGATTAAGTGGACTTTATAAGTGAGAGGAAAATCGACCCATTGAGTGTATTTACAATGGGAACAACAGGAAGAGTGATTATGAGAAAAAACCCAAAACAATAACAACCCTTCTATATCTGTAAAACACTTGTGATTTAAACAGCAACAATTGTGAAATACATAGTGAATAACACAAGCACAGTAGGTCTTTCATGAAATAAGAATTTTCTCTTGATAAGGGCCTTTTAACTCCAGTGTAATACAGAAGCATTGATTTCATGCAGAGGCCACTGATTGGAAGGACAATGTTAGTTGTGTTTATCTGTCTGTTCTACTTAATCAAAAATCAGTGGAACTCAGTGAGCCTGCGTGGATGATTAAGTACATATTTTATTTCTCTTACAATTGTCGCTGGAGTTACTGCGCCCAAGCTATGCTATGCCTGAGCTTGGTAATACATTTTTAATCTGCTGCAAAGTCAGAAATGATTTTTTTTTTTGTTTCTTGGAGTGCAACTACCACCAAGCTCGACGTTTCAATAGACTCTGTATCCCAGAGATAAGATCTACTGGTGATTTAAAGTCTAAAAGAATAAAAAAAAATCTTCACGTATTTCAGTTTTGGGAATAACACCTAAAAGTAAGAGGCAGGTGAAAGCTCTGTGGAGGATTTTTCCCAGCTCACCCAGCTACAATAGAAAAGCCTGCATAAGCACAGAGGGTTGGTGACAATGTGGTAGTGCCAATTGTCTGGCAAAATAAACACTGTTAAGTTCTCTGCTGAATTTCAAGCCTGAAAGACACCCCAGCATTCACAAAAAGTCTCATATTAACCCCATCTTAGAAAAATCTATGCTCAAGACAGTTTGAAGTTCTTAGAGATACAGAGCCTGCTTGGTAAACTAATATCATATTGGAATCCATTTGTTATAGAAAGTCTCTTTGGGTAGTCATTAAATATGCTGGTTTTATGCCAAGATTTCCTTCTGTGAAGATGTTTCTCAATAGCACACGGAGAACAAAAACAGCAGAGCAGAAAGGATTTCTAGGGCCTGTAAATGATGCCAGAGGGAGACGTATTTATACATGCAAATATACATACATACACACATACATGGTACAGAAATAGTGAAAACGTTGGAGTTAAATTCTGCAGCCAGCAGCATCAAAGTGATTTTAGAGGTGTTGCAATCACGTGTGGCAGGTAAGGACGAAGTTTCCATTTCATAAGAACTTTGGCAGTTGTAACAGCAACTTTTCTGGTGTTGGACATTTGATTAGGACGCAAAGACTACCGGCTGATTTCACAAAAGTCATTTAGAAAGATGGAAGAAAATGTCTCCCTATCCATCCATTTCAGCCCAATTGCGGTAAGGTGGAATAGAACATTTAGAGCCCTGACTTCCTTGTCTGAGCTGAGCAGAAGTCTTGGGGTTTCACTTGTTCCAGCTGCTACTACAGTTCTGGTCATTATTGTGTGGGTTGTCATCAACCAGTTCACATCTTTTGAAATGTGCTGAAAATGGTAACTGGACTGCTGACTGTGTGTACTGCAACAGAGCATGCACTTTAAATTTAAGCATAAGTAGTCCCATGCTACCACTTAGCATTTAGACTGGGAATACGCATGAAAGCAGAGATAAAAGACATTGATGGTGATTTTTTTTAATACTTCGCATATTAAGCATTATTCTGTGCTTTCATAGACCTCATCTGTGGAAGAACTGACATTGCAAATATAATGCTTATCATTTCCACCTCAACGTCATCAGAGCATTAACCTCACCTGGTTTTAGCTCTGTGGAATTGAATTGTCTAGTCAAGTCCTCTCCCTCTGTAGTCAATGGAGAAACTTGGACGCTTCCAAGCAGTTAATCCTATTGAAGTCATAGTTCTTTGTAATTGTCAGAGTAAGACTGAATGATCTTGTGGAGATTCCTGTAAATGACTTGGTGACTACCTTGGGTCTGAACAGATTCTCACTGCCGCTTCCTACAAAGACATAAAAAGAGATGGAATACTGTTTTTGTTTTGGAATAGAATTAGATAAAATATTTACTAGAAAGCTCCAGTCTGATTCTTGGACGGACATTATTTCTTCAGTGCATCTCTGCCGGTATACCAGCTCCTGGAGTGACTTAGAGTTTCACTCAACATGCCTCCACTCTGTAAGCTGCAGTTATACCATTCAGACCAATGGACTTAGAAGTGAGCTCTATACAGCAAGCGTGAAATTGTACTGGAAATTTTCAGTCGCTTTGAATTGCTCTAGTTTTCATTTTCTTAAAATGGATTGAAAAAGAAAAAAAAGTTTATATATTTTATCTTCCCTTCCCCATTGTTTAAGAAGTTAAAATTCCACAGAATTGTAATGGTATTAAGAGTTGCAGAGGGAACAACAGCATCCTTTTCACATAGTGCTCTGTGGAAAAAGTGGTTGTGTAAAAAAAAAGAACAAAATTACAAGGTAAACTCCAGGAATGCTGAGGACTTTGAACTAGGTGGCGGAAGGAGTTTATAACCCTACTAAATCCACAGAAAGAAGTGGCACATCCCTTTTCTCTCTTACCCTTCTGTGAGCAAGTTGAGATGAGTACTGTTCATGGATCTAAAAGAAGAGTCAGGTCGGAGTTGTATCGAGGTCATGTCCACACAATCTTTTGACACTTGTGGTAAATTCACTCTGGGTCTTGTTCTGACTGAACACAGCAGAACTGATGTAAAAATGGTGTTGCTGCGATTACCAGAGGATTCAAGCTGTGAAACCCAGTTTTGACAAGAAATGGTGACAAACCTCTGAGGGCACAGCTTTAGAGGGCTTTTTGTTATAACTTTGAATGGGCCTTTCTGATACAATCATGGTTTGGAAGTGTGAACTATGGCTGTATTGTTTGTGATTCAGAGCTGAATTGCAGCCAGCCAGCAACACCAGTAGAAAACATTTGCACCTACCTGCAAAAGACCATGTAAGCTCACCCTGGGTGCTATGGAATAACAATAAAGTAATGGGTGAAATAATACTGTAATTAAAAGCTCTTGTTTCCTAAGGATGCCATAATGTTATTTTTGCATTCTGGCGTAGGATAAACCTGCAACCAAAACCAGTGATACTTACTCTGACATGGTTTTGGAAAGTTGTAGGGTAATGTAGGTAAGTTCTCCTTGGTAAGCTCTCTGATGCTACCTTTGCCATTTGAAACACTTTTTCATTCATCTATGACATAAAATAGTCTTACTATATGCAGGCTTTGAAGTGTTATGCATTGGTAAGGGATGTTCCTGCACTTTAAACAACAGAACTTAAGTAATTATTCCCTTTTCAGTAATTACTCTGTGCTGATAGCATCAAATAGTGTAGGCATCCCAGAATGTACCATATGGGGGAAACAGTTTGATCTGTGTCTATCCTCTTTTTTCCAAAACCACATTATAATTGTGATTTGAAGTGATGCACATGATTCGTGGAGGATGGAGTTATACTTTCCATAGTGTTAAACTGGAGCCAGCTGAAAAAAAGTAAATTCTGTCTATGGAAGACAAAAGTTAGTAGAATTCAGCTTTACTGAGCTAAGTGATTACCAAAATATTTAACACTTTTGTAGGGTGTATATGCTGTTGGATGTAGAAAGTACATATTTATTTTAATTCTATTAGTATGACATTGCTAGGGAGGAGTTGAATGAAAACACTGGTTTTCCCCCACATTCAGTGCATATTTTAGTTTTCACTGGTGCTATTGCAACTGATGCATCCATTGTTCTGTTTATGTGGTTCTGGAAAAGAGGGAGCTAAGCAGTGTATATTCAAGCTTTTCATATTAAAAGAAAATAAATGTTGATTGTGCATACACTGACTTATTAGCTAAGCAGTTTGAACACTTACATTTCCTAGCTGTCATAATAACCAATAGCTGCATGTTTTTCCAAACTAAAAGGCAAGATGACAAATGTGTATTCTTGCTTGAGAAACCATGCAGAACACTTAAGGTAGTAATAAGGATATACACTACCCTGTACAATGTTTTAACTCCTGATACTTTAAAATAGTATAAATTACACAGTATTGCAAAAGGGTCTTTGCCACAGCTATAAAAGCATTTCCCAAGATGCAGCTGGGTTCAGTAATGTTTGTAAGCACTTACAGGTAAATGCAGTCCTACAAAATTCTGCCATTTGTCTTTCAGAGCAAAACAATTGATGCTGAAAATTGTCAAACATTCTACTAAAGTATCAGTTTCCTTAGAGACCATATCGGAACATCTGCAAACATACAGAGCAGAATTATCTTACACATTTATTAGTAGAAGTTGTCAACTATGGAATATTCCTTTCAGTAACCTGAGTAGTTACTTCAGGAAGGTTTCACTGAGAAATTGCGGAATATGAGCCTGTATGTTATGATGCCTCATCTGTCTACCATGATGCCTTCTTTCCTTATAAACAGTGTCACCATTCAGTTTTATTCTAGTGGTGCACCACCAGAGCACTGATGTAAACTGACTGCATCATTGTGCTTGAGACTGCTGTCTGGGACTGTTCAGTTTATCTTCAGATATTCTAGATGCTTCCAGAATTATGCCCAGTAATCAAAATTTTTTCAGCCATAGTTTGCTGCTAAGTGGATTGCTGTGAGATGCAGTCCTCTGCAGAAATCCCAGATTTTATTCATGCACAGCTGATGAGCAGTTGCCTAGTTGATGACCAGTTTGGGGAGCTATTAAATGCAAGTGGAACTAAATAGGTTAAAACAATCAGAGCTTTCCTTGAGCTGTTAGCTATGAGTCAGAGGTTCATGCAGCACCACTGAAACCAAGCCTTACAGGGAGAAGATTTGATGAATGCTATTTGACAGGGTGTGAGTAAGTATATGTGAAGAAAGTATGATAAAGCTTTGAGAAGCAGAGAGTGGAGCAATTGAAAATTAAAAACATATATGGAACAATCATTAGGAGTCTAGCTATTAGAAAAGTATTTGAGCTAAGTACTGGCTAAATGCAGGCTAGGAACTACAGCTTTCCCTGTGTGATTCCTCCTATGTTTGAGAAACTAGGGGTTTTTTTAGACTTTGTATGCAAATAGGGCTGCGTCAGAAATGTATAACTCTTATGTGATTTTCATATTCTAACTCTTTCTAACACCTCTTAATCAGTCAAAGGTAGTAGCAGTGTTACTGTTTTATTTAAGTATACTCTCTCTCTTAAACAGTAGACTATGAATGCATTTTTCTATATAGTGTGGCAGAGAAAGGTTTGCTTTGGTTTCCATAAAAATCTTTCACTTTCTGTGCATTTCTCCATCTTGGTCTTCTACATGCACAGCTAGAAAGGAATCCTCAGGTCCTGTTGATTAAATGCATTGTTGTCTTTGAATACTTTTCTGCATACGTGTCTATCAAAACATTGAACCATGCAGTCTGAAGCTGTCTCTACACCTTCTTGTTTCATTTCTTCTCCCTTTGACATACAAATTTTTTACAGTCCAGCACCTGGAGTAGACTGTGATCAAAGGCTGCACCACATTTGAAAAAAAACAAAATAACAACCCACAAAAAACCCAAACCAGCAAACCTGGCTAACAATACAAGTGAACAGTAGACTGCCAGCACTAGTGTGTAGGTTTGCCATATTATGTAGGATAATTACTAATGAAGGTAGAGGGTGTGTGGGCTAAATAGGTGCACACTTGAACAGACATTCTATGTTATTATTCTATCCTATGATTTATTTGATGCTTAGTGTAGAGATCTCAATTGAAGTTTTTGAGATTGACCTTCTGCTGTGATTTTGTAGCCTAATGTGCAACTCTTGTATTCTTTTGTACTCAGGTATACAATTATTCTAAGGAAAAATAGTCCTGTCTTTAGTGCATGCTTATTATAGATTCTTTTGTTCTGTTTTTATGAATTTCCTGTCTAAAACTCATTAATCATAAAAACAGACCAACAACTACCAAAAAGCTGTAATGTTAAATTAAGTTTACTGTAGGGAAGCCAAAAATAAAAAAACTAGTTGGTGGGAGTACAACATAAAAAAAGATTTATGTGAAAATGGAAAGACCTGTGAACAAGTGTTAAGAGACCATTGTGCATATGATTCAGTACTTGAGAGACATACATTTCCCTCCCGGTAATTCTGGGAAGAGAAGGAATCCAAGCATCATATTTTCAGCAAATTTTTATTTCCTATTATGATGAGCAGGGGTCATTGCCTGGAGAAATGGGAATAGTCAATCAAGAGCATATAGTAGAAAGCAGATCTGCAGCTACTCTCAGCACCTGCAGCGATGTGTGCTGCTGAGTTGATGACTGGTCAGAGAGGGGATGTAAATGGGAAAGCATAGTGTTCCACACCAGAGGGGTTTTAAGATCTGGGCTTTTGATTTGGTATATCTGAAAATAAGGGCAATTTTGCAAAATTTAGACCAGGCTGTCATGTCAAAGCTTTTTATTTCAAAATGTAGATTCTTATACATTGGCCCAAATCTAAATAAGAGCCATACGCCAGAGAAAAATCTCGGGGGGTAGTGGTAGATACACTGTGGAGGACACTGGGCAGGTAGTGTGTTTCCCTTGTCCAGCCTGCCCATCGGCTCATTGACCTGCAAGTACTTCTCAATTCCTCCTCTGTTTAAGATAACAACTAAGGGGAAAACCAAAATCAACGTATCAACCAAAATTTGCTGTGGTAGGTCTCTAGACCTGAGTGAGACCTAGGCTTTTCTCCAGCATGGCAGAGACTTTGTTATGTCCTAGGCAGAGCTACAACTGTCTTCTAATCAACAGCTATGAGGATCGTGCACATTTTTTTTGAAGGCTATACATTCCCTTGAGAATATAATTCTGGAAGATTTTCTGATGCGATATGTAACTTGCAGAATTAAAAATATCACAAGGAGGCAAATTATAATATATGGGACGGGGTCCAAAGGAGAAGTTGCCCATATGAAGAGTGAATATGACAGTTACTGGTTCAGGATTGGTGAAATCTGACAGATAAAACTGGAAAGGAGGAGGTGGTTATATCAGCGGTGCTGAATCTTTGCAAAAGGAAAGAGGAGAAAAGAGAAAGCAACTAATTGTGAAGAGGAAATGGTAAAGGATTAGTAACAAGCATCTTAGAGTACTTAATAAGTATTTAATTGGTTGTCCAGTGAAATGGGTACAGTTAAGTCTACAGAACAGAATCAAGTTTCTACTAAAACTGACATAGAAAAGATGAAGTTTTTCTGTGATTAATTTAGACAATTTGTATCTCTTGCAATTATCCTTTGTGTTGAGATTACTTTTGTCTTATTATTTACTGAGTATTACAACATGCCTAGAGGCTTGCATCAAGGTTCCTATGTGACAGAAGCGAGGAAACTGGGAACTCTTTCATCTTAACTCGGAGTCTAACTGCAGCAACAACTACCCAACAGGACAATGTTAAGGAGGTTATAGGAAAATTTCTAAAGAGTGTTTGAAAAAAGATAAGTAATACCGTTCAGTAGATCTGCAAGGACAATGTACAGTAGGCATATTCCCCAGACAGCTCAAAAATAATGGTGTAGCGTGTTTAAAACATATTCATTTTGCTTGCTGATGGATCTTCTGTATCTCCTGGAGACCTGTGCATTTGCTCCTCATTTCTCCAATGATGGAATGGCAGCACAAGTCCCAGCTTCCACGCTTCATGCTCTGCTAGTGTTTTCCAATCTACTGATATGTCAAATTCTGCTTCTATTCACTGCAGTTGTTTGACTTCCCTCTGCTCATGCTGACCACACAAACTCCTCTGGCTCTCTCAGGAGCAGAGATGCAGCAGGATTTTTTTTTCCTGGGGTTGGCATGGAAGCACAGTGGAAATGAGCAGGGTGTAAATTGCTGCCACGACCATTCTGCAGGGCTAGCAGTGTACTCGCCCTGCCGAGAATCCCCATGGCTGCCTCCCTACGCTGCTGGGAGTGAAACTGCTGCTTAAACCAGTGTGCTGCTGCAATCTTGCTGTCACAGCACAAATATTTGTACAGGACTCCTAAACTACTGTGCAAGTTAAGGATTCTAATGATTTTGTTTATTTCACCCTCTAAAACAACATCTTGTGGCATTTACTAGAAGGGATGCACGTAACTATTTGCTTACCTGTTTCTAATTCTGAAATGAGTCCTGATTCCCAGCAGCCCCAGCACCCTGCAGCCGCAAGCTTCTAGTGAAAAGTCAGGACCTGTGTGAGCAATATGTTTCAATCATGTCCTTATGCAGCCTGCACCTATTTATTTGAATATAGTAATCATAAATTCATGCAAACATAAAACAGGATTTTTCTTTTTTTTTTTTTTTTCATTTCACACTAGGTGTTTCTATCAGTCAGGGAAACTGAAATCTCTTCTATTTAACCAAGCCCCCTCTGAAGCCTTCTTGACAGTGGCCTCTTTCAGGCTCATGCTAGAGACAGATTTTTTTTTCTGTCCCTGGGAGCAATGCACTAGGGTGATGTCATTCCTTCATACCAAAAGATTGCTATCAGGTGAATGGCGGAATCTTCATAATTCCTGCTTTTGTTTTGAGGTGGGATCTTCTGCAAGCTGATTTTGTTTTGTGTCTAACTGGTATTTCTCTCTCCTCGTTTTGTTCATAATGATTTTTTTCCAACTTTTCATCATCTCTTTCTGTCCTTCCATCTCAATCTCTTTCCAATGTTTTCTTGTTTTCCTACTTTCCTTTCTTCCATTTCTAAGCATTATTCCTTTTTACACCTCACAAGTAGTTTCTGGGCTGAGTTAAACCTTTTTCTTTTACAGTTACTCAAGAAAAAATATCATATAAAAACCCCACAGTTAATGGTCTATTTTTATATTCAAAATCACCATTATGTTGGGATAATAATAAAACTGCTGACACATCCCTAACTATAATTCATCAAATGAATCTCTTCAACAGCAGTAGGGTGAGTCGATCAGAGAGCTGTTAGCCAGCAGACCTGACTTCAATTTCTGTGACCTTGAGCATGCCTGAGCCTCTCAGAAGCCTGACTTCACATTGTCTTGCACCTTGTAATAGCATTTGCCTTGTGCAAAACCACTGTCCCATGAGATGATTTGACAATCTGGCTTGAGGTCAGATTATCAGGTTTTGCAGAAAATACAGAATTAGTCTGGGTTAGTTTCCTTATTTATAAACTTAAGACAATAATACTGAAGTATGCAGAGCACCTGTGATCCCTAAACAAATGCAGAGTACTCTTACGATCCCATTTTGAGAGGACTGCATATTTATAAGGTTTTTTTTTTTTTTGTGTCACATCCCTGCAGTACTGAATAGCATTTTAAGATTTGCAGCATGCTGAAAATAATTGTTATAAATATGTTCCTATGTTTTTCCAGATTGTTTAGCATTTATCAGGCATGGCTTGTTCAGGACATAGGCAATAATTTGAATATAATGGTAGTACTTCTATGCTCACATAAATGAGGAAATTAAGCTACTTGCCCCAAATGGAACAGGATTAATTTCCACTGCAATTACTGGATCTACAATTTACAGGTTTACAATCCTATTCTCACTCCTCTAAGCAATACTACCAGTCTGGACATTGAAATGGCATTCAGATTTGACTTTAAAATGCTCTCGTTCTTTTTTAGAAAACACTAAGTCTGCGCAAGGAGATCTGGTGGAAAGGGCTGGCGAGGGAAGCGTCTCAGGTAGCACTGAGGGATTGTGGAGTGTTTATCTTGCAAAGCTTGGTGCCAAAAACGGACAACTGCTAGTTACATAAAAAGCTGTGCTTTCAGTGTAACTATGACTACAGGAATCACACTGGGATCACTGGGAATAAGCAAACATCTCCTACCAATTTAAGTTATTAAATGAACTGGAGTCATTCTTCTTTATTGCTAATATATGTCCTGTTTGTTTCATTCGGCCATATCTGTGAGCTAATTTTTTTCCACATTGCATCACTTTGTAAGATTTTCTGGTTTTATTTGTGATGCACTGCAGGCAGGCATAAATTAGTGTGGCTTTGGCTAAAGGTTCAGGTTTGTCTGGGAGAATAATAGTGTCTTGCACTTCATTCCTTCCGTGGTCTCCAGCAAAGGCAATGGTCTTACTTGCTGCAGCTGAAGGGCTGAGAAATGCTTTTCTGCTCTGCAAGGTGCCCGCACGCAGAAGCAGGATATCTGGGCCTCCATTTTTTACCTCTTTGCTATGTAGAACTTGGGGATATGGGATTTCTGCTGCACTTTGGGATTGCAAAGCCAAAAGGCTTCTCTGAAACTCTCGCGGGCTCTATGTTTTTGCAAGGTCCAGCCATAACTTTCCACTTGACTTAGGCAGACAAAGTCTATAAAACTGTCCTTTCTGCCGTTGAGGAAGTAGTAATGTTCCATTCTAATATTGCTTGGTATATTGTAAGACTATATTAAAACCACTTGTGAGTTGTACTCTGCCATAAGATCTCAAAATTTTATATGTGCGAAGATGATTTGGTGTCTCCTGTTAATAGCTTTGGGAATTCTGAAGAGGTTATAGGATTTCCCTTTTACAGATATGGAAACAGAAAGTTGTCTAAGACTTTCCTGGGAGAGAAATGAGAGAAATTTAATAACATGCCGTGCACCTAAGCCAGCCTCTCAGCATCAAGCACAGAATGACCCTTTTGCCCCTCAACAAAATAATAGATTAATTAAATCAAATACATTTTTACCAATTCAACGGAAAGTATGAGCTTACAGAAGGTCTATGAATACCATGAATATTATCAGTTGTCAAATATATGAAAGCTTATTTTGAAAAAAAAAAAAATCAGAACGGTTAATATTTCCAGAATAAATAACTGAAATTTAGCAAGTATTTTCGATGAGTAAGATCATAATTAGCTTTAAGCAAGGACCAAGTAGATTTTTACACTTTTTTTTCTGTTATCATTTTGGAAGGTTGGATAGGTAGATACACACAATTTGATAAAGTACTGAGCAATACCTCCTCTTCTAAGACTAAAGATGTGACTTCTGAGCCGAATTTCTTAATAAATTCATAGAAAGGTAATCTGTAATGATAACAGAAGAAGTTTTAAAGCTTTTCTGAAGTGTTAGAGGCAGTCTGAACTATATCTTTTAAAAGTTATACTTGGAAACAAAGCAGGGAGTTGAGTTTACATTTAGGACCTTCATTTTAGAGACTGTTGGAAAACATTGGCCCTATGTTTCTGCACAACTCATAGAATTCACTTTTTATTAACACTTACCTACTATAAATTAGTTACCATGTAAAATATGGCTTAGTTAGGATATAGTTAGAAATGTTTATTAATACTCTGAAACTTTCTGAAAAAAAATATCCTAACCTACAGATGAAAATAAAAAACTTGGAAAAGAGTTGATGGAGGTAAGATACAGAAAAACAGATGAGATTAAGTGAAACATTTTGTTTAAATTGTGACCCTCTTAAGTGTCGTGTTTGAAAGTATGTCAAGGTTTACCTATAAAAATAAAAAATACTCCTAATTAATATTTGAATTGGGAAACTTCTTAAAATAAAAATGTGCATTGGTAAACATTGCCTTTGCCACTCCACCATTTTCTGACTAAAATTTGTTTTTTTTCAGAAAGTGCCCTGGCATTTTAATAGACAGTAAAGTGCCAAAATAGTGTACATTTTTTTTTTCTTTGATAAAGCTGGTAAATTTTTAACTTACATAATATTTATAATTCTGAATCTATCTCAGAGCTATAATGTATTCTGCTTTACTTATATATTTTTCTCTCCATGGGATTCTTTGATTTGTTAATAAGGGGATTATCCTCTTCTCCTTTTTTTAAACTAAGATGTTAAGAGGTGAATTCATTAGGCTGATGCTCACAATCTGCAGGTGACACTGCTGTGTTTTTCTTTTTTCCTGTACTCAGTGGTCCATGATTTAGGTAATTGGTAGTTATCTTTTTTGAACATTTCGATAGCACACTGTGTTTTGTTTGTGGTGTTTTTTTTTCCCTCTCTCTTGTCTGCTCTCTTTGAGTGGAGAAATGACTGCAGCTTGTCAGCGGCTGAGGTTGGACATTTCACTGTTCATTCCTTAGCACTCCTGTGTCACCTGCCACTGCATTTAAGCCACGTTCACAGATGTAAGGTAAACATCACCCGGTTAAAATCCAGAGAGAGGCTAAATCTCTCAATGTTCATGCTAGAAAATAAGTTTGTTTAAGAATCACCACATGATGTGATGGCAGAACCCAAGTCCCTCTTCCTGCCTTCTTTGCAGGTCAGTTTATAAGCTTCAGCTAATAAAATTATCCCCAGCTGGCAATGACATCTATTGTAGTAGAGGCTACAGGCTTTTACCAAAAATCTCAAAAAGAGTTTCTTCTCAAGGCTGTAGCCATTTTTAATAGAATGGCGAAGAATAATATAAGAATGCACAAGAAATTTTCAGTCCATTTTTTAAGCCAGTAACTATATGTTGATGGCTGCACAGTAAGATGTTATTGTGCTTTTTTGAGTTTCCAGCTTATTTTGATTTCTTAAGGAAACATAAAAATCAAGAGGAAACCTCCAATTTAGGCTTTCCCAGCTCTGTTGTAGTATATTATATGGTAATCAGGGGTACTCCAGCTTGATGACCTTTCATCTAGAGCTGTTCTTTTACAGTGTATAGTGCTGCACTCTGGGCTTTCATGTGTTTTGAGTATTGATTTTCCAGATAGGGAGAACTGCAATAATAACCTGGGGAGGCCTGGCATCACTGTGATCTGGTTTGCTTTTATTCCTTATGGCTCTAGGCAAAACAGTCAGTTCCCAGGAGCGGTGGGCTGGTGGAAACGGCATGTCTCTCCCCGCTTTGTTTGTGTGAAAGCCCTGAAAAAGCATTTCCCTGGTGTAACTGGCTCTCCCTGAAGCTTTTCTTTCCAGCTTATTTCCATTCTACTTCTCTTTTTCTTCTCCCACCCTTCCAGTTGCAGATCTGCTTGGAGAGGGCTTTTCCTGGTTCCCTCACCCCAGAAGCAGCAACATTCAGCTCAGTCTGTATTGCTGGGAAGCCTTGCCCAGGCCCTGCCCATACCTCAGCTGCACCACCAGACACTCAGGGAGTTGCATGTCGGATGCAAAATTGCATATCAGATGCAATTTTGGTCAAGATTCTCCTCAAAGTGGTGCTCTGCTTTCATGATGTATTGTTTCTTTCCTTCAGAGGAAGAAATATGCTGGCATTATCTTGTTCAAATCTCTATGTAAATTCACTTCTTCCCTTTCTAAAGCTCTAGGCTATGAATCCTATTCACATTGGGGTACCATGGTGATGGGTGGCTTCCAAATACCAAAGACAAAAAGTGTGATAATGGTTGCTGGGGTGTTCTTAATCCCCTCATGATCCTCTTTATGTGAGACTAGCTCTATGTGAAGAAGCTATGATCCAGACGAAATGCTTTCCATGCCAAAGGAATGACAATACTGGGAGTAGTGGTGCCTCGTGGGGTTGAGCTGGTGACCGATGTCAGTACTCCAAGTTTCTAAAGCTATGTCACCAGATGTCTTTGTAATCTTGGATACATTTACTCCATCTTTGTAAATGGAGTTCTCTCACATGACTGAGGTTACTTACTGACTATTTCAGAATATAGGATATTGTCAATATTTGTCCATCACGTGTAACGGTGGATGTGCAATATTTATAGCCTTTCCATAAGGATTACCCTTGGGAATAGCAGAGTCACAACTGACTGCCTCAGCTGCTACTTAGAAAAGCCAACTCAGTTACCATGCGTTGGTTGGAATAATCTAGCCCTGCGTTAGAAGTGTATTACCCAGTAAACACAAGGCAGTTGATGCCTATTTGAAGAGACCTCACTCATTTCAGAAGTCTCAGGAGGTAAAATAAGTTATTCGTGTGGCTGAATCGCTGAACAAAAGAGAAGCCGTTTGTTATCTGAAGTAACAGGACAGCCTGTGTTTGACTGCAGCGTGGCTGGCAGCCTAGAGCCTTGAAAAATATGTTCTTGTCTTCAGGGAAGCATAGACATCAACTTCGTGCATCTCAAGAGGTGTTAAAACAACATCTGATGAGTCAAGTTGCAATCAAATGAGCCTTGCTAGGGAGGAACAAGCAACATATTCAAGATTTTGGCAACTGCCATTTTACCTTTGCCTTTTTTAACCGGAGAAAGTCTGCTGTGGTTTCTCACAAGTATTCTTGAGCTTTACAATAAAGAAAGGTGTGTGGTGCTATTCTCTCTCTCACACTCAACTGTCTTGAAATTTTAACCTTAGAGGTGAAATCAAAACAAATATTTTAAATATAGTTTGTATTTTAGCTTATATTCTCTTACATATTAAAAATTACTAAGTTTGTCACCTAAGATATACTGAGTTAGTTACCAGAGGGGAGACCTGTGGAATTTGTCTTTATTCTGGAAAAAAGAAATTGACAGTTTTTATTTTTATCATTTTGAAGAGCACTTTGACTGCCAAACAAATACTCTGAAGAGTCAATTGTGCAAATATACGTAGTCCTAAATTTGTCATGTTTGTGTTCAGATATGCCATGCCATCTGTCTTCATGATTATAAGAAACCTATTATGTGTAACCCTTTGGGTAGTTTAGAGCTTGTATTTTGTGCTAGAAGGTATCAGTGATGCCCACATTTTTAGCACCCTCACACTAGTAAAGAAGAAAAGATGATAATTATTACAGGCTTTTTATGCCCAGCAGCTTGCAAATGCTGTGTCCTTCTGTAAAATAAAGATGAAAGGTGTGTCAAATGGTTTTCAACGTTCGTATGTTTTCTAGAAGGTTGAGCAATTTCATCACTAGCGCTAGGCAAGGATGAGGGACTTCATTTGCTGCTGCTGAAAACAGCCCAAAGAGGAAACAGTCACGTGTGTGTTGGGGTTATGTGCTTTGGTTGGATCTATAATTCCGTTATGCTGTCTGAGTAAAAGGTGTGTGGTAAAGCACTTTCACAGCAGATCCTAAAGCACTGATTCTTCTCTGGAGCCACAGCAAAAGAAAAACCATGTTCTCCTGGATTTGGTTGGCAGAGACTGAAAGGAGAGGTTTGTTCCACAGCACCTGACTATGGATGATTCACTGGAAGAGCATCAGCTGGAACTATGACAGATTAATTAAAGGAGAAATCCATGACCATGTTGATATCAAAGGCTCAGGCTGTTCTGGTCCTCTGCAGTAATTAACAGCTTTATCCCTTGAACATGTCCACCTAGTGCTATTGTGAACGGATCGATTCTTACCATGGTGCACATCCACTTAGAAGCAAGTGCTGCAACAGGTAAAAAGCTAGTTAACTTAGAGACCTGATCCTGTTTACATCTTGCTTGATCTCAATCAAAACTGCTGCACTTAGTTTCCTGCCTTAATTTAGCAGTACTCATGCTGTTTGCTGAACAGAGTGTAGGCAAATGGGAAGAGATGCCTTAGGTGGGAGGCTTCTCATTTCTGGTGATTTTTCACCTCAGAATTACTTTTTCCTCACAGAAGTTGAATTTATAATGGAAAATAAGAATAATTTAAGGTAATCTTTTCATCTTCCATCTTCTTGGCTTGTTGAGGAATTATCGTCAAAAGCGGAAAGCCTGACATTTCCTCATTCTGAAATAATAAGGAAAATGAATTAAATCAATACAGATGATTTCAATACATATTAGACAAAACTGCTTAGTTGTGCCACACCTATTGCATGATGGGGAAATAGTTACGTTAGAATGGCTAGTAACTACTTTGATGAATGATCTCCTATTTTGTGAGCATACCTTCTGCTTTTGAATGTTTTTTGCCACTGTCAAGGTAATGGAGAGGGGTTCATACATGTGACATTGCATTATGTCAACATCTTTATATCAGTACTTGGTCACATTCTCAGGAGCAGCGGTTCAACTGATTAATGGGTGACAATGATTAGTAGGTAAGACAGCATAGACAAATTTTTAAATATTTTTAGTTTTCTCTTTTTTGACTTTTCTGTGGCTATGAGCAATGTGGAAGAGCATCACAGGCAGTGTTTGGCTCCCAGTGCTGCTTTACGAACTGACCTTAAGAGATTGGTAACTAGCTGAATACTGTTAAAAAAAAAAAAAAGAAAAGGAAAAGAGATGTAAGTTAAGTGGATTTACTCTTCAGGATATAAGCAAAGGCGCGTACGCAAAATTTCTGCTGTGTTTACTTGTGCCACTTCATTCACACGTCATCCCCCTTCTTGGAGCCGAAGCCTTTTGTCTGCCACTGGAACTTGAGTGTTGAAAATAGTTTCTTAATTCTTCTATGCACCATGAGTATCTTTATTATCAGATTGCATCTTTATGACACAGAATATAGCTAGAGGTGTATGATATGCAATATAAATATGATAAGAAGTGTCACGAGAGCTCATTCTTGATTAAGAATTTATTTTACTCTCCTCTTAACAAGGATTGACTGGATCACAGGCCATTTCATTTAGGAGGCTGTATGTGAGAGCTTTGTTGATTTTTAATTTTCCTCCATTGATTTTCAGCATCCAGAGAGCACTTGTTCTCTAATGGCTCTCTGTGTTGGTGTTTGCTTGCAAATTGAAGTAAAAGATAAATGGCTTTCAGGGTAATACCTCTCCAAGGGCTTCCACTTGAGGGCTGGTGGCTGTTAGCAGAGCTGCAGTATGTTTTAAAAAGTTCTGTGCTCAAACAAAAGCATTCCTGGGCCTCTAAGTGTGGTAAGATTGTTTTAGGCCTGATGTGACAGTAATCTCTAGCTGATTTTCTAAATCTTTACAAGCAATAGCCCAATTTGTCCGCATTTTTCTATGAAAGTGAAATGCTCTGCACTTTTCTTAATAGGGATTCAAATGTTATCCTTGCACATGTTTTTCCTTAGGAAAAAAAAAAAAAATATTTTTCAGTAAAAGAAGAGGAGAAAAGCTGCTGGTATTCGGTTAGTTATGAATAAGTATTTGTACTAAAAAGCTGTAATGTTTTGCTTGTACTAAGGTTGAAGGTTTTGGCCTGTCTATTGGAAAACAATGTTTTGAAACAGCTATAAATTTAATTTTCAAAGTCTTTGCTTGCTTAGGAAAATTAAGCTCATCTATAGTGTAAACTTGCTTTGTAATTGACTATTTCAAGCCTGCTTGTACACTGTTGCTGTGATGCATCATTGCATTGTGTAAGTGTTCTGTCGTATAACCACTGCTAATGAAAGGGTCCTGTTTAACACCCTTACCCGTTGCCTTCTCAGACCTGGCTTCACTATTTAGAAAAGAGATATCCTTACTCTAGGCGTGAGTTAGAAAGTCCTGGAAAAAAGGGGAGGGAGATGATCCCATGGATCATGAGGCTCATCTTCCACAGGTGCTGAGCAACATGTCTTCCCATTGGCTCCTCTGGAAATTGTTGCTGTTCATTGCCTCTGAAAGTTGTATTTGAATGTCAGACAGCTTTATACAGTGCGTACACACAGACTACAGTGTGAATTTCATACATTTAAATTGTAGAATTGGGCTAATACCTATTTTTAAGAGTTCAATTATTAAACATACACTGCTTATATTGCATCCCTATATGTCTTAATTAGGTTTTCAGCTTTTCCAGAATGTCCTCTAAAACCGGTAAGAATTTAGCTTAAGGAACCTGTGATTCATTTTTGTTGCTCTCTGCTTCTCATGCCACTTACATTGAGCTTAATTCAAGCAGCTTCAGCAAAGGCTTGGAGTAAGATGTGCATTTACATGTCTGGATCAGTGCTGAAACAGCTTACCAAACTACTCCATTAGCATATAAGTCTGAGAAGTTAAAGACTCATTCTAAATTAAAGAGGAGCTACAAATCTTGGGCTGCTTTCTCTGTTCTGCTGCTGTATCATTTTGTGTCTCCAAGACGGGTATTAAGGACAGTCTCCTTAGCAGTCCCCTCAGCCCGCAGCGTGCAGCATCAGTCAGAGTTCCATCAAATCTGAAGAACAGAGACCTGAATTTCAGGTTGCATTTGATGTTCTACTTCGGCAGAAGTTTAAACTGTTCATGTAAGCACGTGGATAACGCTATTGACTTCAGTTCAGTGCATAAGGTTAAGCATTTGCACAATTGCATTTGGGAACTGGGGAATAAAATGGAATACCCGAAAATTAGTCTTTACCTAGGAGCAAGACTGTGGTGGTTTAGCCCAGATCACCACACAGTTTCTCACTCACCTTCCCCCTACCCAGCAGGATGGGGGAGAGAAATCGGGAAGAAAGGAAAACTCATGGGTTGAGATAAAAACAGTTTACTAAAAACTACAAAGCTAACAGAAGATAAGGATATTAATATACACAAAATATACAAAATATACAAAATGAGCAATGTACGCTTTCTCACCACCCAGTGTCTGAATGACTGACACAGCCCGTCCCGAGCAGCGATCAAGGAAACGACACCGAGCAGCAAGCAAAAGGGGGAGAGCAAGCTAGCAAGGTAGAGGGAACAATGCCAGCAAGCAAGAGAGAAGAAAAGGATGCCAAGGGTGCCCGAATGGATACCCGAATGGAATGGATGCCCCCTCCCATGGGCAACCCCCACCTATATACTGACCATGACGTTTATGGCATGGAATACTCTCTTTGGCCAGTTTGGGTCAATTATTCTGTCTTTTGCCCAGCTTCCTGCATCTGCACATTAACGAGACATTAACGAGACTTGGAAAGCTAGACAGTGTCCTTGGTCTCATTAACAACAACTCATATCATCAGAGTGTTTTTATTAACATTCTTCACACATGAAATCCAAAACACACTGGCTCCTGAGAAGAAAATTAACTCCATCCCTGCTGAAACCAGGATAGGGACAGTAATCTTTCCATATCTTAATTTATAGATGAGAAGAGTAGCTTTTTTCCAAGCAAATGAATTCACTGTTTTATAGAAAAATGCAATTTATCTGAAGCCTTCCCTTACCTCTTTTTTTAAAGCCGTAAATTGCTGATGGCTGCGTGTGCCACAGGGCACACAAAAATCTTTTGCTAGAGGCTTTGCTTGAGCTTGTGGAGCTTTTCCTTCTCCGTAGCCAGGCTCATTATTTCAGATGTGCTTTTGTTTTGCTTCTTCAGCGCAGCTTTCAGGGTGACCTCTGCTGAGATAAAAGAACTAAAACCACTGTGGATTTTCCTGAAGCAACATCTTCAGCAGTGATGGGCAGTTCATCACGCTGAAAGCAACTGCACACTCCAGAAAAGAACCCAAACCAGATCAGAGCAGACCTGGCAGAGCTCTTACTTTTCTCTGCCCTTCCTGTACAGCTTGTGAATCAGGGCAATGTTAATCTTAAAATATAGGACTATAGGTAATGACCATAGCAATCATTGAGAAAAAGCATTGTCTTATTTTGTCTTCAGGAATTTAAAGAGTATAATAATGCTGTTACATTCCTAGTCAGCTGTTCACTGGGGGCTCTTCTCGAAGAGCTTGAATTTTGGGCTGTATCTTCACTGCACAGCTCAGTGCTGTGTAAACTCCAGCAAATCTAACATGAAGGGGTCTGAAATACTGCCGACAGTAAGGGCTGGCTTTAAGCTACTGCTACAAAAAGCACCACCGAAGTAGGGTTTGGACCGTGCAGAGGTGCCACGGCTGCTCCGTAATGAAGGGACACGTATATGCTGGGGATCTGTCCCAGGGCCTCGTTTCCTGGTCGATGAGTTTAAATATGGATTTAGGCCATCACAGAGCTCCAGAAAAGGATCTTCCCCCTCTCCCTCCCCACTAAAAAGAGGGAGCAGCAGGTTGGGCTCAAAGGAGCTCTTCTCTCAGAGAAAGATATATCCCCCAAATGACTGAAGGGCACAGTTGCAAATCCAAGGGACGTTAAATAGAGTGAGTCCTGGTGATTCTTTTGTTTGGCTTTAAAATAAAGCCTGATGCAGCAGCCTTCCTGCAAGGGACAGGGTGGTGGTTGCCTGGGATGGTATAGATGAGGCTGGCTGCTCTGCTCACGCTGTAGGAGCTCAGTAGGGATCCAGCAGGTTTTGGTGAGAGGACAGGGTGGTGTGTATTTAGCTTTGTGTAGCTGTGAATGGCTGAATTGAAAGTCAGGGAGCAGAGAAATGAAACCTCCATCTCTTGTGGAGATCGCAAATAGTAGTCTCCATTGTGAAGGTGACCATTTTTATTTTCATTGCAATAGAAGGTAGGAGATTTTGTAAGCAATATTAGACCATTTCACAATCCATAAATCAATCTATGTTCTTTGAAATGGGGGCAGAGGTGGGGCTGTATGTGTCTGTTTATCAGTAATGGATGCCATAGAGTATTTAACGGGAAACAGGTAAGGCTGACATCGAGGAATAGACCTCCAGTAAGACTCAAGTGAATAAAATAGTGAATATTTTTTGTAATACTTTTTTTTAATCAGATGCCTAGCAAGGGATTTGAGGGAGAGCACTGGAGAGGTTTGAAGCTGAAAATCAAGCATTTTTATGGAAATAGACTCATTAAAGCTGCCTGTTATAGAAATGCAACTGTTTTTCTGTGAACATGATACTTGTTCAATAACTGAAATATGTTTCATGAAGAGAAATATACTGTCAATTTTCTCTTTTTGGGTATATAATTTATATCTGGGTATTTAATTCATAAATGCCATTTAGAAGTAGACTAGGTACCTTGGGCCAGAAAGCCTGGAACATATCTACCTGCTTTTTGGTCTAGTAATATAACCAACCTGCAAAATAAAGATTTATCGTATTACCTTTGTGTAAATTACTAACGTGAGTCAGTAAGTAGAGATGTGGTCTTATCTAATGTTGATGAACCAGACTCAAGATTTAGCTTGCACATGGAATGTTCACCTGCTTCCAGAGCGGTCCACTCTTCTTCAGATTTTTTTTTTTTCCTGTATATTATGTATTTTGCTGTTTATTGATGGATTTTTTTTCACATCTTCCATCTAATTTTGTTTAGAATATGGCTATCTGGGTAAAATTGTTTATAATTTTTACTTCAGGTTGTTCATTCAAAGCATGCTATGAATTTGTCTAACCCATGGCAAAACTGAACGTGAGGTGCTGGAATGCAATTTTTCATGGAAAAAGAGACAGAGAAAGGTAGAGTCCATCGAGGTGGGTCACACCCCATGTGTGATGGCATCAGGGATTGCTTGCAGAGTTCTGATTGCACGCCAATTAATAGACCATGTTCTCAACTTTTAGTTTCTTAGGCGTGTATCCTCACTGTTAGTGAATGAACTGCTGGGTCTTTGTCTGTTCACACAAGGTGTTGAAGGTAGACTTTTTTTTCCTTTTTTTTTTTTTTTTCCAGTCTTTTTAAAGCAGGCAAGCTGTGAGAATCTGCAGTGTACCTGTAGGCAAAGTTTGTTCTGTACAGCACATTTGGTGACCCCTTTCAGCTCTCCCCATAAACAGCAGAGCACCTATTGATGGACTTTGTGTTGGCATTTTCATCAGGTTTCTGAGGAGGCAACATTGCTGGCTCGATCAATAAAACTCAGTTAGATTTACTGATTACACAATTCTCTTTTCCCGAGACAAACAGCGAGTTTGTAATTGCTCAGCGTACGATATTTTCTAGCAGCTATATCCAACCACTCCTGTCAGTTTGCATGTGTCACAAGACAGGATTCAGATCGCTTCAGATCTCTTTCTTCTCCCACACTGCTGTGAGCTGGTGGACTTTCTTCAGCAGAAAAGGAGAAACATGCTTTTTACAATCTGAGCTTGTCACTGCAGTCTTCAGAGCAGTGACCATAACGTGAAACAAATGTTTTGCAATTATAAAACGGTAGATTGTGACAGCTAGGTGTGCTATCTTAAAAAAGAGATAGACTGTCTCAATATAGCATACTAATCCTACAAATTAATAATAACAAATGAAATTATTGTAGTACATCCAACTGACCTACACTATCTCTGATTTTGATGTTATTTCTGAATACAAATTTTTGTTGTTTCCAAGACTATGCTAGGAACCGTGAGACACATTATGTACTGTTACCTCTACATCTGTATACCTGCTTTTTTCTTGTACATTGGCAGGCACATCAATCTTAAGTCTCCAGTACACATAAAAACTGGGCTTAGTGTGAGTGTTGGGCCTCTTGTGCAAACTAAATGCCAGTCAAGAAGAACTGATAGTTAAAGTCTTGGAGCTGAGCGTAATTAATTCATTTAATCAAGCCTATCTGGATATCTGCAAACCACTGCTACATGTTAATGGGCAAGCCTCTCAAACTGCCTTTTTCTCCCTGGGTTTGGTAAAGCAAGTACTTCTCCTCTTTGAAAATGCAGGTCACGTACGGCTTGGGAAATACGTGCTAAATAACACAAACAGTTAGACGAGAACTTCCATTCCCGTAATCACATTTTCCCCAGAATTGCTGTTGCTTTTTACTAATCTATTTACTGCTGTAAGAATACTGCAATTACTGGACTAAGGTGTACTTACTGAAGTACTTCTTAAGTAGCTCTGTTAGAGGTATGTCCTTCTTTAATTTGACTGCCTACTAGGGAATTACAGCCTTTCTCTCCTTGTTTCCTTTCTTCTGGAGCACAGACTCTCTGTTGAGATGAACAGACAAAGCTTCATTTATAACAACACTTGATTTTGAGCCTTGTCTTTGCTATGCCCTCTCCTGCACTTCAGATTCAATGGTGCTCAGTGGCTGGAATTGCCCTCCTTTAGGGGTTCTGTCTTTTTTTTCTACATGATTTTGATATTCTTGGGGCTTGGTTCTCCACTGTCCTGAAACCTGTTTAGTGGCTCATAAAGAAGCTTCAAGCACACAAGTACTCCATCAAAACTGTGACCACACAGAACGGAGACAGCAGAGAAACAGGACTTGTTTTACACAGCAAACAGAAAGGATTTGAGAATCCTAATACAAGGGTTAATAAATGTTCTCAAGGGTAGAAGCAGCCTGAGTTTCCTAATGAGTATTTTATTGCATTTCAGGCGACCATTTCAGCGAAATTATCATCTTTGCTTTCTTTGAAACTGACTGACCTGCAGCTGAACTGTGCTAAGGCACAGTTTTAACAGAATTATACCAGCTGTTAATAAAGAGTTAGGAAAAACCATGTGCTAGATTCACAGCTGGTATAAATTGATGCAATTACGTTGTGTTCAGGGGAGCTCTGCTTGTTAAGTGAACCTGAGGATCTGGTATCTGGGGCTTTTCTGAGGCTGATGTGCAGCATGTGGCTGCTGTTTTCCTCAGGTGCTGTGCTGTTTCGCTTACTGTGAGATGGTGCAAATATCTAGATTTAGTTTTAGAGATTCCTCTCTTGGATTTTGAAGAGTCTTCTGAATTTGACCTTTTGACACCTCTGATGCTTCCCAGCTCTTGAAGAGCTCAGCTGCCAACTGTTTGCCTGGCTGGAAGTGCATCAGCCAGTCACAGATGTGGAACCTCCCTGAGGTAGGCATAAATACATGTGATATCTTATTTCACTTCATTGTGTAAAAGCACTTTAAAGGAGGTCTCAGTTTCAAAGAGGAAGTGTATTGTAGCATAATGAAGTTATTTATATGTGAGCAGTATCTGCGTTGCGGTCTTAGCCACTGTTTTGCAGGTAGGTGGAAGTCAGGGTAAGAAAGTGATGGGTTCATTTTTTTCCAGGTTGCCTGCTCCTTAAGAAAACTATAACTAAATGTTTCTCCTTTAGGCTGATTTGTTGTCTCTAGAAATCACTTGGTTGTTTGTTTTTAAATATCAGATAAAGTTTTTAATGAATAGCTTAATCTCTTTAAGTAGTTTTCTTGTAGTGCTCGTAAATTATACAATTCTTAGGAGATGGGTGCTAAGTCCGATGGCACCTGAAAAAAATGCTATGCTGCTTTTGTCCAAAACAGCTTTTTTTTTTCCAGTATCTGTACAATAGTGCAATGTGTGTGATAAGTTGAGGTTTTTCCCTTGTGATCTTGGCACTGTGAAGCAATAGCTTTATGATATAGTGGTATTTAGTAGCCCTTCCCTACTCCTATATATAGAAGTAAAAATCTTCAAAAGGAATAAAGGTAAATAAAAATATGCTGAAGACATTTTGAACATATTTACTTTTTCGAATAGCTGAGACACTTTTTCAGATGATTACTGCTTGCCATTTTCTAAAGTAGGGATTGTCTCCAAGTAGACGTATTGGAATGAGATATCAAATCCATTTAGTCTTTGCTTCTTAGGCAACCTATTAACAGCTAGAGGGGAGGACAGCCAAATCTTAAATGACTTATCTCAGGCCATAGATACTAGTTTCAGAGACAGTATTAAAATTATGAAAAAAATTAGTACACTTCCTTGTACTGATAGCTTTCAGTGAAAAAAAAAAAGAAAAAAAAGAAAAAAACCCCAACAAACTGCCGAGAATGTCCCTCCCTCCATTGCAATACTTTCATTTTTTTTGTTTAAAGATTTTGTGTGTGTGTGTACCTCCTCTAAATCTGTCTGCCTAAGTTACCTCTCTCTCCCAATCTATAGCATCCCTTATGACCAAGGGGAGCTATTCCTTGTGTGTGGGATAGGAGTGTCTGTGTTTCTAGCCTATTTTAATATGGTTTAGCAGGTGGAAGAGGTAGCAGAATTACCTTCGGGAGGCCAGGTACGCCTTGGTGTAGCAGCAGCAGGTGAACTGCTGGCCTCTAGTGGTAAATGGGGAGTAATCTGAGAGTCTGAGTGTCTCTTGCCCGGAGAGAATGTCTTCCGATGTCACTTAATGTAAGTTACACCAAAATTTGAAGTATGAGTGAGACTGTGGCTGTGATTTGGTTTTGATTACGTGAATTATTTTCCGTATGATTCAGATAATCTTGAAATGAAATACTCTTCATTTTTGCTGGTGTAAATAAAGCTCAAGCTGTGTGTGAGCAGGAGAAGAAGTAAATTCTTGTAGCAAGAGCCAAGGGTAGAATATGCAGTCAGTATTTTATAATTTCATAAACAGGAAAAGCCTCTTTTGGGCTGTTTGTGACAGAGAAATAGATGTCAGTATAAAACATGTAATCCTCTGAAGATACTCTTTTTTTTTTTTTTTTTTTTTTTTTTTTTTTTTTTTTTTTTTTTTTTTTTTTTTTTTTAGGACAGAAATAATGAGTCCTGCTCATTCAAAATGGAACCAAAGGCTCTGTGCCAAAGTAAAACCAGACTGGAATTAGATTCCCCCGCTCTGAATGATGAGTTAGACTTTGGCCTTGCGGCTGGGCTAGTGTTTTCTGATTAGCCCAGACTAGCTGCCATTTCTGCAAGGATATTCCCTTCTGTAAGACCTTCAACCCCTTTTTCCTCCCTCTCCTCAGTTACTCAAGTGACAGAAAGGATCTGCTTACGCTTATATGCACCTCAATAACAGTATTTGCTAAATGTTCTTTGGCAGGACGTTTTGTAGTGACTAAAGGGTTCTCTTTTTTGTATCCACTTACTCCCTTCTTTTTTTTTGTGTCTATTTGGAGACATGTAAGGCGTCTGCTGGATTTCCGGATGTGTTCTAGCCAGCAGAAGAAAGCACAGCAGAAGGAGAAATTTCAGAAATACAATTTACTTGTTTTCATAGCAGGTGATTTGCCATACGGATGGTTCCACTGCAGACCAAGGCCTGTAGAGCCCAGCTTCTCTCTGCCTGGCCGTGCACTGGCCGATGGCATTTGGCTTGTTGGGACCTAAAAGAAGAAAACGGCAAAAGCAAGTTAAATTTGCCGAAAACTGCAAGAAGCTTGAACAGCCATGTATTGTTTACCCAGTATAGTTGCTGTGAAGTTTCTATTACTGTAGAAGTTTTAGCGTTTAAGATTTGCCTGTGAATTTGTCAGTATTTCAGCAGCTCCTGAGTCTTTTGGAGCATTTTCCCTCGGTGTTCCCACCTTGGAAGAATGTATGGCTTTACTGTAGCTGCCGGAGATCAGGCTTTGTGTTTGGTTCTTAGTGCTGTTCCCCTCATTCATAGGGAGCAGTGGCTTGGAAGAAAAGACTGATGCCCCTCCTGGCATTCATAATAGGATTTCCTTCCATTTACAGGCCCTTAACATTACTTATTCAGCTGTGCAGGGGTTGATGTCAGTGTATTGCTGGCTGAGTCATTTCTGACTTATTTAACATGTTGAGAATAAGCCTGAAGCTGTCAGACCAGTAACATCTACACAGGCTTTTTCTAGCTGCAGCCCTTCTTAATTTCTGTGCTATATTAAAGCTAAGCTAATAATAGTACTTTGGGTGATACTTTGATGGGAAGCTTTGTTAATGCATTTGTGAGGACTAAAGAGGCTGGTTAATTCAGTGTTAGAAATGTTAGAGAGGCAATGATGCCAAACTAGAGACTGAGTGAATAGATGGAGCAGCTACTTGCTTTGCTAAAGAAGATAAAATATCTGTGTGTAGGTCTTTGCAGCACAGTAGCTGGTGAATAGGCACAAGAGCTGCGTTGTCATAGTTGGAAGCTTCTTTTCTTTAAGAATGGATGCTTAGTGTTTCAAGTAGAAACTGATTGTTAAAAGTGAGTCTGATGTTAAGAATATGGGTACAGACATTTAATTCCTTATTAAATATTAGTAGTGATTCTTATACTGAATCTTTTTTTGGAAGTAGCCTATCGTTTAGCTCAAGCTCCATTAGAAAGGAGAATGGTGCATCTCTAAGCTGTCAGCAGATGATGTACAGATGTCACCCATGTCTGCGCTACTGTGCAGCAAAATAAAGCAGGGCCATCTCCGAGCTGACTTGGTGACTTGAGGAGGTTAAGAGGAGAGTGGTGGCGGTGAGAGCCGCATCTGAGAAGAGCGGGTGATGCTGGGGAAGCATACAGGACAGCTTGATAAGGCCTGTAGCAATTGTAGCAGTTGTGTCAGATGCATCTCTGTCTGGAGAACCAGACATCTCTTTGGTGGCATTGATGGAGCTGGTGGAGCTGCAGTGACTTGTCGCATTTGAGATTTTACTTCAAGTGGCCAGCTGCCTTTTTGAGACTTTGGTGGGCTCAAAGGTGTGGAGTGGCTGACGTCCACCACTGACTAATCTGAGAGAGACATCATGGTTAGGAAAGTGAGATTAGGATATCTAATATAAACACCACATTCACTGCAAGACTGTAACCCTCTAGAAATCGTAGATTTTTGTATTAAAATTAAGTTCAGTAAGATGTTAACTGGTCATAAAAGCAAAACTGATATACACGTTCTTAAAATCAATGTTATGTTTGTATCAATAAGATCATAGGAAATATTGTATAGTATACATCGCTTTCTGTGGTTATATGTTTCTTGTGTGGGAGGAGTTGCAGGGTGAGATCTAGGCATATCTTGTCGGGGTTATTTTGTTTGCTTTCTTGCTTTTTGTGTAACTTTGGTGTATGTCTGTGGAGTAATTGCTCTGTATCAGATAAATTATATTCCCTGTATAAAACTGTAAAGATAAGCTTGAGAACTATTTTGAAAGAAAATACTTTACTAAATTGTGTGGATTGGGTTTTATTTCCTTTGTTCATACTGAATAAGGCCATAGAGTAAGAATTATATATTATATGGTATTGTTTAGTATCAGTAATAGTGGCAGAAAACAGCTTTATATATGTGAGTAATAGTTCCTTGGCTAAGTCTGTGAAAGCATCAAGGGCAGGATAAAGGAATAGGCCAGGGCAAGAGCAGGAGATGGAAATGCTGAAAAGGTGATTTATAAAAAAAGAAAATACATTAGTGCAAAGAAACTAAGCTTGGGATAGCCTTTTGTTGCCTTCTCCATAAATCTCCACATTTAAGGGGTAAGCCAGCATGTGAAGGACTGTGGCAGAAAACCCGATGCGTGTGTACTTGTTGCTGACTACCCCATCAACTTGTCCGTGGCATTTTCCATCCAGACATTTCAGTACAATTTTCATACACTTTCCAAGCACTATATAGTGAAACTGTAACCCAGCCTGCTTAAGAGCTGTGTCTGGGGCTGTCCAGAGAAGCGAGGCAGATGCAGAACCTGGTCTGTGGGATGCTTTATTCTGTCTTCCCCTGCACAGCTCAGTGTGAGAGCCACAGCATCCTCACCTCTGGGTTGCATGTATCCTTTGATTGCAGAAGATTGGTTCATGTAGTCACAAAATGGATCCTGTAAGTTACCTTCACAGGGCTGTTATGGAGACTGCCGATGCACGTTATCCCATGGGAGATATTGTCTGTAATCTATATACAATAAACAAAGGGAGGAGAGTCAGATCTGCGGCCCACCTAGCAGTGGCAATTTTCTCTTCAGATCGGCTACTGGTTTAGATGTGAGGAAGGTGATGGGGTCAATGCCCCATATTCTCTGCATCCCCTTTTGCTCCAATTGTATAATTTACTCACAGCATACATAAGCAGATAAGCTCCTCTTTTGTATTCTCTTTGTGATTTCCTTGCATGTTTTGCTTTTCTTCCCCTTTGTACATGGACTAAGTGATAAACCTTGAAAGCAAATGTGCAAGAATAAATAGATCGTCCACCCGCTGTATCCCTTACAGACAATACAGACTTTGAAATGTTTTTTCTTTCAACGAGAAATGTCAAAATAGTCAGTGACTGGAAAGCTGCTGCTTTGTATTAAGGGAAAATGTTGACACAATTTTCACTAGCATCAAGGCTCTTAATGAGCAACTGTTAAAGAAGAGAGGACCAACACAAGTAATTGTATTGCTCATTGGGGTTACCCTGTCAGCTATAGTGTTCCTTTTCAGAAAAGCAGAATATTTACTGATAATTAGAAATGTAAGATGGACTGAGAGTCTCTTTTTACACCTGGAATATGAAGCTGCCAATCATCCTGAAAAATTGAATAACCATTTCTGCCACCGCGTGGTGAGAACAGGTTTGCAGATGTGGTGCAGGGCCAGTAATGAGTTGGTGGTAGTTATTGTCCTAACCTTGTCTTGGCCTCCGCAGCACTCACAGGTGAAGTGTGAATATATTCAGGTGATGGAACTGAATAGGATGCTGCCTCTTGAGATTTCTAAAACTCAAATAATCTCTTGCCTAGTACAGTTCTTGCAGGGGCAGTGGAAGAGGGACTTTTTTAGCAGTTAAAGCACTGAATAATGGAAGTTAAGGGAAATACTCTCATTTTGTGGGATTTAAGCATGCGAAGTCCATTATTAATAGCAATGATGGTAATGCTTTGAAATTCTGCTAGCACTGAAATGTAAAAATATGCAAACTGATCTAAAATATATGTCTTTTTGGACAGGATTATCTGAAAACTGAAATATTGTGGTTCTAGAATTTACTGAAATGGCTTTTGGGTTTTTTTTGCGGGGGGAGGAAGCTATTACAAGCTTTACTAAATGGACATCGTCACTCACTGGGCTGTGTACTGTGTAGCTGTGATGCCTTGTGCTTTCTCTGCTGATTCTGCTGTCACTATCCCAGGTATGAAGGTTGTTAATGCAGGATCTGTTCATGGTGTGAAGGGTTTGTTTGTTTTTTTTTTAATACATATTGTTTATAAGATAGCTCTGTGCAATAATTGGTTTAATACTGGGACAGAGTCAGAAGACTAAAGTCCAAACTCAGGTTCTCCAAAGACTGAAAAAATTGGTACGTGAGCTTACTTAGACGTCGTTTGCCTGAGAAAAAATTGTCTTATGTATTTAGAAGCAATTTTTTTGTTTGTTTTGGGGTTGGTGGTGTTATTGTAGAAGCAGCTTTTTACGTTGCAGCTAGTGCTGATGATATTTTAAGCAACGTGCAGGAAAAAAAGAGCATGTCAAGGGGCTGGATCAAAAACCCAAACATTCCTTTCTCTCTACTCTCTCTCTCATTGCTCTTCCTCAGCTTCCTGCATGATACTTCCTGTTTAATTTCCTGATTATATGATGATTTTAAAGAACTGTCAATGAAAGTTGGAAATTGGATTTGCTTATACATATCCAGAATATTTAGATTTTGTTGTTAAAGCTTTTGGAGTTATTTTATTTTGTGATTATATTATTGCTAAGGGCCTAGTTCTAGCAGCTACCATTTTTATTGGGTTTATCTTTTCATTAGTCTCACCTGTAGAAATTGGATTTAAACCTCATGGCAGTAATAAGGACTGACCTATTTGCTCCTGAGTGCTTTGGTTGTACATCCTCGTCTCTCAGAAGGTCACACACTCTGCCTATCCCTCAGATTTAGAACCAAATGAGATCCTTTAGATGCATTTTGTGTTTCAGCCTAACAAATAATATTTGGTTATGTACTTAATGAAAAAGATTGCTGGTGGATGCTCTCATTCTACTTTCAGTTGTTATCTGTACTCATCGATCCATGAGGGCAGTTTAATTACACTAAAAATGAATGTTGATGGATGTAGAAAGAAATAAATCTTTTAAATCTGTATAGTGTACTTCACTGAAATAACCTAGTTTACTGGCCTTCCTAAGACTACCTTTAAGAATGGTTAAAAGATATAATGTGCTGTGTGTCTACATCCGTCAGCACTCGCATTTAACCTGTCTGTCACTGCTTTTGAAATCAAGGGCTGGGACAATGACTTGATTTGTAGATGAGAGCTTTGTAGACTTCAGGTGAGCTGTTTTTATGTGGTATTTCATGTTTATATTGGGTTGATATGCTGTGGATTTATTTTAGCCACACTTAAAAGGGTGAGGGTAAGCTATGAAATGGTAGGAAGTGGACTTAACTGTTACCCCAATAACATATCAAAGAGTTATTGACTGAGCTTAGCTCTGTCTCTGAGCTCTCACTGTGGCAACATTTTGGTTGAGTGGGAAACGTAGACTTTATTCTGTTTTGCTGGGAAGAAGTGTGTTCTGGAGGTTTTTCTTGAACATAATGTGTTGTTCAACCGTCAGAGTCACCAGCTGTGTTTTCCAGATCGTGGAATTCAAGACACTTACTTGTATGCATGTGAGGCAGAAGGGTAATTGATGTTAAGGTCAGTACCTTGAATAGTCCCTCAAAATAACATAGTAGTAGTGTGATCTGATTGTTGCTAATCTCATTTCCTAGTCTAAAAAGTGTTTGAGATTTTTGGCTGCATTTGCTGGCAGTCAGCTGAATTACTGGGTGAAAATAGAGTAATTTAGAACAACTCCCATTTCTTTAACTGTATTTGTAAATTAATTTCTCAAAGGGCTTGATAAAGCCTTTAATTATAGAGTAGTTGTGGAATAAGTATCCATAGGACCATTTAAAGCTCAGCTGTATCACCTTCATGGCAATCACACTTAATGTCAACTAATGAGCATGGTGTTCATGAGAGAGTAGATATTGGCAGGATAACACAGCCATTGCTGCAATTATAAAAGGTCATTGGATTTTTAAGCTTTCGGTTAGCAAACAGCTAACCTAATGGACAGGAAGCAGGACTGATGCTTCAGCCATTATCACTGTAAAGTCACTTAAATACATATGTACAACCAGTGAAAATCTAACTCTGACAGCCTCCTGTTCGTGGCAGTCAGGGGAAAGCGGGCCTGACCTTGGTGGCTCTTACTTTACCTGCAGTAAGTGCAAGGCAAGCACTACTCTAAGTGGTTCAAGTTTGTCCTCGTTCCATACACTCACTGACTTCAGACACTGACTCACAGGTGCAACTGTCCCTTTGTTTAAAACAACCCCCTAAAGCATTTTTTTGCCCCCCTCTCTAAATATTATGGTGTTTACTTTTGAAGCTGAGACTGAAGTGCTCTCCCTGAAGTCAGACAGGAGCTGGGTTGTGGAGACAGAAATTATAACTTGGGTCTCCTGGCGCTGAGTGCATATCTTGGGCTGTGCTGTCTGCACCAGTGGTATGTGTCCAGTGTTTCCAGCTTGCTCCTGTACTTGGTTTTATAGACACAATGATGAGTGTTGCTCATGTTGTTTCCTTCTAGACCATTTATTGTATTAAAACTTGTGTGCAGTGTTATCCTCAGGTTGAACTCAAGGGTTGGTATATAACAGTCCAGTATTCATGGCTCATTTAACTTCACAGTTTTTAAGCACGCTTATTGATACTTCTCTCTCCTTTATTTGTAATCACTGCAAGGACTCAGTGGTCCTGGCTGATCAAGTGTGGTGTACAGAGAAGTAGCTTGCAAAACGTTAAAGAAAAGATGAAAGGGAAGAAGTAAAAGTTGCTTATTAAACTACACCTCTAGTTCCTCATGATTTGGGAGAAGGATAAATTCTGTATGTGATTTTTAAATTATTATTTTTTATTTTTTAAAGAATGGCATTTTTCCCATAATTCTTTGATTCAGTGATATGTGAAAAGGTAAAAAAAAAAAATCTATTGCTACTGTAGTTCTGTAATCTTGTACATAGTAGGCCAGATCCAGAAGTGATACAAATGTTGATGTTAATGAGGGACTTGTTTCCTTCATTAGTAGCAATCCAACAAGTTAGGTATTTAGTACATTTTAGTTGTGAAAAATTAATGAAAAACCAATGACATCTCAACATGACATGTTGTAGAATTGGAGCGAGAGATAGTTGAAATATATCATTGAATAAGGAGGTGACCAATATATCACTGAAGTGCAAGGGTGACCAACTTTGTCTAGAGACTGAGGATACCTTCACTGAAGGGCAGGTTTTTAGAAATAACCAGTAAGAAGATTTAGAAATTGGCCTTGCATTGTCATTATTGACTGCTTCTTTATGTGTGTTCTCTGTTCACAGGATTAGATGCTTAAGGTTTTAAGTTTGCATTTCTAAATCAATACTACTAAAGGAGAAATTTGCTTGCAGAGTTTATTCCGTGTCTGACAAATTAAAACTATTAATGAGGAATTCCTAATTTCTGTATACGTTTTCACTTGAAATGATAGATAGATGCTATTGGTTGCTCAGTTGTTCATGTCTTCTGGTATAAATTGCCATTATTATTACCCTTAACAATATGATAGGTGGGCATTTAGGTGTCTGTTGCTGTTGGTATTTCTCCTTTCACCAAAAGGCATATTGAACACCTCTCAAAGCAGAAAGTATGACTTCTGAACCTGAGGAACAGTGATACAGATTGGAAATTGGTGTAATGAGGGTGTGGCAGTACAGAAAAGACAGCAAAACTAGCAGGCTCCCTTTATTCAGCAAAATCATCACATGCCTGGAGATGAGCAAAGTAAACTGGGGATATCTGTTCTTGCTTTTAGTTTGTTAGTAGCTGATCCCCCTACAGTCCAGGTCTTTTGTCTTTGGAAAAGCTATGTTCTTTCTCAATTGTGTGTGTACTGTTAACCTTCAGGAAGAAATTACCTGGAAGAAAAAATATCAATTATGTACACACACACGGCAGAGTACACTTGAGCTCCATCTCTACTGAAGTTACTTTTCACTTCTACTAACAGTAACTTGGCTGGTTTTTTGTTTTTTGGATTTTTTTTTTTAAACTTAAAAAATACACAGCAAGAGGATACAACACCACTTTAAATAGTCTTCATTGTCCATGGCCATTTCCTATTGATTACAAGGGCGTAAAAGTGTTTGCTGCATGTTCCCCTCAGTAGGGCTCTATTGAAGTACAATCTGTCCCTTTTTTCAAGACCACAGTGATATTAATTTTAAGCAGGTTTTCCTGCAGACATGGCAAATAGAGGACAATAACAGTTTTATGTCTAATGTTAATCAAATAGAGATGTTAAAAATGAATAGGCAAGTGTTCTCTAAATAAAGGTGGCTCTGTGTTTGTAGATCCAGACTGCTTGCAGGTCATTTTAAGCTAGGTAAGAATTTTCAGTGGGCATTGTTTTAATAGAGCATAGCAGTACGTTGCCTGAGAAAGGTGGCAGTTCTTATAAGAAGCTAAGGTCAATAAAGTATGATTGAAGTAATTAACTTCCTTTAGAATTAACCTTTAATAAAAATCTCAATGTGATTAATGAAGAAAGGAGGTTCTTCATAAACATTGTAAGTTAATAGTATAAACGCTTAAGATATACTGAAAAATACAGTGATGTATTTGTAGAACTTGAGCATCTTCCTCAGTTGCATACCAGTACGTGATTTCTGAAATCAGCGGACTACTGGTGTGGTACGTGTCGGATTTGGCAGCAGGTGAGATTATAATCTCCTTTCTGAAGCAAGTTAATTGTCAGCTGTTCAATTTAACACATAGGTATTTTCCACTGAAGGTGAAGTATCAGAGTGGTACGTGCTTGATGAGGATATTTAGTTTCCATGGCTCTTTTAGTAAAGGTGGATTTTTTTTTTTCTGTCACTGAGATTGTAATCTGCTGAATCTGTAATTGTTAGGTGCATTCTTTAGCTGTCAGCTGTCACTCTGTTGCAGAAGCTGGAGCTTTTTATTGGCACTGTATGTGACTTTGAAGTCTTCTGGGGTGAGCAGAACTGCTGTGTTAAAGTATTGCTGATAAAAAATGTAAATACCAAAAGCCATGCTATCCAGGGAAATTCAGATCTGCAGAATGTGCACATCTACACGATGAACTTTTGTGAGGAGCAGCAGCAATAGAGATTTGGGTATTGAGATGAGTAGTGTTGGGTTTTGACTCTTTAAAGTGTCACAGATGGTAGGGAGGCAAATTAATAATTCTTAGGGAAAACAGTTGTCTGTGCTGCCAGGCTTTTCACAGATGAGTCTCTACAGTAAGACCTGCAAGCCATAGTTTCCGCTGCTGCTGTTAACTTACGAATTCAGGGGAGTTAGCGCTGGATCAATAGGGATTTCGGAAGGCTTCAAGGATTATAGTGGGAGGTGAGAGAGTGATATCCTTGGACATTCAAAAGGTTACTCAGTAATAAATCAGGCAAAGATATGAATTTCTAACAGAACAGTGATATGAAAGAATGAACTTTGTACCTTGAAAGACATTAATTTTTCTGTCTTCAACAAATGCACAAATGACAGATTCAGTTAATTCAGTTTGGTAACTGGATCAGCAGTTTCCGTGATAAAGTCTGACTACTGGTAGTGCTGATAACAAAACCACAGAGCTGTTATTCCTACTGGGAGGCGAAAGGCTGATCCCTTCAGTGCTGTTTTCCATGAGGTGGCCGAGCCCATTGCTGGTGCCGCTCTGGATCTGTGGAAGCAGCACCTGTGGATTTGCCATGTGTTTGTCCCGTGATGCACGTGTTGAACCACCTGAGCTCCTGGAGGAAGGAACAAGTAAAGGCTTTAAGGAGAAGACGAATACCACAAATTGGTGCTGACTGGTTATGAAATAAATTGGAAGGGATCTAAATCTAAAGACTTGGTAAAAACTAGAGAGACACACCAGGGCAGGGTCTTTACTGTGTGCATGGACACACACCAGCTCATCTTACAGGAAGAGAAGACAGGTGTATACCTATATTCTAATGTCTTTATCTTAAGCTTCTTTTTTGAGATGTATTCAGGTATCTGATAAAGGTTTAAAAAAAAAAAAAGACTGGATTAAACTGACCTCAGATCTTCCACAAAATGTCACAACTGATGTAGAGGGAGAGTACCTCTTAAGAGAATTGTGAGTGTTTATCTGAATTGTTATAGAAATTCTTTTCATGTTAGATAAAAGCCAACATGCAGAAATGAAGAATGAAGAAGCAAGGAAGAAGTCTAATGTAAATATGAGCGCTAGGATTTACTGTCATCAGAGATATCTGTAAAAGGCTTGTGTCACTTCAGCAGGCATGGAGGGGGTTGCGTGGTGGGGTATTTGGTGGGCATTTCCTCTTGGATTAAAAATTCTAGGCAGACTACAAGCCAACCTACTGGAGTTTACACATCGGGGGTGGGAATCCTTTTGCTGGGGCAGCAACAACAACAAATGAGGGCAGAGCAAAGCAGGCAGCATACCACCCTTGCTGTCCATGTTCTGTGGTAGGTAACCCACTATATCCCTAGAACCTCTCACTTCTCCAATAAGTAACCCAGCATCACCCTTCAGAACATCCTCCTTAGAGCCTCAGGGGCACAAGTTGGCAAGGCCAATCTATTGGAAAGGAGTGATTTTGCACATTGATGCATGACCGTGTTGGATTTGGGAGTCCCCAATGTCAAATTTTAACTGAATGCTGGCAGAGGGAGAACCCTGATTGCATCTGGACCACTATACAAATCTGCACCAAAATACAAATGTATTAATTACAATCTTAATAAAAGCAGCAGCTGCACATGGCATTAATATCTTTAGAGAAAATTTTAAAGAATTACTGGAGGTGAATTTTCACATTCCAAAATTACTGAACTTTTAAGTAACTCAGTTTCTAAACATTTGCAATTTTTCTTATTGCACTGCATCAATCAGCAGAATGCCTAATGCCAAGGAGGGAATGCTTCACACTGACAGGCTAAAGGAGAAACTTAAAATTCTTTCAGAGTTAGAAGCAAGACAAATCATTGCTGATGGTACTTCAGGAAATGTTAGGAGCAACCTGTCAGGTGCATTGGTGAGAGCATCTTCCAGGAATACTGATAGACAAGGCTAATAAAGGCAGGGCTCAAGAAGAGGGCTTGGCAAGAAGCCATAGGCAAAAAAAGTTCACCTCAGTGTTTAGAAATTAGTAAAATTGTAATTGAAAGGAGGTGGAAAAAGAGCAAAGTTAGATGTGTAGGAGAAGAACCCAAACACCAATGCTATTAGCACAGAGATGACAGGACTGCATATTGCTCCGGGCCTGACCTTAGCCTTATTCTTATTCCACACTGCCTGAGACCAGAAAGGAGAGAATGAAATAATTCTAGGTTCAGACTGGATGTTAAATTGTGTTGTGTAGTATTGTACTGAGCCCAGGAGATTTATTCAAGCCAGTTCTGCCCCATAGCACTGTGTGCTACAAGCAAACAAGGGAGGCTCAGGCATGGCCAGGGCCTGGAGCCTCACCGTGGCAGAAGATACTCCTTCCTCCAGGTCTGCACTGCACACCTTGGCTGAACAGTTCTCTGTCAGCGTGGTCTGGGGTAAGATTCCTTCCCCAGCCTAAATCTCATGTGAACATAAAGGAGATGAAAACATGAACTTAAAAAATATTTTATTTTTACTGCCATAATATCATGTCTTTTTATTTCTGCTTTCAGCTGTCATATCCTAACATACATCTTCAAAACTGAGCGTTTCTCTTCCGTTACATGTTTTCCTTGTCTAACTACCAACAGTTTGCTCTTGCTGAACAGATTGAGCTCTGGAGGCCTTACCTGGTAAAGCTGACTTTTCAGCCCTTAGGGCATTTCTGTGGTGCTTTTTTTGGTTACAGTTCTGTGGCATTATCACATTTTACATTTGATCAAATTTATTTGCTAAGTATTCCCTGCCCTGCCTACCTAATACTCTGTATCAGGTTTTTTTGTCACCTACAAATGGTACCAGCAAAGAGTCTACATAAGAATCTGTATGATCAGGGCTGGTGACTAGTTAACTGGGAGATAAAAAACCTGCTTAAGTATATATGCTACAACTGGGGCAGCTGACTATTTCTTGAGTTCCTTACAAAATATGTAATTGTAATTGTGAGGCTGGCTTTTCAAAGACTTTCTTGCTGGCCTAGTTCTGCTCCTGCTGGAGACCATAGTAAACTTCTCTTCCTAGCCAGCAGGAACAAAGTTAGGCAGGCAATGAGAGCTTTAGAAAATCCCACCCTACAATTACAACCAAAAATAATTTTCTAGCAAATGGTTGTCTCTGGTTTCTTTTTTTACAAGCTAAGCCACCCACTGGGAATTTGATTCTGTAGGACTCTGAAGATGATTTGGGGGTGGGGGGAGAATTCAACCTAAAAATAACTTAGAGGAGCTCTTTTATGCCTCAACAAAGACACAGTTGTAAGCCTGTCATTTCTGAACTCCCAGGGCTGAGAAATAAGTATTGGATGCTCTGGAAAGAGAATATGTGCATGTAAGCATGTGCCTGTGTGCTCTGCATGTATACACAGAAACTTTGTCAATTTTTACCCTCTGTGGGATGAATCAGAAACGTTTATTCAGGAGCCTGGATTACTCTCTTCAGCATCCTTAATATTTTTTTTTTTTTTTTATAGGTAATACCCAAAGTACTGCAGTTCTTTAAGACCATTGTTAGCTAGGTTGTTGGAAAGCTTTTATTTACAGTTTATAACATAGTGAGGCTGTTGATACAAGCAAGTGAAGTAGGTGGATTAACAAGGTTTAGCGTTCAAGTTGTTGCTGACTGGTGACTCCCAGTAGCACATCTCCCCGTTGCTGCACCCTTGGCTGCAGCATCACAGGAGGCTGACGAAAATGTTGCTTGGGAATGGGGATACCAAATTCCTGTAGGTAAAAGGCATCTACCTTTTTTCCTCCTAGGAGACTGTGTGTGTGTCACCTGTTGGTCACGTTCAGTTTTCAGAGTCTGTCTAGCAAGCATGTGTAAAGTTTTTCTCATGTGTATTTGAGTTGAAGGTCTTGGAATAGGGTCTTTCGGCTTTTCAGGGTGTGCATGTCCTTGGCCTTGCAGTGCAAATGCTTGGGGATGTCTGCAGCGGTCTGCTGCTGTTCTGCTGGAAAAGCTGGCCATGTGGTGTAAGGCAAATCCCAAGCCAGAAACATAGCTGATCCTGCTTGAATTCTGTAGTTCTTCCACAAAGAGTTAATATTCTATCATTTGTTTTCAAGTGTGATTTTTGCATTTATTTGACTTTGAGCCTCCAGTAACACACATCAAGCCTGATTATGCGAGGGGTTTGCAGTCAGACGCTACTCGAGGAGAAGGAAGGATGTAAACATTGCTGCTTGCTTCATGAAGAAGCGTATTAATCTCCCTCTGCCAGGCCTTTGTAAACCTTTGCAGTGGATAAATGATATTACAATTCTTCAAGCATGTAGAGAGGGGAAAGCTGGTTTCTTCACTTGTGCTGTCAGCTATCATTGGCAGCATGAAGTCTGTATTCCTGCAGCTGCTGACAGTTTGTAGAAGTCATGACTAAAAATGCATATTTTTATTCAAATTGTGTTACCTACCCTAGTATGCTGTTAGCATGATATCCTGTTTCTGGGTGGAATGTAATAAATTTGATTTAGTAATTCTGTTTTGAGTTTAGTATTTCATATTTCTGCCTGTATTTTCAAGGTTATAAATAAATTCATTATCTTGCAATAAAAATCTGTGGTGGTTTCTGGTTAAGAGATAAGGATTCAGTTGTAATTTTGATCAAATGTTGAATCTATACTTATGTATATTCATCATTATGCAATAAAATATTTCGGTCGCCATATTACAAAAACTTATAATTGCACTCTAAGACTGTAATTTCAAGAAACATTCTTTTTGGTAATCAGTGTTTGCTGCTGGTAGATTGCGAAAAGGATTCCATTCTTACTTTCTGGAGGTCATAAATGGAATTATAGCTATACCACAATAATATGAATTCTAATTCATATTTTTGTGTAATTATAGAAAACATAGGTGGTTATTGGTCCTCTTTAATTTTGTAGCTGTATTTCCTGTAAATGCCAACTGTACCATTTTTCTATATATTTTCATTTTCTTAGCTGAAGGAAAATGTCATTTCCCAGTAGACGGAGTCCTCTGTAAATAAAGTAAAAATAGAAATGTAAAATGTCAGCAACTGTTTTCTTTTAAAAAAGAAGGCCATTTTGTTCATGTGTTTGCATGCAGTGAGTAGGGAAAAGTTGCATTTTTTTTTTCCCCTAGTATTGCCAATAAGGATGGTATTTCAAGCAGCATTTTTAATTTGTTATTCTCCAGGGGCGCACTGGTATAAAATGGTGCTAATGAATTATTAACAGTTTTTAACAGAGACACTGCCAGTTCACAGTGTGCCTGTAATCCAATGGTCTGGTCCTGTCCTACTTGTGAAATCGGTGGGATTTCAGCTGTGGTCAGATGACCTTTGAGAAACAGCTGTAGTGGTTTGAGGTGTTGTCAGCCCAGAATTGCTCATCCTTTGCGTTGGAGGTTGGGCTGGAAGACAGCTGAGGTAGCAGAACAAATCATCCAAACACTGTTCAGCATCTTTTGTGCGAAATCAACTATCTTTGTTTAATCAGGTCTCCCTAGTTACCTAAGTCGAGCCATCTGAGTCTGTGTCGAAGAAGAGGAGGAATGTTTATACAATCAACAGTAGGAGGGCTGGTATCCAGCCTGAGAGTTAGCAAAGAGCTGTACGCAGGAAAGGCTTACACCTTGTAGAAATATGTAGCCATTGGAAATGCCAGCTTTCAGTTTTACTTGGTTTATTTTAACCTTGGATAAAAAGATTGGGGAGGGTGCAATTTGGGGTCCAGATTAATTCAAAGAACTGCATAGCTATCTTAGATGGCAGGCTAGGAAGGTAAATCATAGTCTTCCCCAGTAGAAAAGGACTGGCGTTTCGAGGGTGCGCTTCCTACAGATCTAGGATGTGAATAGTCCTGTATTTGGTCTTTCACCTCACTGTGGAAGGACCGTAACCTGTAGATTAAGTATTACCCTTGGTTGTCTGCAGTTAGGTGGGAGGAATTTGGTGTTAACAGCTCAAACACACAATCAAGTTATTGTGCTAACAAATGGCCCTGACAAAGTCCTACAAGTCATCTTTAACTGCCTCTCGCTGCGTGTTAAGCTGTAGTGCAGTAATTTCCATTTATTATGGTTTAAGACTATACAGATTGATGGTTGCTGTGGGTCAGCTGATATTTGGAGCTGAATGAACTGTAATAACTAGATTTGGAATCTAATCCCAAGCTGAATGTGTGCATGATGAGTGTTGTTATTGAACTTTATTAGAGTATCTGTGTGCTAAGAAACCACATTAATAGATGTGATTTAAGGTTTATTATCCTGTCTCCAAGAGATTTTTTTGAGGGAAAAACATATATATCTCGCAACAAGGAGTCAAGGGCAAAGAGTTAATGCTTCCTGTTCCTTTCCGCTTTTTTTTTTTTTCTTTAAGATATGCTGATAGTCAGTTTTGTTAAATGGCTCTTACTGTTCTGTCATGAGACAGAACTAAAGCTCCCTCTCAATATAACTCATTATTTTTGATACATTAATTATGCATCTTCTTGTTTATTTCCCTTCTGGGATAAACACTAGCAATGTTTTCAAATCCTGCTTCAAAGGAAGAAGCTCTATTTACAAAGAATTCCTAAAAATATGGCTAATCTTAAAAGTATGTTCCAGACACAAACTCTTTGATAAATGTAACATTATGTTATAACAAGGCATTGTGGTAAAAGATGAAGTCAGAAAGTAATGCTCTATCTGTTCATTGACCCGATGCTGCTACCTTCAGACTGAAGATACCTGGAGTTAGTATGAGAAAAATCTATCTTGTTATGTTTTGGAGGATAGGGAAAGAGCAACATAATTCCTGTAAAATCTTCAGTTTGAGCATTCTGGTTTTTGAATGCGGATGCTGAACTGCCTAATTCCTCTGTAGTTTGTTAAAATTGAATAACAAAGGGAAGCATAAACCAGGAAACGCAGACACTGGAGGAGCAAACATAATCTACATATTTATAAGAATAAATAAGGGCAACATTTGGACTACTTCTTTTTGCTGTCTCAATTGCTTCTTCCAATTATAGTATCCTTTTTTTTATGTCTTCATATTTTTCTTAATTAATATGGGTGAAGTCATTCTCATCCATGTTGTCTAGACATCCTTTTTTCATACATAATTTTCTTTAAAATCGAAATGTTTATATTGCCTAATGATCTCAGCATGCTCTCAAATGGTATGAATACCCCTAATAATGTTTGCCTTAGGCTACTTTTTTGGTACATTGAGGACCTGTAAAGTAGCTATGAATCAGAGCACTAGAGTCAGAGCCAGTCTTCTCTGTAATGAGCAGTGAGAGCTATGTGACCTTGAGGGTGGATGAGGGTATATGTATTAGGAATTTGAACAGAGAAGTGGCTCCTCTGTAAAAACCTCAGACTTTTTTCCACATCTCAAAACTTGACTGTTTCAATTAGAAGTGTCTTATGCCAATGGTGGTCTTTTAGATAAGGTTTTTTTTTTTTCACTTGAGCACTGGCACTCAATGTTTAATTGCAGATGAGAAAGAGCATTCAAGAGCATTGGAATGCATATCAGGATGTTCTTCAAATCACAAGATTTGCTTAGTTTGCTGTAGCACGGGCACAATGATATTCTGAAAGGACCAAGACATAGGAGTAATTTTAAATTAGATTTTACAGCTTAATGTATTTCTTGCGTAGTGATAAATGACTCGTTTTACAATACAAATAAAGTCATTGAAATTAATTATGAGATATAATATTAAACATTAACTTGCTGAGTCCTTGAAGAATTGTGACCTAACAATTATTACATCCTGGAAAATTATTAGACTTAAGTACATTCAAAAACATGGCTTTCAATTTGGGAGATAGATGTGAGCTGTCTGACTGCTTGATGAAACACATTTTGTATAAAAATTGAATAAGCAAGTTTGATAGGAGCACTAGCTTCCGTATATCAGCATTGAGTTAAAAAGTTGCTTCAGATTGTCAAATTCTGTGTAACAAAGTCTTAGTCAAAACCTGGTAACTGTTGTGAAAAGATAGGTCAGAAAGAGGCAATTCATGACCAGTTCATGGGCAAGTAAGAAGCTGCTGGTACATCTGCCTCTATACTGGTTTTTATTGTTTGTCAGGGACTCAAAAGATGCTACAAGGGGAATTATTATCTCTTGTAACTGGTGCCTGTGCTGCCAGACCATGGCTGTGTGTAGTGGGGACTGCACATACTTTGCTTGAGGAGTCTGTACGTAGTAAAGAGGAGAGCAAAAAATGACTTAATCTTTACTAACTGTGTCTTTGAGTACACATTTCTGCTGTAATCTGGAATGGATGGCTGGTGCTGGTGTAGATTAACAGTAGAGGTTGCTGGCATTTTGTATCAGGTCAGAGAAGTTTAGGTAAGATGGGTGTACATTAGACCATGTTCAAACTTGTGTTCTATAAATTAAAATTTCAATACACATTTTTGTAGAATTTTCATCATAGTTATATTTATTAGTATTATTTTGCTGGAAGAAAATAATTTTTCAAGGATAACTAGAAGATTTTCTCTCTGTCTGTGAAAATAAAAACACAGACAAAGTTCATTTGATTGGAAAATGTGAAACCAATGTATTCCATTTTTATACTTAAAGGCTGGATAAATGCCAATTTTGCATATTCTCTGATTAACTTAAATTTAGCAAAGATTCCTTTACTAAGTCTTGCACTTCCTTGCTCGTTGATATATTAGGTGAAACACCTGCTTTATTGCACACAATTGTGCAGTTCAATTAATCCATATTGCACACAGTTGTACAGTTAATACTGTACATAATTGCACATAATTGTACAGTTAACTTAATCCATAATAGTTGTGCAGCTGTCCTTTATTTGGGAAAGAAACCATGGCAGTCTGCTCCCATATTAGTTCACATATTTGGGCCAAGGACTTAGGATGATGTAGCTGATGTCTGGCTACTATTTAAATTGAGGGATCTGTGTTCCAGTTCTGCCATCTAAAGACATTAATTACTACAGAGGTCCCAAGGATAACACTAGCTCTTCTCATGAGTAGTATCTCCTTTTAGTGATGGAGAAATCGTTGCAACTTCAAATGTTTTCCCAAGATAGTCTGAGATTTTGAGCAGTTCTTCTAGCAATTACGCAGTTACTTAATGATTTAAAAGGTACTGAAGCTGTATGGAAATGCTCAAGAAATTAAGTAATATTGGTAGTAGAAGACTTTTTATTCTATAATAAAGTATAATGTATTTTATATACTTCAGTAGGATGGTAGTTAAGATATCTAAGAATATAGTTCTTAGTTGTATTTTTTTTATTTCCTTTCGTCTTTTCTAAGACTTCTCCACTGTTAACCAGGAACTACAAGAATTGGAACTTTGGTAATAATTTTTTGTATTCTTCTACAGGGGGAAAATAGAAGACTCTTTTTTTAAAAGAAAAAGAGGAAAGGCACCAGCAATTAGTTCAGCTTGGAGCACTTTCCTCCATGGCTGGCCAATTTTAAAGTGACTGAATCAGTTTCCCTTAACAGAGGCCAGATGAGGAGAGAGACCTGATCAGTTAGTACTTTGAGTAGCAAAAGCCTAAACTCAGGGTTTAAAGTGGACAATACCTGCTAACCCCACAACAGGTTGCTTTTGTATGTGACTCTACTCATGTATCTCCTGTTTATATGACACATTGATTTCTTTGTCAAAATTCTCTGTAAGAACAACAAATATCTTATTTATAACATTTGGCAACTTGCCTTTCCCCTTTCTGTTCTTTTTGCAATTCCTTTTTGGTTGCATTGCCATATACTTCTGGTCAAGCTGATACACTTGAAGGCCCTCCTACTGCTGAACTTGGTCAACAAGCTATTCATGATTGCAGATTTCTTGTGTTTGAGTACGTTTTACTGAACATGTTTTGCTACCTGTTCTACTCTAGAGGTAAGTGCAGGCATGGTTCCCTGAAATCACCGTTTGGCAGCAAGGGCTGGTGGCGGGAGCAGCAGATGTCAATGTCCATCCAAGTCTTCTAACCATCTTGCTGATGCACGCATTTCAGAAAAAAGCTGTGTCTCCTGTGAGAAGTATTTGACACAAGGCTGCCTTTTAGAGCTACAAACTGAAACGGGCAGCATGCTGCCTGATGCTTTCACGTATCTACAGGTGTTATATCGCAGACTGTAAATCTGACCATTGACTGTATATCACGATTATGTCGTATAAGCACAGCTAGAAGAACATTTGTCTGGCATTAAACCAAACAACTCGACTCTTTCAGAGAGCACCGCACATATAACAGTTTCAGATCATTCATCCATCTAGTTTTTGATCTACTGTGAAAAGAAATGCCAGAATTTATGCACTCAGTCACACTGCTGACAGATTCGTCAGGATGCTTTGAAGAAATCTGACAGTTCCAATTTAAGTTTACTAATGTGGTAAAGTGTTTTTTAAAGAGAATAAACATTTTATATTTCCAGTCTTGCCAGGGAAAGTGTTTGGCTTTACAGAAACGTAAAGCAAACAAAACTCCCCTCCATAAAATAACATGGCTTTACAGTAATATCGTTACAGAAATTTATATAGTTAAATCTGCTGAAGAAACTGAAGGATTCCATAGGCCATTGGATTTCGGGGGCAAAATTCTGAAAGTCCAGAAATATTTTAACAGAAGAGATGTTAAATTGTGTGATTAAAAAAACAAAACACCTGCTGGTTTTTCAGATTTTTTTCCCCTGAATTAAACATGAAGTATTGTCTTAAATATGGTCCTCAAATCCAGTTGTTTGATATTTTTTTAGTCATACTCCTTGGTTGATGTTAAACTTTGTATTTAAGCCCTCAAAGCTACTGATGTGTCTAAACCAAGCTACTTGGTTCAGGACTATCTCCAGTTTTACATCAGAGTAACTAGTTTAATATCTTTCTTCAGTCACTTTAAATATATGGAACCAGAGTGAGAGAGCAATTAGTGAAATTGTTTTATCCAAATGTACAGAGCAAGAAGTAGTGCAGGAGAGAGAGCTGCTTCAACGTTTATCTGGGTGTTGTGGTGTCCCCTGTACTCCTTGCCAGCAAGCAATAAGAAAACTGATCTTTACCTTCCCATTCAGATTGGACCAATTCTCTTAATGCTGTTAACATAGCATGGCTGAAAGTGATTTTTAAATTGAGCTTGTGAAATAACTTAATTGCTGTTCAGGATAATTACTTGTTGTCTGCTGTATAGTAATGCATAATGTCCTTTTTGCAGTAAAATAGCATCTAGAGTGAGAACACTTAATAACAATTACTCTGATTTTAAATTATAACCATCAATGGGAAGGTAGGCATCATGTCGTTCCCCACTTCACAGATGTACAGCGGAGGTATGAAATTACTTTGCTTGTGTCTTTTGTGTCAGATGTAATCCTTAATATAATCAAGGGAATGGAAGAAACTTGTATTTCCTGAAATGAGTCAAGAGGTCCTCCTACCACCACCCTTGTTCACAGGGGACATCAAAGAGGATGAAACTGAAGTGCCAGTAGAGAAGATATTAAAATAAATTGCCAGGAGCTGATGATACTCACCCAGGAGGGGAAAGGAACTTAGGGATGAAATAGCTCTGCCTTTGACCTGTTGCTGAAATCTGATGTGCCATCAGAGGACTAGAAGATGTCAAATATACCTCACAATTGGAGGGGGAAAAAAGAATGAATAGTTAGAAACTTTTAAAGAATAAAAATAATAGATAAAACTCATATCAAAGGGATTCTGTATGAATCTGAAAGTCTCAAAAATATGTTAGAGGGTTTTTGAACCCTCTAACAGTATTTGAAAAAGAAGGATTTGTTTGATAGTCTGTTTCGATTTTCTAATGGTCCTGCTTTCCTACTTCACTGCTGCTTTGTGTGTTTCAGTATTGGCACAGGAGTCTGTGGATGCTAAACGTTTGCTATACTTTAAAAGAAGATTAAGAAGTTCATGAAAGTACATCTAGACTGTTAAACATAAAGCTGCTGCCCTTGTCTTGGAAGCTACTGAACGATGAGTTCGTGGAAGATGGCAGTGTAGAAAAACTGTAGGGCAAAAAGTGCTGGGCAAGGATTTACTTTGCTACAGTAGTTTTTCTCAGAAATCTATTCCTTTCCAGTACTGGAGAAAAGGCATTGATGTGAACCTTCTGCCAGCACCAGTGTGACTAATCCTATGAATATTTGAAGAGTATAAAACTGCAAAAGCCTCTGTGTAGCATCTGCATCTTCCACTGGCCAGTGCTCCCTAGGGCTACATATATATGTTTCTTTCTTAAAATATGAAATGATAACTGCACACAATATATTTAAGTTAAATATTATAGTCGTTCTCTGAATAGATTATTATTGAATGTTTACTCTCCTATAACTGAATATATTAGTTAATTTAAAACCTTTCCAGTAGTATGAAAGATGTGTCACACAGTATATGGCTTTGTTTAGAAGGAGATAAGGCAGAATACACTTGAATGCACCTGAAATGATTCAACATACTCTTTCTCAATGTTCTGAATGGAATTCTCTTATAGCTTTATCATGTGAGGTTTTCTATATATTGTCTTTGTTAAGTGGTGGATTCACTGGATGAAGGTGATATTGGGTCCTAAACTTTCTCGTAGCTTTCTAAATCTTCTAATTTCTTTCAGCAGATGGATATGGATACAGTCTTCTCTGCGAATATGGCACACATCTCCCCAGTTATTCATTTCTTTGTTGCTTCTTATAACACACTCATCATCTTTCTCTTAAGCCTAGCTCAAAATTTAGCATCTAAATACAATTTTGGTGGAATCGAAGTGCAGGAGAATAATTCTGAGAATGTCAGCAGGTGAGTTACAATCCCTGGGAGTCCAACTTTTTTCACTGTTAGAGTTATGAAGTGCATAGGCTTCTCCTGCCACACAAGCCCAGAGGTGCCTCTGTTTTGGCTGAGCTGAATGTCTTGGCACTACCTGGTGCCTGAGGCAGCGTGTGACTCACACAGCCGGCATCCCACTGCTTAGTCCTCCAAACAAATAGTCCAGTAGGCATGTTCAGCCTATGTCTAACCTATACTGAAGGTGTAGCAATGCTATGGCTGCTGTAATTGCTAGGAGTGGTGGTGGTACCTGTGAGTGAGTGGTAAGGGCATCTGCCCAGGGAGTGGAAAACCAGGATCTTAGGACTGCTTCAGCTAGAGGGAATTCAAGCCAGACCTTGCACTTTTCAGAAGTGTCCCCTGAGTTTCCATTCTATTAGGAGAGTTTCTGTTTTATACTAAGTGATCAGGAAATATAAAATGTACTTCTGAAAGCCAGGGACAAATAAAAGACTTTGTCTTCCTGGATGATTCCCAAAAGAGGGGACCGAGAGACAGGATCCTGCCATCCTACTATCCCTCTTTCACTCCCTGAATCTCCTCTTCTTGCTGACACAGTGGCCAAGCATTAACAGGTGCCCTTGTCCAGTTTGGCTGAAGCTGATGGCTGGCATGCTCTTTAACCTTGTGAGTAGCTTACCATATAGCAAATAAACTTCCTCCAACTTACAAAGAAAAGTATATGTCATTTCTGTCTCTAAAAAGTGAAACATTTAATTCCAGTCTCCTGTCAGTATCAAACTAGAGGCTCTTGCTCAGCATACAGTCTATAGAAAGAGGTGGTATTTTTCACCATTCTATCTCACTTGCTTTTTAGGTACACCCTTGATCCTCTACCTGAATGTCAATACAGAATATACACACGTTTATATTTTCTACCCCTAGAAACCATATATCAGTGTTTGCATCATAGGTGGGAGTGTCAGATCAAGTGTTCTTGCATCGTGCCTCTGCTTTCAGGGCTGGCTCGGGAGGTTGTGTTGGGGCACGTGGTTAATTCTGCTTTGGCAAGTAGGTGTCTTGACTCCCCTTGTGGATATCAACATGGTCTTTTGGTTATGTCTATCTGGAATTCAACGCGTTTTCATCCTCTTCTGTGTTCCTAAATTATTCCTGAACCTCTTTTGTACAGAAAGTAACTTAAGCTGTGGAAGTTTTAGAAGTAATTATGTGGCAAGTGCCATATAATATGAAGAAGATTTGAAGACATGGTTCAATATTTTGTTGTAAATGGATTTATAATTACATATGGGAATTCTTTGCTTCCACAGTCTTGAATGGGACAGAAGGAGAAGAATGACAGCACATGAGAGTATTGATTTTATATAACTAGACTATTAAATGATAGCAAAAACTGCATCATTCAGTAGATACTGCTAAGGATGAGATCACGTTCATCTGTCACTGTGGAATGAAAAGAAGTTTTAGACTAATATCTCAGCTTTTGATATAGATTTTTGTGGACTTTTTTTCCTTTTATAATTGGATTAGGGTTATTGCACTCATAACCTTTTTAGTAACTACTCATTCAAGTATTGACACATGTACGTGTTTTATTAGTATCACCCTTGTTGCCTGCGCTACAAACAAATGGATGTCTCATTCCTTAGAAATGTCTCTCAATGACTGCAAATTCCAAGAAAACATATAATTTATAAAAATATTGATTTTTCACTTTTTTTCCCTTTACTTGAATTTAGCAAAATCTTTTCAGGTTGACAGCACTGGCTATTAAAACCCTCTGTTCGAATTCAGATGGAGCTGTAGTTCAAACAGTCTCCCTGTATGATGCTTAAATCAGGTCAGCCCCTCTGCAAGGTCTTTTGTAACTATTTGGTAGAGTTGGGAGGAATTATGTTGTATTTGATAGTTGTGTCCAGTGGAATATGCAGAATTTTGCTTAATAAAACTACTGTAAAATTTGTGTTGAATTAATAGTGTTGTTAAAGAGGTTGAAAAAAAGTGATTATGATATCGTGAAATGCTGGTTTGTTTTTTTTTTTAATTGAGTTTCATTTTAAAATTGTCTTTACTGGGGAAAAAAAACACATTAAGGTAGGTGATTATATTATGCACTAGTTTTTAATTCTTTTCTGACATTAAGTATCTGGGAATAAAAGAAATGTGTCTTGGAACAATATTTTTTTCATAGCAATTTCTAAATATCTCTAATTTGGAGAAATAGAAATTCATGATCAGGAATTAGGAATTAATAGCATCCTGTAGATGTGAAACACATTAGTATTGGACACATCGTATTTCATCTGGAAATATGACGACAGAGAGGCACTGAATTTTCGTGTCAATCCAGTATGAATTTGAGTTGGTAAAGAGGTAATTCTCAAAAGTAAATGCAAACCTTTTATCCAAAATGCGTAACTGATAGGAGGGTAATGTTGAACCAAAGACAGCCTTTGTGATCTCAGAGTAATTTAGTATGTATGCACAAGATGTAATATTTTGAATTTTTTTAGTGTGCAGAAAACCAAGTAGCTCTCCTGTATTACAACATCCCGAGGAATGAAGTCTGATGCATTTTAGTCCTGGTAACACTGCTGGGAGTTGCGTGTGAGAAGGTGATATAACATCTTCCTAATGCAGAGAAATAAGTGGTTTGCAAACACCACACATTAAGGCCTAATGCTGTACTTGACTGGTGAGGCATGTCTCAAGAAGGACTGCTTGTATAGGTGAGGATAATAATTTCCAATTCACTCTTTCCCCACATAGAAGCATCAGGAGTTGGATTATGCGCGATGCCAACAATATGAAAGTGCTCACTTAAAGAACCATTTTTATTCTTATTTTAAACCATTTCACATTCTTCCCAACCATAGTTTTTCTGTATGCTTTGCTGAAAATACACCTGAGCTCAGCTGGGGAAACCACACCTGTGTAAACAGTCCTGCTAACCAAGGTTTGTAGCTATTAACTGTCCTGGTCCTAGCTAGGATAGAGTTAATTTTCACCTGAGCTGGGAGAGGAGCTGGAGCTGGTGGCACCTGTGGCTGGGGGACACAGCTGGGATAGGTCACTAATTAGCCCACAGCTGGGGTAAGTTTACCCAAATTGGCCCAAGGGCCCTTCCATCCCCTGTGACACCATGCTCAGTGTATCAGTGAGGAGGGTGCTGAGGGGAGGCTCCTGCTACTCGGGAGGGAGCTGGGCATCAGGAACCACACTACAGTGAGCTATTGTACGGTAAATTACATGCTTAAATGTTTTCTATTATTGTTTTTTGTTTGTTTGTTTTAAATATCTATTTTGTCATATTCTGTTGTTCTCTTAAACTTTTTTTTTTAATATCCCAACCCATGAATGTTGCCTTTTTTTATTTACTAGTTCTACTTCCCATCCCACTGGAGAATGGGGGGAGTGAGTGAGAGACTGCGTAGCTTGGTCCTGAGCCAGGCTGAATTACGACATTATGCTACAGAATGACTGAGCAGCGGTGCAGGCTCATGTTCTCATGGGGTTTCTTTAGGGGTAGGAAGTTCTTTTGGATATTCTCTTTTTCACTCTATCCTCTGCTTTTTCCTGTGTGGCTTTTTTTTTTTTTTTTTTTTTTG
>WHYT01015763.1:84791-97783 GCA_009806455.1 Tetrax tetrax
TGATTACAGTAAAGAAAAGCAGGATGGAAATTTGTATTTTATTTTTAAAGCATGAATAGAAGAACAAGGAAACGCTGATTGAAACTGGAAGGGTAAAATTGAAAACTGATGGAAAAAAAAAAAAAACAACTTTTCACACTTTGCATAATTAACCCATGACAGACATTTCCCTAAGATGACATTGAGGCTAGTGTTTTACCAGCCTTGGAAAAAGGAACTGGAAATATCTATATACATATATCTGTCTGTCTATATGGGAACAAGCACAGGCACAAATATAGGCTGGGTGGAGAATGGACATGGTCCAGAGGAAGGCCACGAAGATGATCAGAGGGCTGGAGCACCTCTCCTGTGAGGACAGACTGAGAGAGTTGGGGCTGTTCAGCCTGGAGAAGAGGAGGCTCCGGGGAGACCTGATAGCGGTCTTCCAGTACCTAAAGGGGGCCTACAGGAAAGATGGGGAGAGGCTGTTCAGTAGGGCCTGTTGTGATAGGATGAGGGGTAATGGTTTTAAAATAGAGGGAAGTAGATTTAGATTGGATATTAGGAAAAAATTTTTTACAGTGCGAATTGTAGAGCACTGGAACAGGTTACCCAGAGAGGTGGTGGATGCCCCATCCCTGGAAACATTCAAGGCCAGGTTGGACGGGGCTCAGAGCAACCTGATCTGGTTGGAGATGTCCCTGCTCCTTGCAGGGGTGTTGGACTAGATGACCTTTGAAGGTTCCTTCCAACTCTAACCATTCTATGATTCTATAAAACATCTACTATGATGATAATATGCAACATTCCCCTCCCCCTCATCAAAACCAAGAGAGGAGCTTTGAGTGCTTTCAGAGAGATTTCAGTACTCCTAGAACAACTGTGTGCCTTTGGAATTATTTCAAATTTACCACTTCTCAACCAACCAGAAAGTAAATGGTTTTGAGGAAATGTTTTCAATAGTTAATTTGTTTATGCAAAATAAATTTACTGTTTTGAAACCATCAGATTGGATATTTCTTGGTTATCATCTGCTCTCATTTATTTAACTTTATGCAAAATCCGTTGTGGCCCTCAATCAGAATGAAGGCATATTTTTGTTTGTGATATATTGCGGACAAAATAGCAGCAATATTTCAAAAGAGTGGGCAAAATCAGCTTCAGTACATTGTCTGGCTGGGAGATGAGCTCAAAGGAATTGCAAAGCAATTCAAGCAGGTTGCAGCCTTTAAATGCTAATTGGGTTTGTCTGCAGTGTTATTGATAGAGCCTCTAAGGAAGAGAATGAGAATTCATTATTCTTCATATGAATAACCGAAGGAAGAGGAAGTGAATTATAGGGAGATGTACTTTTTCTTCCTAAAGTCTAAATTTATCTAACCAATTTCACTCATTTCAGTCTTGTGTCTAGAGGTCAATGTAATGTGTAAGATTTTGTTCTGTTTGAAGGTCATTAAATATCTATTGCAAATATTCGTGTTTTCTTTACTTAAGCAGCTAGTGAAAATGTCAATTGCTCCGACTGTGGGATGAAACGTAGTAATGCTGTCCATTTCCCTGTCCACGTTGGTCCATTCCACATGGATTGTATAAAGTCCTATTTCTCTGAGTTAAGAGCAGCCAAGTTTTCTGAAAGCCTAAGGATTGTTTTAACTAAGACCTATCATTAAGGTCCTCCTTTCTTAAGTGCTTTAGTTTCTTTTTTTTTTTGGCCAAGGAGATCTGGAATTTCTGTCCTTCTCTCATCACTACTCTTCTTGGTGGCATTGCATTGTGCTGTGTGATTCCCTGATTCCTCGCTGGAATGGGGTTGGGGCTGTACAGCATTGGTGTGAGAGGGCAACACAGCAGCTTCCTGCAGTTATTTTGTGGTCCATGGAAAAAAGTACGGGGAGGCCGCTTCCAGAAGGATGTGATATGTATGAGGTAGCACGTGGATTAGAGGTGGTGGTAAGCAATAAAAAAAAGATACTTGGAACTAAATTATGGAGTTTTTTGCTACCTATTCTGGAATGTTATTCTGGCTACGTGCACTTTTCTCCCCTTTCTCACTGTAGTTTGCTGTGGTCCAAGCTTTAACGTTGTTACTAACGGAAAATTTCCATGAAGCTGCTGCTGCTGTGAGTGTTGAATTGGGTTAGAATGTGACTTGGAATGACCAAGAAGGAGTTTAAAATGGGAAGCGATGGGCGGTATTCATTACTGCATACCAGCTGCTCTGTTTTGCTGTGAAGAGTATGAAAACATCATCAAACCAGGAGATTAAACTAGATTTACAGCTGCTTTTTGTTACTTTCAAAGACACTGCTGTACTGTGCTGGTGAATCCCTGTAATTTTGAGAATAGTTTGGAAAAGAAAGGCTATTCATCTTTTAGATTTATTTTGTTAAACCAAGGAAAAATGGGTGTTACTGAGAGGACAATTATTTTTCATGGACTTCCAGCAAAAATGGGAGAGCACTGGTAAAAATTGTGTTGGATACTGTGTGGGTGTACTGCAGATAGATGTGCTCCAAACATCTATGAACCATTTGCTGAAGTGATTTTTTTTTTTTTTTTTCAATTTCAGTTATGATCTTTTTATTTACTAATTTTTAATAAAATAGGTTTAAAACACAGAGCTTGCAAGTTATTAGATATTCACTGATGAAGTGTGTTAATTTTTCTTTGCATTCCTTTTTATTGTGGCATTAGAATAAGGGATATAATTATGCTCTCATAAACCAGCCCAAACAGCATTTCCAGGCTAGGAAAAGTTAGTGCCCTTCTCCCCAGCACTGTGGACCAGAGCCCATTTGTATTTCTTGGTGCTCTGTCTTTAATCTTAAATTTAAAACAGAAGGAGAAACAAAAGTTTGTACTAGTACATAATTTTGCTGGAGTAATTCTGGGTTCCTCCTTGTCATAGCCCCTTCCAATTGCTTTTATAAAGTCTCTCCAGCCTTTCTGACTATTTCTCTCTCATACGTCTTCATACCGTTGATACAGGTATGATGACACCTGCCAGGCCAAAACGTTCTGCACAGCAGCTCTTTGTCTTCGTGCATCACAAACCTGTCTTGGGGCATTGTGTTAAATCTCTTGCGTCCTTTTGGGGAGTGGGCACACAGCAGATGATGCCTGAATTTGCAAGGGTCCTGAGGAGGTCTTGTTTCTTAGGACTTCCATGGAATGAGTGCTGGTTATCTCTCTTGAAAATCAGTCCTTATGTTTCCAAGCCTTAATGCAAATATGTTAGACTTTCTTAACCTTCTTGCTGCCAGATGCACAATTTGTAAAGTAATAATAATTTCCTCTGAAGTATTTCATTCTCGTAGCAAAATATATTTTATCTGTGTTTGTCTATTATGCTCCATTATTAAGTAAAGATGATAATAATGTAAGTAAACAAAATGCAACAATTGTAAATATTCCTGCATTCAGGTCCTAAGTGATGGAGATTTAAATATAATCACTATGTAAGGTATTATATTTACTCGGTAGCTGCCAAATGAAAAAAAAGAGTGGATGCATATTTAAATTGGACTTAATTTGAATTCTGCAAGCATCCAACATAGCTAGATTCATCGCAGTTCTTTGTATTATAGTTCTTGAGGAGAAAGTGTGGTTTAGATGAAGGAGGGGGAGGGAGTTGGTAGGATTATATCTCTATGCAAAACTCAAACTCTGAGACTAATGAGGATACTTGGCGAAGTTTTTCTGTGCATATACTTTAGTATATGCATGATTTAATCAGAGTAAATCTATTCTGCCTAATGGGCAGCCAGGAGCTGTCTATAATCAGTATGTGTATATAGATACATATATATATATATATAAATGAAAGCTTTGCGTCTGTAGCAGAAGAAATGTTTCAGAATGAAGATTTGAAGCATGCATTTTAAAAAAAGAGAGTTGAGTTAGAGGAAAATAAAAGAAGGTCCCTGTGTAATAACCTGTGCCTTGGTGCAGGTGGGCTGAGAGAGAAGTGTGTCGTGGCAAGTGTTAAGTGTTAGGAGATGATGGGCAGCATGGTTATGTTAAATTGTTAGTGCTCCTCTGGGTGTCATAGTGACTGGCAGGTCACAGAGCACGTCCGCTTCGTCTGTTGAGCCAGCAAAGCATCTGTCTGTCTTTTGCAAATGATGCTCGGTGCTAATTGCTGTTGAATTGAACCCTGACACAGAGTTTTTCAGAGGGTTTTTTTGACTGCTTAATATTGAAGCTTTTTGCCTGCTTCATGGTTGTGTTTTAAGTATTGTTTTGGTGCCAGTTCCACTGCGATCAGATTTGCAGAGCACACACAGAGGCCCCAGCCAATGCAGACAAAACAGGCAGAAATGTCAGTGTGACTTCAGAAATTAAAGTGGGAGCAATAAAAACATAAGGCTGGTACAGAATTAAGGATAATTTCCAAATAGCTGGATTTATTCATTTATTTATTTTCCCAGTATTTTAAAACATAAATGATACTGTTGTAAATTTGAGAAAGCAGAATCTCACTGTATCTTCTTACTGTCTGGTTGTGCTAATGATGCAAATTGAACAGGAGTGTGGTTTAAAGTAAGATTAAACCTATTGCTATGTCGTTGTTGTCACCAATGGAGTACCAATGATTGTAGCCCTAAAGTTGTATGAATTATCTTTTTAAAAAAAGAAATTAAAAAAAAAAGGAAGGATGGAGTTTGGAAATGGAAATGCCATCAAAAAAAACTGCTTTCTTTGATGGCTATATCTTGAGAATCAGCAGAAATAGCCATAGATATGTTCACAGTGGCACTAATGAAAACTTCAAAATTATTGTTTACTCTCTTTTGAAATGGTGGCCAAAGCTTTCCTTTACACTGTTGTCTTTGCCTGCAAGGGAGATGATTTTTTTTTTTCATTGCTTTCCAAAGGGAGCCACCACAAACTGGCAACATTAGGAGACAGTTTTATTAAATGAGAATATGATCGTGTTTCAAGGCATTCAAAATTAGCCATACATGCTTAAACTGACTATCTTCTCTCCATCATGAACCATATACTGCAGTTAATTGAATGGCCCTTGAGACTATTTCCAGCCACCTGAGTAGCTACAAAAATAGTGGAAGAGCTTTGTCAGTTGTTTGTTTTGGTTTTTTGTTTGTTTGTTTGTTTTTTTAAAAAAAGAAGCTTGAGTTTAATATCAGTTAGGGCTTTTGACATCTGTTACTAGAACTAATAGTCCATAAACATCAGAATTCTCAATGTCAGATGTTAAAGGTTGGAATGTATCTGACTTAATGTTAGTAGTACAGATGTTATGCATCTAGCTAGAGCTGATTTTCTAGTGTTTCTGTCTAATCAGTGGACAGAGGCATCTATGGAGGATGATTTGTTCTGTCTTAAAATAGATGTCCAAGATGACTAGCAGAAGTCGCCTTTTCAAGGTGCCTGCATCTCTACCATGATGTTAGAGAGAAACTAGGTGTTTGTGTTTTTGTGTTTTTAGATTGCTGGGGTGAAATCAGATTAATTCTAGTCTAAGTACCAAATTGCAGTTTATTAAAAAAAAAAAAAAAAAAAAAAAAAAAAAAAAAGAAAGAAAGAAAAAAAAAAAAGTAGTGTTACGTGGTGATGGATGCTATGTAGGGAAGTGGCAGGGGAAAAGGCTAAACAGAAGAACAGAAGTAGTTAAATACTGGAATACTATATTCTTTGTTTGCTTTCACTTGTCCCACTTAAGTCTGAATCTCAGAGCCATGCAGTAGGTATTATCGTATCTGTTCAAGTCCAACCACTTTTTAGACTGAATTTTTTTACAGCTACTCAAGTGTAGATGCTGATGACCCTGTGCTGTAAGGGTAATTACTATTTTTTCACCTTAATAGAACTTTTAAAAAATAAATTAGAGCACTCCTATCTCCATGCTTCTTTCTCAGTGATTTTGCATGTCCCTAGTGTATTTGAATTGTTCATTAACCAGATGCTACCTAGATTAGAAGGGAAAAGGTAATCTACCATGCAACGTGACCCAATACTTGCTTAAAAATGAACTAAATTCATTCCAAACCATAGCAAATAACGGGGGCTTGTCTCTTGGGATCTCCACTGGAAATTTCACGCAGAGCTTATAAATGTCATCTCTGTGTCCGTATGCAATTTGTACACTAAGTTGGAATAATGTACGTACAAACCACAGGCCATTCTTTTTTTTTTAATACTTCATGCCATACATGAAGAATTAAATAAATAATTCAGTGGAGATTCTGGAACTAGATCTGGCAAAATCTGTTGCTATGTTTAGGATTTCATGAAGCTTAAGGCCACATGAATACAACCAGGGACTCTGGTTAAGGTTTATGAAGAGATTAGGGTGCTGTAGGAAGCAGGCAGAAGACTTCTTGCAGAATTTGCATAAATGCCTAAATAATTTGGTGTCTAAACCCCAAGTTTAGGTGAACCATTGTAGGCACTGCTGTAGATCATTGTAAGCACATATTTACATTTCAGTGCTTTAAATTCTTCATAAATCTGACTACAGAAGCTTAAACCTCTAATAAATGTATACTTTGAGAGATTTTTTTTTTCTTTTTTATTACTTTCATTTACAGTCCATAGCTGCATGCAGCTGGAAATGCTCAGAAAAGAATGAGCACCAGAGGAAGAGCCAAGACTTGTTTCTCTCCACATGATCGCTTGTATTAGCGTTTTGAAGTCTTGTGGTACCTTCTGTAGTCTTTAAACTTTGTGCCACACACGCCACAGGAAAAGACATGTTCTTTACCTCAGGAACCTGCAACATACGGCAAAAAATGCAAGTTAGGTATAATTATCATAGGTTTTGTGCAATGAGAGTAGTAATAGTAACATAGTAGTAATAAAATACGTTCTTGTCATCTATTTGCCGTTAAAAAACATCCGTAGCTGCTGTGCATGTTCTGCTGTTAAACCTAGCTAGAAGAGTGGCACTGAACTTCATTTTGATTCTTTTGTATTATTGCCCCATGTTACTCCTAATGTTTCATATATTTCCTTTCATCTTTCCTCCTCTCTCTTACAGAGCAGGTAAGTACTGTGATGTTGAAGATCAAACCTTCATGATGGAGAGGGTTCAAATTTGGTGAAATGAATTCACTCATTTTAGATAATGACACAAAATGTATTGGTAGTTATGATTTGTGAAACAGCTATGTGTATTTATTGGAAAGGCTGAATTACTCTGTGATCTTCTGAGCGTGAAGTATTAAAAAGCAATGCTTTTCTTCCTGGTGAAGTTCTAATGTCAGCTTACTGTGACAATGATAAAAGCACATATTTTTTTCTGTAGAAAGCCTAACAGTCGAGTGTATTTTCAATCTTTTTATTCACAAAGGTGTTCAATAATTTATTTGCTGCTTTGCATGCAATTGTAAAACTACTCAATGAGTAAATTAAAGCTTAAGAAGGCTGTTGGGTTTGTGGAACAGAATTATCTTCGGCATTTCAGTTCTTTCATCTCTAGCCTCTCTCTTTCCGTCTCTCCTTACCACTGCTTGTGCGGTGCCCATACCTTTCTGACTATCAGCTCCCGTCCTCCTCTATTCATTCTCTTTTCTGTCTACAGAATTTCCATCTCTGTAAAGCATCCTAACCTTCCACAGCCTACTCATAAGTTTTACATTCTATTTGGAGTTGTGCAATTACAGAAAAATGGCAAATTTGCACCAACTACAATAGCGGGAGGTTGAGGTAAAATTCCTGTTCTCCACTGAACGTATTGGTAGATGTTCTTTCTTGACCCATCTGCTGGGTAGTTGGACATTCAGCCCTATATTCTCTCTTTATAAACATCTTTCTTTGACTGTAGGTTTAAGCAAAACTTGTTTGCACATGTATCCACCATGAAATACTTCCTTCTGTTAGAGCCAAAATGTAAATGATCCTTATATTTGTGTATTATTTGTTTTCTGTTCTGCAATTTGACAAACTGACTCTCAGAATTCACAGTGAATAAATTAAGTGTCGTGGAAGGTTCAGCTGACCTCAGAATTAATGAAGTAAAGACCATCGATTTTATTGGGGATAGTGCCATATCAATTAACAAATGACTTTGTATTTGAGGACAGTGAGAAAATCTGAAAGGCATCTAGAAAAATATAAGCTTGTAATTTCTTTCTTAAGTCAGGGTCTGTAGTGATACCCACTGCGTTCAGTGGATGAATTTCTTCTCCCAACAGCAGTACATTGCAAGGATGGAGAGGAAGTCATTCTGCTGCAGGTGATATTTCACCGCATTGAAATGTTAATAAACATGACTTAATTTTGGTTAAGCTGTTAGAATCAGGAAGGTTCCATTTGTGGATAATTTGATGCTAAAATGTATCCACTTACTAATGATAATTTCCTTTTAAATGTGTTGAACAGACACGAGGCACTCTACTATATCAGAGTGGGTAGAGATAATTTCAATAAGCTGCCATTGACGTTCTGTCAGGTTTTACTAGTAATCAATAGAAAAGATTGACAACAATGTCACTTGCATTAACACATTGTTTTGCTTTGTTTTTCCGTTTACTGAGAAAACAAATAGTTCCAGTTTTGATCTAAAATCTGAAAACTTGAAATTATTAACAGGTCCTGACTGTTCTTATGACTGACAGTATATCTTTTTTTTTCTTTTCTTTTCTTTTTTTTTTTTTTTTTTTTTTTTTTTTTCCCCCCCCCCCCCCCCCCCCCCCCCAAAGACATTTGCCAGGGAAGAACAGCTGGTTGGAATTGAGAGCAGAGGTCTCAGTAGTCACTGAATGGTCAAAGTTTAGCTAAAGCTAGTTTAAAGTCTTGAAAGCAAAGCCAGGAATTCTGTAGTTCACAAGGACAGGAAAAAGGAGCCAGAGAGGGGAGCAAAGAGGAAGACAAGAAAATTGTTTGGCTGAGTATCAGTGAGAGAAGACTGTGTTTGCAAAGCCCAGGGAAAAGAAATCTGCAGTAATAATTTAACAATGTAATACATTGAACAAGACTGAGGAGAGTGAAAGGAAAGTAATATCTTAGATTTGACACACAATGCCTGCAAAATGTAGATACATGATCAAAAGGTATCTGAGTGTGAGTCTGAACCAGGATAAAACAGTGCCATCACCTAATTCAGCAGCTCTCAACTGGCTGCACTTTGAGTTTTGTTTACTAAAACATACTTTACCAAATAAGCCTGTTACTTAAGAGATAGTTTAGTTGGTTTAAGCATGTATATAATTGAGATTTAGAACAAATTAATTAGATCAATTTTAAATTGATTTGAGTTAAACAATTTCAATGTCTCATGAAGACTCAATTTTGAATGGGTCAACTACTGGAACAAGAGATTAGGAGAAAGCTTTCTTCACAAGGAGGATTTCCAGATAGTTGGCAGTTATGAAAATCAAACTTCTGATTTAGTGGCTAAATCAAATGTAGGAGCTTAATTCTATTCTTTTTTTTTTTTTTTCTTCTCTTGGCCTTGGTGACTTGCCTGGGGTCACTCTGAGTCAACAGCAGAGCTGGAAATGAAACCAAAGAATTATTACTCTTAGTCACAGGCACTAACCACAAGACAATCTTTCTCCTCATTTCCCTTTTAATGTACTACACTGGCATTTAGCATTCCGCACCAGTCAACAAGGGAATGTTATTGGCTGTCGCTAGACAAGCGTACTAAAGAGTACCTCAGTTTATGGATGAAAACAGCTCTGAAAATGCTCAGTTTTATTATTGTTATTTATTGTTTGCAAACATGGAAATCCAATAAAAGTTTACAGATAAAGGAGGCGCTGCATGGGACTTGTTTCCCATTATTTCCTTTCTATTCCAAAAGAAATATGCATTACTTAAAGCATTTAGCTGAAAGAAGTTGTTGACAACATTTTTCTGATATTTATTCTTGGAAAAATGTATTAAAATATGGAGGAACTCATTGTGAAAAAATATAATAAATTATCCTGTTCCCATTCTTAGCTTCTCTTCACCTAGTAGTTGTTACATGGTTCTCTGCTAAGAATATATAACAGGACCTACTGGGGACATTAAGAGCACCTGTAGTCCTGAGTAATCAGTGAAGGGTTTTCTTTCATTGCCAGACACTTTCACTAATCTGAATGCTCACTTCTCCGCATTGAGGTCAGTTCCCACATTTTTTTAATTGATTTTTCTTCCTGTTATTGCCAATCAGTATGAATGAGTGGCGGGAATGAGTTGTATTATCAAGTACCATTCAACATGAACAACTCATAAAAGTTAATGGCTATATTTTTCTTTTGGGGATTACATCAATTTAAATGTGAACCATATTTGACAGCAAACATTTACACCGTGAATTGAAATAATTGAGAACTGAGATGAAAAGCTAAGTTTAGCAGGTTATGAAACTTCAGTCAGTCTAACTGCACAAGTTAGCAAGGGCATGACAGCATCACCAACAATGGGTAAGAAAGATAATGACTTCTTCTTGGAGACATAGTCACAAAATAAACACATCTGCATACCTAGCAAAACCTGGCAGTGGTTGTAGGGTTGGACAAAAGCATGGGGCAGGTAAAGACCAGGCAGCAAGCAGTGTTTTTTTGCGTATCAACTACCAGTTATGTAAATGAGCTGCAGAGATGTGCCATGCTGCTGCTCATGGAGAGCAGAGAATAATCTTCGGGGTGTGTGCAATAGTGAGGCTTGAGGGTAACACTTCATCGTGTTCAGGAATTGCAAATTACTTCTGTGAGGAGACGACTTACCCTACCTGAGGCGTTTAGGGTGCTAGAGGGGTGCTATAGCTGTGTAGCTGCAGAACACAGAGGCAGTGGTGTAAAATATTATTGATGCTTCCAAGGACCACGAGGCCCTGCAGCAGCCGGTGTGTATTTTTCAATTCAGAATCTGTAGTACCTTTTGTGGAATAGAGCATCTATGAGTGCGCCCAAGGTGATGAAATGGGGAGTTGGTGCTGAAAATTTGTAAGGTGTTGGTGCTGATAAGAAAGGGTGAAGAAATTTGCCTGAGCAATGTGGTCTAGTAGCCACTGCAAAAATGAGACAGGTACTTCTGGGCTTGGGGAAGCAGTCGTGTGCAGAAGCACAACATATGCACTGGTATGTCTGGTATTGCTCCGGTGCTAAACTCCAACAATGTGACAAAAATGACAGAGAACTACAGAGAAGCACAAGTGTGTTGGTGTGCCTGGAACTATGTGGAGCTTCTTGTCGTTCATCATGTCCACCCTGTGCTTTTTCTATTTCAAGGACTTTCTAGCCTCTCTTTCTGTTTATTTGTTTATTACCAAAGGATTGAGAGTATAATCAGCCTCAGTTGGCCAAGAAACAGCAATTTGAAAGTCTCCTGCTCTTTGGTCATTTTTGTGACTCGTATATGTAAGTTTTGTTTATTCTTTAATGCTGAATTCTAGTAGAGTGAGGAAAAAAACAAGCAAGCAAGCAAACCTTAGAACCTAACACAAACCTCAGTCAACAAGTAGCAGAATCCAATAGCAAATTTCAGGCTTCACTTGGCTGCAAATTAATTCTGCATTCTAACTGTGCTCCCTGGTTCATTAACATTCCAGTTTCTTTTGTGTTTTCTGAACACTGCATTTAACTCTGACACGTCCCAGTTTATTTCTGCATAACCTCATTCCACCACAACATTCCAGTAGCAGGCACTGGACTTAGAGAAATGCAGCTTTTTTTTCTCTTCCCCCTCCCTCCACTCCCTTCATCTCTGCTCCACCGTACTTCTCATCCAAGGAGTTTCGTAATCTGCTTCCATCAGGCAATATTTCACCAAGTGTGCATTAAAAATGAGGGTAAAGTAAATGTTTAAGTGTGAGTACATCAGTATTTTTTCCCCCTTTTTCCCCCCACTCTGTATTTTTTAAATTCTCAAGCCATTTGGATCTTTCGGAACTCTCTAACAGGTCATTAATATTGTTATGGTACTCTCTAGTCTCAGTAGAGAGACAACCTATTTAAATAGAGTCAAGGAGTGGGGGAACCCTTCCATGAGAACAACCAGGCTTGTTTTGTGAGATTCCTTTCACCTGCTCCACCGTTTAGAAAGCTATCATTTGTATCTGGTAATCTGAAAATAACATGAAGACTTGTTTTTAATGTGAAAATGAGTATAGTAAGATTTACGGAGTGTGAAATCATCATGTACTCTTGTTAATCTAAAGTATAAATGACATAAACTGACAAGCTTTGGGTTTGCAAGCTGATCAACTGGAGTAAGAGAAATCTCCTAATCACCAGGTGCATGAGGTTTTATGCATTCCTTTAAAGCATGAGACCACAGCTGGAAACAGATGAGGATGATCTGTGGCATTTAGTGTAACAATTCCCAGAAAAAGATGCATTTAGCATTTACAACTATGAAACGAGTACATTTATTTAATGGATTTCTGTTGGTGGTTTTTTGGTTTTTTGTTTTGTTTTTTTTTTTTTTTTTTTTCCCTTGGGCAAATGGTATTCAAAAAATGAAGTGTTTGGCAAACTGCAGTACAAAGTGTGTAAAACATTTCTAATTTTTTTTTTTTCTTTATCCCTTAATAAAGGGTGAAGGATACAATGCAGTTCTTTCATTCTGTTCTGCTTCATGCACCTCAATCACCAACACGTAATAGAAATGCAGTGTGACTTGTGTCACCTTCGCAAGCTGCTCCATGGTCAAATGTCCAGAAATGTTCAGGAACCCTGCTCCTGGGATTATTTCTATTTTACATGTGATAGCTGTGTAATGTGCTTCTCATTGCACTCTATAGCTTCCTGAAGGCAGGTTGTGATGAGCAGGGGTTTGGCCTCTTCTCCCAGGCAACAAGCAGGACCTGAGGTAATGGCCACAAATTGTACCAGAGGAGGTTTAGGTTGGATGTGAGGAAAAACTTCTTCTCCCAAAGAGTGGTCAGGCACTGGAATGGCCTGCCCAGGGAGGTGGTGGAGTCGCCATCCCTGGCAGTGTTCAAGAGGCGGCTTGATGAGGAGCTACAAGATATGGTTTAGTAGCTGTGGCAGCAATGGTAGTGGGAAGATGGTTGGACTAGATGATCTTATAGGTCCCATCCAACCATGTGA
>WHYT01015763.1:119128-134570 GCA_009806455.1 Tetrax tetrax
CCAGGGTTACACAAGTATCAAATGGTGTTCTTAAACATCAGGTCCAAAGCCACCTCTCTGCTTGGTCCTGCTTTTGTTGGGAAAATAGATCTCTTCTGGTCCTGTTTTGAAACAGCAAAGGGCTTCACTTCAGATCAGACTGTTTATCTAAAAGCCCCTTCAGAGATAAAAAGAAGAATGCTGCATTTATCTTGCAGTAACAGCAACATCCAGTGAATAATGCAGCTATCTCCCTTGGCTCCTGTTCCTGAGACACAAACAAACCAACTATAGAAAGCAGTTCATGTTGCTATAGACTCTCCATTTAAGCACTGCGTGTTAAAGAGCATCTACGTGGCCAATTTATTCTTGTTTTCCTTCCTCAGGAGAAAAAAAGGTCTAGCTGGTTTTCAGTCACAAAGGTTCTCAGTACAAACAGATGGAAGAGCTGTCATCTCTCTTCTCCTTAAGTGGAAAAAGGACATTCATCAGCTTTTGGAGTTGGGTGCAAAAATTGATAGCTCCTATGTTGTTAAAGCCATTCAAAGCAATAGTTTCAGCATATTTGTGAAAGATTTTAATGCAGTGAATAAAAAAACCCAAAGCATTGCAGTAGGAAAACCTCACTAATTTCAGTATTAGCCAGAATATTCACTATTAGCCTACTTAAATAGTAGTATAGATCAAAAATATATTTTTTTTTTCTTCTAATCTATAACAGACTTAATTTTAAAATCCAGCATGAATTTCTCGTGTTTCTTATCTTCTCAAAATTCAATTTGTCACTAGCTTAACTAGCTCTGGATGTATTGTAAGCTGTGTCACGATTGCTGGAACAACCTGGGCTGTTCAGAAGTGACTCAAAGGCAAGAAGGAGGTGAATGGGTGCTGCTTCACTGAGTTTCTGATTTTGAACTGATTTTTACTGTGTAGCTGAGCCTCTACTGCAGTATTGTCCAGTGGTGCCATTTCAAGGTACTGGAGTTAGTCTGAGGTAAATACATTGAGCCTTTTGGCAAATATAAACTTTCTTTGCTCAGGGGAAGGAGAGAGCACTAGTGAGAAATATTTATTTTTCTATAATTAACATTGCATCTTTCACCGAAATTGACCTGTGCTTTTTTTTCAGAATATATGCCAAACTTTGATTTTTTTTTTTTTTTTTTTTTTTTTTTTTTTTATTTTTTTTTCTTCTGACACTGTTCATTTGAGACTTCCTGACCATTGGTAACTCTCTTTAGTTTTCTGAATTCCAGAAAAAACTTTGCTTTTAAAGAGGAAGCTTTTCATGATTATGCAAAATTCTGTTTAACCGCAGAATAAAGAGCTCCCGTGCACTGGACAAGGAAATCTGTAATTGTGTTGTTCGAGCCATGCTATGGCAGTAGCCTTTAACAGAAATATATTTCACATCTCACTTATGATAAAGCACATGTTAAAAAATAAACTTGGAATGTGTGTAATCTGAGAGACTGAGATCTAGGGTTTTTCTTGCACATAAAACTGAGATAGGAATGTTTTCTTGCCATACAGCAGATGAGTGCCCTAATCTGTGTGTTGGGTGGTCTGCCTTGGTGAGAAGTTAACTTTGGAAAGATCTTGGGTAGTCAGATATGTAATGAAAAGTTTCATGCCCAGCACTAGTTTAGGGTTATAGCTGCTCTTGGTAGTGATCACAGAATGGCTGAGGTTGGACAGGACCTCTGGAGGTCATCTGGTCCAACCTCCCTGCTCAAGCAGGGCCACCTACAGCCAGTTGCCCAGGACTGCATCTAGACAGTCCTTGAATATTTCTAAGGAGGGAGACTCCACAACCTCTCTGGGCAGCCTTTGCTAGTTCATGGTCACCCTCACAGTAAGAAAGTGTTTCTTGGTGTTCGGAGGGAACATCCCGTGTTTCAGTTTGTGCCCACTGCTTCTGGTCTTGTCACTGGGCACACTGAAAAGCACTTGGCTCTGTCTTCTTTGCACTCTCCCTTCAGGTATTTATAGACATTAGTAAGATCTTCCTTTGAGCCTTCCCTTCTCCAGGCTGAACAGTTCCATTTATAACATCGCTTTTATACTGTGTCCTACTAAATTTTACTGTCTTCATGAAAACTTATTAATGTTTCTGTTTATATGTCAATCAGATTATTTACTGACCTGAAAGCAGTTGGTTTGACATATTGGGAGAGTCAAGGTTGAGTACTGTCTGTTTGAATAAATATAATTTAATATATGAAGCTGTATTTCTGGTAATGACAAACTTCTGAGCAATTCAGCTTGACTTGAAGATCCCAGATTGAGTTTAGCGTGGAGGAATAGTAAATAGTTGTGAATCTTCAGTTATGAAATTTTGCAGTCGTATTTATATTGCAAATTTCACTAACTATGTGTACAGATTTGTTCTACACTGAAGGGAAATCCCTTTGTCTTATCACAGATTTTCTTCCATGGTAACAAGATAATACCAATCACATAAGAGTGACATCAGATTTTGTTTTCTTCTGGAGAACAAGTGCGCTTGCAGTAGCAGATCTCGTTCGGTGGATTATTTTTAAGGCAAAGCCTTGAATTCTTTTAATGAGAGCTTGAATTGTTAGATCTCATTATTGCTTAGGTTTAGAGGAAGTTTTGTTGAAATTCAATTGTGTTAGTAAAAATGATCAATTAGTTAAAGAATTCACTCTTGTATCTGTAACATCTCTAAAATTGCACCTTTTTGGTTCTGACTTTAAAAGGTGAGTTATGGGGTTATTAGAAGTGGATTTCACTGAAAGCTTTGAAGAAAATCCTGGTCGACTATTTAAAGAGGACACAAAGCTGTAATTCTTCCTTTGAGGAAGTCCACTACTGAGAGATTTGACACTTGAGTCCCCATTGTATTCTGTACATGCACAATGGATTTCTGATAAAAGTATGTGCTGCTCTCTCGTCTGGCTTTGTGTATGTTGACATGTGGTTATTTAAGAGGATCTATGACATCTCTATCCCTCTTGCTGTCGGTGTTCTCAGGGTAAATAACAGAAGATCTGAAAGTTTTATTGTATAAATTAAGTTGTAGATAGAGAGGAGCTTGGTGGCTCATTACTACAGAAGAAATGAAATTTCTTCTTAGTTGTCAGTACCTTTGAGAAATATGTATACACAGTCTTTTGAGAGTTTTATAAAGTTATCTTTAATGTAGTGTTTCCTGTCTTCTTTAATACTTTAATAAAGATGCAGAATTCAGTTTTAAATACTTGATGGGAGGCAATTAAACATAGAAATTAACTAAATGTAGCTTGGTCAGATTCTTCATAACAACGTTTAAGGAAAATTTTCTGTGGACTGGATAAAAACAGGTTAATGCTTTATCATGACTTTGCCTTGTATTAGCAATGTTACTGGTGGGAAGATACAATCTCTTCAAACTGAAGAATTTTTTTACTGAGACTTCTGTGTCTCATTCCTTTTTTTTTAAAAAAGGAATAAATAGGTAAAAAAGCAATGTTCTGAGACCAACATATCTTAAATGATCTTTGTGGCACATACTCAACAGAAATGCTGAAGTGCGGTCTTGTGCTTATAGCTTATCTTGATATTTTATTCTGTCAGACATATTGGCAGGTATTTTACTACTTCTCCTCTCTTAACAACTCCTTGCTACTGGCCTAAGGTACAGCTTCAGTTAAAGGGAGTGTGTTGGAGAGAAGTCAAGGGAGCTACAGTTCCTTATCGCTGTGAGAGTATCATGGCTGGTATGACACCACATCTGCAAAATATATGCAGGAATCTGGATGCTATGTGATTTGTGGTTTTGGGATCTGAGTGCATGATGACAGAGTATTAACCCTCAGATCTTCAGGTGGGTTCAAGGCACGTCATACTGAGCAGTGACCATCTTTACAGCTGGATTAGAAGAGTGGAAAAACTTATCACTACGCTAGGGTGATATTTTTGCACTTGGTGGTTGATGGATTTTTTGTTGGACATTTGGTAAGGGAAGACCGCAGGTGGGCAAGAGAGAAGGCAGATGGAAATTGCAGGAGAATTCTGAACCTGAGCATAGCCAAATCATTTGTCAGAGAAATAAGGATGGATTAGGCAACTGGGCGGCGGGTGTGTAACAGCTCTGCTCTGAGGCCGGAGGAGCTGCGGAGATGCAGAAAGGGGCTAGAGACCTACCGCATGTGTGCTTTGAATGCTCAACACCAGTTGAGAATGTGGGTGAGGATGCAGCACTTCTTAAGTCCTGGCAGGTTAACAATAAATCTTTCCAGAGTATTTTTCAAGTGGATTTTGTGTGTTGTTATCGGGATCTCTAAGTGTCCACCCTTGCTCACAGTCTCTCTCAGCTGCAGTTATCTATTGTGGTAATGGCTTTAATAACACCAGTGTACGGAAACCTTATCAGCATTTAATGCTAGCAATTAAATAAAAGGCAGAACCCCAATATTTCCTCCAAGTCTAAACCAAATAATTTTTTTTTCTTTGACATCGGTGAAAGATTTACATATCTTTGTTATACTTGACTCAAAAACTAAGGTAAGAGGGGCACCTAGATTGAATGCCTGCATTTTTTTTTTTTTAAACTCTAGAGGTAATTATCTCAAATCAGCAAAAAATAACTAGTAATCTCGACTACTATTCAGTGGACTTGAGAGTTAGGTGGCAGTTTTCAGTTACCTGTGGTTCACCTTGCAGCTCATAAGTTCATGAAGAGCTGGAGTCCGTTCCAATGTAATAAAAAAAGTCCAGGTTGTCACAAATTAGGGGACTATTTTGCTGCTAGAAAGCTAAATATTTTCAGGAATTATATATATATTCAAACAATTTTCAAGTAGTGCAATCAAAAGAAATAACAAAACATGATGTGACTAAGATTTATGAGTATGGTAACAGGAGATAGTTTCAAAGAAACACTAAGCCAGACAATCCATACCGTGTGCAAATTTTAATGGGTTGTGACTTTCACCTCTTGAGGTTCCTCACTTGAAACTAGTGACTTATTCTATATTATAAAATATACTGTAGGCAAATACTAGTTGAACTTGAGAATAGCAAGTGGTATTACATAGTCTTTACTGCTCTGATTTCAGGCTATGAGTTCTGATTATTCCTTCCCTTAGAAACCTGTGAATCAATAATTCTTAAGTAATAAAAAAAGCTCTGGCAAAACTAAGCAAATGTTGACCTCTCAAATGCTTATTAAAAATACATTGGTAAAGTTAGACCAGAAAATGAAACTGAGCTTTGTTTGCAGAATGAAAACCTTTCTTCAGTAGATCTGGAAAAATAGGAGACTTGAAAATCATAAACTTTTCGTGAGATCTTGGCAGTTAGCTCTGGCTTGTTCTACGCTCCTACATCCCAAACAGAATCAGCAGTTGGCACATTGTCTTTGTTAAAGTAAGTGGAGCTCTCTGTGTCACTGCTAGACGACTTTATCTCAGACTTTGTGTCCCGTTCTTCAGAACTGACTGAACATTTTGTTTTCAAATTTTCCAGGTTTAATGGTGGGCTATCTCCTGCTCTTCATTTGTTTTCTATCAGGCTTGACCAACTCTGAGTTAAATGGGTGGCTGTAAATTTGTCCAAATTCTCTTTTAGATATTATGTTCTTCTGAATCTTTTCTGAGCTAATGATAATATTAACACTTGATCCTGTAATAGCATGGCTGGTCACTCTCATCACTACTTGTTGGACGTCATGATTTAACTCCCACCCCCATTTATTCATGCAGACGTTATCAGTTTTACAGGGGTAATATTGCTTGAGTTGCAACTGCTAGAATAGGCCTGTCAAGACATCAAGTTTTGGTCACTTTCTGCCAGTCATTCATGTCTATTCTTATTGATCACTCTTAACAGAGATATTTCTCCTACAGACTGTTGTTATAATGTTGTGATTTATTAGCTGCCTGCTAATTGTGAATGGTTATTGAACTCCAATCTTTCCTGTCATCCCCATCTGCTGCTCTTCATACCATTGGGAGGAGTATTTTTTTTTTTATTATTTGTAATCGTTAAAGAAAGTTATAGTAAGTGAGATAAGACATAGAGGAAATTTCCTCTAAGAAAATGCTTGTGTCTAACAGAAAAAGCATTCCAAGAAATGAAATGAAGTGACAGTCATTCAATAGAGACATTAGGAGAAAAGGAGAGTTATCCAACATTCACATGCTGTGTATTAAAAAAAAAAAATAGTGAAGTGTGTCCAAATTACCTCGCTTTTTGCAGGAAGTTCACTTTTGACCACTAGAATTCACCAAGTTACCAGGTCAAACACAGACCTTTTTGGCATAGAGGGTGTTACTTATCCTCGGTGAAGAATGAGACCTGAAACAGGTCTTCCTCGTTTGTGAGGAAGCTGCAACTGCTGCTGTTATATCGCTTTTCAATGGAAGTGCATAAATTGATAGATGCTTTGGCCTGAAGGTCCCTTGAACTTCTTTGTGTAACACAGATCACAGAATGTTACCAGTGTGATGAGCTGAAGAGCTTGTCTGGAGTCTGTAGGCAATGCAGTTTGTTTACAAGATGCCTTCAGTATTATTAAAATATTAGATTATTCAATCAGGAAAGTCTTACTAAAATATTCTTATTCATGAGGCATATAGTACCTAAAATGCAAAAATACTTTGGATATAATATACATAAGCATTATAAAATGTCTACTATAGCATGAGACAATAATAGCTGTTCTTCAGTAAGAGACACTGCTCATTGTAGGCATTAATTTAGATTTTAAACTAATTTATTTTTATACTTAAATATGACTTCATTACAGAGGTTTCTGTAACTCAGAACATCTGTAATTTCAATAGGAAAAAAAAAATCTGTAATAACCAAACAACAAAGTTCTCGTAAGAGTGATTTCCTGGTACTGCCTGGTTGTTATATCTGGAAATTGTCTATTTTGGGACAAAATCCAGCACCAAGCTATACATCTGTACAAAGACATTTTCTTTTGCGTTTTGTTTATTTGCTTTTTAAATTTTTACTGAATCAGTGCTGCTTACCCTGTTGCTGACAGCCTCTTGATTTTTCTTTTTCCCCTCGCCTGTTGCCGAGTGCAGTATTGACTCCCATTTAGAGCAAAGGGATGCAGTCTGATTTTTATCCATAAGCTTTTTTTTGCAACTGCTTGTCATTCTCAACAAGGCTGAGGAGTCTGTTACTGCCATTGTTTTTGGAAATGTGCTCCATCATTTTTACACAACAGTAGAACCCAGAATTCCTTCATGTAGTGGATTTTCTTGGTAAATTAAGGCAAACAGATTAATTGTGAAGGGGTGTTGCTGTGTACTTGTCAGTGAGATATCTCAAAATACAATTTGGAAATACTCCCTTTGCAACTCTGTTGTGCTTCACGGGGAAATATTGGTATGGAAACACTGTAAATCAGTTCACTGAAATATGACATCCATGATATCTAAATTCCTAGTTCTCAGCTGGGAGTAGGGTTTTATTCATCATGACTCACTTAGGAAGTTTATAATAATCTGTCATCACCTCCCTTTCCTCCCCACCTGTCCTGTCTGACCCTTTTCTCCTGCTAATCAGCGACTGAGATGTTTTTATTTCCTTGAATTTTGTCATCTTGGTGACTCCTCTGGAGACGGTGCTGAGTTCAGATAATCTATTTCAACTCAGAGCTTGAGACAAGTGCAGAGGAAGACAGCAGGGAGTGATAGAAAATGGCATTTGGAGGAATAGAGAATAAGCAATAAATTTTTAAAACCCGAGTGATGAAGAAGTGGGGACACACTGGGAAAGAAATAGCAGCAAAACTATTTCCAGAAGTAGGAATTCTTTCGAAGTCATGGACTGGAAACGATGGGTCAGGTTATGACTATCTATGAAACTATCTCCTGTTTCCTAAATTCTTGCTGCACCTTTTAAAGAGACGTTGCACACGTGGCTTCAAAAAAAAAGGCACTGTAGTGTAAAGTGAGTAAATTCTTTATTAGATTGATTTCTCTTTGATAAGCATCTACATCCATTACTACAACACTATTTGTGTTTCACTGGTAAACTCTTCAATTTGTTACATCAAAGCTGTGAACGAGAATAATGTTTACTTGTACTCAGTTTTTTAGTATACCATAGTTTGCACTAATTGAAATTCTCCCAGGGATTTTGAAGTTCAGAATGGAAGTATGAAGAAATAACAGTGATTTAGCAAGCTGGCACTGCTGACTTCTCGGGATTAGATTTATATCTTCTTGCAGTTTACAGCACACATAATTTATAAAATTGAAATCCCAGCAGTGTGCTCAGCCCTACCATAAGATTGTGTTGGAAGGTGAGCCCAGCTGACATGGCACCTCCAGTTTTCTGCAAAACCTGGGATTTTTTTTACACAGTGTTTTGGGGGGATTTTTTTTTTGTTTCTTTTGGAGATTTTGTTTGGGTGGTTGTTTTTGTTTGTTTGTTTTCAGATAAATTAGATTAATTTTAAGGAAAAGTTGTCACCCAGTAAATTCCATGGTTCAGTGCCCATTTTTCCCTAGGCTTTTTATCCTATGATTTAAGTACCTGATTGCAAGGTCATATTAAAAATGTACCAGAAACAAGAACGCATAGAAATCCTATCAAAAACAACTGCTACAATTTGTAAAGTTATGCTAGCTACCAGTGGCTTTCCAACACTTTCATTTATGGAGTATATAACTGGTAATCAAAAAATGATTACTTAATACTCAAAGTTATAAAAGCTGTTGTATGACATATCTAAGTGCCTTCCAAGCAGTGATTTAGTGGAGGGTAAGTGAAATATGTTTACTCTGCCTCTCCTCTTGGATTATTGTTGCAACAGTGCCTTGAAGGAATGAAAAATTTATTATCATGTTTTGACAAGGTTACAGTGCTAGTGGCTAAGGCAAGAGCAACTGAAATCATCTACCTAACTTGTGTGAAGCTTTTTACACTGTCTCACACAACATCTTTGTCTCTAAATTGGAGAGACATGGATTTGACAGATGGACCACTCAGTGGATAAGGAACTCTCTGGACAGCCTCACTCAAAGAGTTGTGGCCATCGGCTCGATGTCCAGGTGGAGACTGGTGACAAGTGGTGTCCCTCAGGGGTCGGTATTGGAACCAGCCCTGTTCAACATCTTTGTCGGCAACACAGTGGGATACAGTGCACCCTCAACAAGTTCACCGATGACACCAAGCTGTGTGGTGCGGTCAACACGCTGGAAGGGAGGGATGCCATCCAGAGAGACCTTGATAGGCTGGAGAGGTGGGCCCGTGCAAACCTCATTAAGTTTTAAAAAGGCCTGCTCAAAGAAACTTGTCGCTACAGGTCTTCCTATTTATCTGTGTGAGTTCTGAACCAACTCCATGAGAATAGGAACAGATCCCTGGCAGAAGAAAAGCAAAAAGAGCAGAAAAGCAGTTTTCATCTCAACTTAAACCACTTTGGAATACGGACCTTGAAGCTGAATCCCCTAAAGGGACAATGAGGCATCCTCACCTTCATTTCTTCAAAGCATATGGTATCACTCAGTAGATCTGCGGATGACCTGGGACACGATTTGTAAAGTTGCTGAACATCATCACAGTTGGTTTTTAAATATCTAGCCCCAGGAAAGGATCCCACAAGCCCATCTTCCAGCACCTGCTCTTCATAAAGCTCATGGAGATCTGGTGTCCAAGCATGTGAACTGTGCAGGAATGTCTAAGCCAGCTCAAGGCTGTAGCCAGTTGCCTGGGGCTGCAGGAGGTAATGCAAACGTGCCTCAGCAGCAATTGCAGGCTGTCAGCTTTATCATGGAGAAGTGAGGGGAAAGAGTGAGATCCCATAGGAGACATGGTTTGAGGGAGGAGAAGGAAAAGAGATCTGCAGCCATCTGCAGCTTGAAGAGCTGTGATCCCTGGTCCCTCAAACCCAGTTCTTCCCAATATGGCAGATCCCAGTACCCTACCAGCATCCTCCCATCAGCCTTTTCCCATACAAGCTCACCAGCACCTCCTAATCCTCTAGCCCTTGAAATGCCACTGACTGTTTCTGGCCCTTTTGCAGTTCTTGACCTACGGAGTTGCCACTGCAGAATTGAATTTTGATAGCAATATTGAAGCCTGGAGTCAGCTGTGAGTCATTCAACAGAAAAAGATGACAGAGTGCAGAAACCTGTCTGTGGCTTGACTGGAGTGTTTCAGGAGTAGGCATTCATTGTTTCAAATGTCTGAATTTAATTATCTATGTTTATTGCCATTTTCTTAATTTGTTGGGATGGATAGAAAGGATTCTGCTATTTGTGCAGTGGCCTCCCGGACTGCACGCCCTCCATGTGAGCAGGCAGCTGGGTTCGGTGTCATCCCCTCCCCGGGCAGCGCAGCCCTGCCTTCCCGCGGAAGCTGGGCTGGCGCGCAGGAGAGAGGGCAGCGAAGGAATTGGACTGCAGCTTCTATCTGATGGTGGCTTATGCGTTTTATATTCTTACTGTTCAATGAAAAATGAATAAGTAGTTTTCAGGCAAAGGTCTAGAAACCAGATCTTAGATTTCCTGGGCAGGGACCCCAGCCTCACATGCTGTTAGGAAAATGTAAGCACCACTGCTGTCTTTTGCTCTTAATTTCCCTCTTTTTTTTTGAGCTTGGTGCTGTCTGTGCTCATTGATATGTGCTAAGTACATCTCCCAGATTCGTAGACACAAATTTTAGGTCCATGGGTGCCTGAACTTATGCATCTGAGCTGGAGTTGGCATACGTGCACACATACAGCTGAGGAAAGATGGCAAATGCACAACAGCAAACTCGGAGCACCCCAGTAATTTTTCTGGGAAAAACAGAAGTTCTCAGACACAGTTAGCTATGGAAGGTGTTATGATGAAAATTATTTTGTAGCTGTCATGCTTGGACTTTACCTAAATCTTGCCTGATTTGGACTCCGGAAGCCCAAGTACTTTTTCCCTCTGCTATCAAGATGGGCAGGTGAAGTACGTCTTAAGGAAAATTGAGGCACTCATAAATAGTACATTTACATTGCTATAGAATATTTTATGTTAGAAATTAGTTCTCAAATCTGTTTTTTTTTACCTTCCTTTTCATTAAAATTGTATTAGGATCCAATAGAAGCTAATGATCTAAAGATGTTACAGGCACCGAATTTTCCAAATTAGAGAATATACAAATACAGGTTTTTTTCAAGAAAGAAAAGATAATGCAACCCAATATATTTTAGTTCTTTATTTGACAAATGTAGATTAATATTGAATTAAAGCCTTCCTAGAATGCTAATAAATATTATTTGATAAATTTCAGTAAAGATTCTTACGGTATACAGTAAATTGCAGATCTCATTATGTCTGTCTTTAGAAATCTTTTCTGAGAAGAAAGTAGCTGGTGATTATAATGCAAATTGTGGAGTGGAAACTAAATATTAGCTAGTAGGGTGTTATTCTGTTTAAATTTTATGATTCTTATTTTCTTGGCCAGATAAACCTACTGCATTAATTTTAAAAATAAATAGCACTATAGAATTTCTGTGCCTATTGTACATTAGGTTAAAGCGCCAACTTTTTATTTTTTTAATTCTTGGAATTGTTTAATGTGATTCTATTTATATGTGGAGATACAGAAGAGTGCTCTCCTTCACTCTTCCCTCCTGCTCTGAATTTTTTGTTTTCCGCAGTGACTGCTTACTCTGGAGAAGTGGAAGGAAAGGTGATTTGAACCGGTGTGACATGGCTTTCTGGGTTCCCTGGCACCTCTTGTGGCCTTAATTTCCCTAGACTGGTCATGACTTTCCTATTGAGCTGTCATCCTATCTCTCCCCAAACTGATGATGCTCACAACTGCTTTGACACCCTTTCGTGACGATGCGGTTGTCAGACATCTAACTTTACCTCGGCTTGTGCAGTACATAATGAAACTGTCTTTATGTCCAGGGTGGGTTCCCATGGCAACAGCAATGTGTTTGCTGAAAGGTTAATTACAGTCACATTGGAAAATGAAGTGCTCCAGAGAGCTGGCGCTGCATGGGGACTTATCTTGTCTACCTGCACCTGCCACTGAGATGATGCTTGGTTTAGGAGGGAGCATCATTTCCTACTTTTTGGAATTATGCAGCCCATGAAGCAACACATTTCACAATAATCAGAGCAAAGCAAATTTAACCAGTCTTATTTCGATCAGATTGGGACTAATGACGCAGTCCACGGGGCTGCCCTGCCAACTTCTGGTCCTGCAGGGCTGGGGGCAGCCGGTGTCTCTGAAGCACCTTATGGGATATTTCCCTTTGCCAGCTTGGGAATGCGACAGCAAAAGTTTTTCACTTCTAATCGAGTATCTTGTGAAGATTTTCTCTGGTTTCATTAGCGCAGAAATGCAATGTCAAAATTCATAACTATTCTGAAAACAGATGAGCAAGGCAGGAGCAGCCTGGGGTTGAAGAAGCCAATGCGTTATCATCACTTCCTCTTTGTCTGACCCAACCACCAAGAGCCTGTCAGGAACTGGTACACAGAATGAACGGTTTCTGACCAAATCCTTACAGATGTTCTGGAATCAGTTTTATTGGTATTTGACAACAGATATGAGAAAGTATAATCTCTGCATTAGCCCTACAAAGCTATCAATGTACGATGAATATATTGAGAGAAAACTCCTTGGAAATACCACAGAGGAAAATCTACAGCTGTCATCTTTAAGCTGTAACTGAACTTTTCAAGGACAAAAGGGATTTAATCGTCAGGTGAAGTTTAATAAATATAGCTTGTGTTTCAGTTAGTTACATTTTCCAGTTTCAATTGTCGAGTATCATGTAATCATAGATTACCTCGAGTGCAAAGGGACCCATCAGGATCATCAAGTCCAACTACCCGCTCCTCACAGGACTGCCTGGATCCTTGATACCGCCTGTATCCAGAGATACCTAGTATCTTAGTTATGCTGGTCACCATATTGAATTTCTACAATTCCCTTTTGAAAGCAAAGATTTATTCAGTGTTGTTTTTTGTTTTTTTTGTTTTTTTTCTTTAATACTGTAAAAGGTAGGTAAAATCCTTAGTAATGTAACTTGAGCAAAACACAGGGGATTTTGTGGTAATAGGCAGCCTGGGAATGTATTCAGGTGAAGCACTGTGATACTGTTCTACCTCTTAGTCCCAGCATGGATGGTACCAGAGAGACGTGTATACTGCATGATTCATACACATTGCTCCCTACCTTTTATCAGGCAATGTCTTCATTTATGAAGAAATGTGTGCAGATCTGGAAGGAAAAGCAAATACGGTTGAGCCAACAAAATGTGTACTAAGCTTAGCCATGCTTTTATCCATTCTCTTTTTCTTTCTTTACCTAGTTTGATTTTATGCCCTTCAGAATAGCATCTGTCTGTAGGAAGTACATTACTGTTTCTTTTTGACACTGCGTAAGTGATAAATACTAACAAAATTTCACCTGACCTGCAGTGAGAAGTCAGGGATGCTTGTTCAGAGAAATTTAGTCAGCAAGGTGAAAAAAAAACCCAACCAACCCATACAAGACGATTGAAATCTTAGACTTCGGAAGACTGTAATCACAATTTACAAATGCATTTGCAAATTTCCTTATGGAAATAATCGAGAAGATGCAGAATGTTTAAACTGGATGCATAGAAGGGTTTGTGGGTTTTTTTGTTGTTTTTTGGGGGGGGTTTGTTTGTTTGTTTGTTTTGTACAAGGAAATCTTTTGTAGAGATCACTCTTTTAAATGTATCTACTATGAAATGAGATGGTTTGGTGCTTATTTCTTAGTACAAGATTAGATCGTTCCAGGGATGGATGCAGAATAGTTCGATATCCTGTTTCTAGTGTGATTGAAGCCTTGTGAGGCATGATAGCTGCTCATCAGTAGGAATAGCTAGCAATATGTTTGAAGGACGTGACAGAGGTCACTTTTTAAAAAATCTGTCTAAGTTCTGTCAACATTTTTGTGCAGCCACTTAGTTTATACTGCAGCATTGGAGTTTATTTAGTCTTGGAAAAAAAAAAGAAAGGAAAAAAAAAAAGAGAATTAATAAGGTAGGTGCAGGGATTTGTTTATTTTTTATTTTATGTTTCCCAATACTCTGTCCCTTTGCACAGAACAGAGTAAGCCAAGAAGCTGACTACAGAAATATGCAGGAACTGGATGGGCAGTTGCTGTTATCAGTAACTGTTACAGAAATACTGTGCAATAGTCACACTGCAGATGGCCATCCTGGCAGGGTGGCCTCATCCCTTGAGAAAGGAGTCACTCTGATCTTTGTGGGGACAAGGAGGTGAATAGTAATAGATATGGCATCTGCATGTGAAAAAACAAACAAACAACGTGTGAATTACATAATGCCATTCCCCAGTTTGTTTGATATCTGGAAAACAAATGTAAAAGCTACGTTGAAACAACGTAGGGCAGGCATACCATGGCTTACTGCTTTGTGTGGATAATGTAGATGAAGTGTTGAAGTAATGATTTTGGACAGCTAAACCAGTATGTACAAATCTGTGTATGGTCTGTCTAACAGTAATTTTATTTCCAAAAACTTTCGAAGTTTCCTTGAGGCGACAGGATATCTCCAGCAGGAAAAAAAAACAACAACACCAAAAGCACTATTGCTGTTACAACGATGGGGAGTGACTTCAAAGGCAGGGACCCTTGTCAGTAGATTTTAACCCAAAGCTCCACTTGCCCTTAGTAAGGTTTAGTCTCCAGACGTGTATAAAGGCTAGAGAAGTACATATGTTTACACGAAAGACATGAACGCTGGCTGCTAAGTAAGCGGCTGGACTGCTGCCATCTTTGGTTAATCTACCACAATAGCATATGTTGGCGAGAAAACGTGTTTATGTAAGTGACCAATTTGTAGACAAGGAATGCTGAGTGGGATTTGTGTTGTCTGAGCATGCCTAACGTTAGAAGACTGGAAGATTAGCCTTGTCAATAGTAATTACTCCTTCCTCCAGCCCTTGCAGGGGAAGAATGATACCCCAAGCACTTCACTGCTCACTACCTGCTGCCGTGCGATAATTGCTTTGGCTCAATCAAACCTTAATTAAAATGTTATTGATAATTTATCTGCAAAGAAACACTTGCTCACATTTCTTAATGAGAAGTCAAATCGTGTCATCGCTTACCTTAATCAGCTAAAACTTTAATAGAAAATAACTAAAATTTATCTTGGTTTTTTTTTGCTTTACTGTCGAAGTGTTGCTCAGTAGGTTTTCATCCTGATGATTTCTGTATGCAGAACCAACCACTGAAAGCAAAGTACAGGATGGTGTGCAAGGGCATCCAGAGATGGCATGGAGAAAAGATGTAGACAGAGAGATAACATTTTACAAGTAAGATAGTCAATTGCTTGGCAACTATAGCTGAGCACAGCTCAGTAATTTTATTTCTTCTACATCTGTTTAAAGACTTTCTCCTAATTTTTGGAGCTGAAGTGTAACAACAAACAATTTTAACTTAATGTTCCAGGAGGGGAGAGAGAGAGAGAGAGAGAGGAAAAAAAAAAAAAAAAAAAAAA
>WHYT01015763.1:134769-144971 GCA_009806455.1 Tetrax tetrax
GACACTTATTCAGAGAGTGTAAGTCCTTTCAAAAGTAAAACAGTTGTGCCTAGGAAGAGCATTAGCTAGCTTGTGGCCTGGGACATCATTACTGATCACTCATGCTGTGTTGATTATAGAATTTTTTCTAGCTGTTATTTTAGAAGGCACAGTTTTTAATTTGTTGAGTGATTTTCCTTTTTGACCTCCATCTTCACATCAAAATCTAAACATCCTGATTGCTTCCATGATTGAGGCAAATCTCTGTGGGAGGAGATTTATTCCAATATAGATCTAGCAGATAGGATGGAGATGTTCTTTGCTTTCATAAGTAGATTATGTAAAAACAGGCGTGAATTGAATCTCATTGGTGTGGATATAGGAAAGCCAGTTTCTTATTCTCTCTCCCCCCATAATTAATTTAAAATGTTACTCCATGCTCCAACATGCTTTTGTGATCTCTTTTTCATTGCTGACATAACTCAACAACACTTTACGTTTAAATGATTCTCTACATTATCAGTGTTGTACAAATCACTAACAGTTCTCATCATTCCCCTTTCATTTTTGTCGTGAGAAAGGTACCATCATCATCATCATCTTTACAGAAAAATCTAACAGGCAGGAAAGTGAAGAGGCTTCATCATGATTCACTGGCTGAGAGTCAGCCCCAGATAATGACGAAGCCCGGAGTGGAGCGGGTGGTCACTAGGGTGCAATTCTGACTGCTGAACCGTGCTGCCTTGTGGGAGGAGAGATAAAAAAAAAGGATTTAATAAGAACTGCTAGGTGGCCGGAGGCAGCTACATTAGGAAATGAGGCAGTATTTATTGCAAGATGCATGTAGCTGTCGTATTGCCTAGCCAGGGAAGTGAAAACATAAATATTCAGCCAGATTTCTAATTATTCGAGTTAAGGGGACCGTGCAATCTATTGAAAGCTAAATATCTGTGAATAGAATGGCCATTTTTAGTTGCAAGACAGCTTCCATCTTCTATTCTGTTGTCTTATGTAGGGTATGCGTCAAGTGTAGCCGTCAGACTAGCCTTATCATGCTAGTCCTATTTTCCTACTTTGAATCCACCCAGTAGGTGATTGGTTTCCAGTTAGATTTTTTTCAGAAGTGGTTTTGTTTCAGTTGCAGTGAGACCCGCTTCTTAAGTAAGTGTGGTGGTTTAGCCTGAGTCACCACACAGGAGAGAAGAATTAACTCCATCCCTGCCAAGACCAGGACAGTAAGAAATCTGGTTGCACACGAAATGTATGTTTTGTGACTCTATTGAAGTCCTGCTTGAGGAGACTTCTTCCAATTCATGCTAGCCTTCAGTCTGTTGTTGTTGTGACAGTGAATATTTGTCATTGATATGTGAAGAAATAAGGAACTGAAGACTAATGAAAAATGGAAATCATGCACTAGAGGTTGGCTTGAAAAGTAAATGTTTGTTTTATCTCTTTCCATCTTCTGCATTTTGAGTATGGCACATGTTGATTTTTTTAGTGTTCACGTGTGTAAGTGAAGGAGAGGTGAAAACAAGTGTGACTTCAGGATTTGTAAAGTTGTGGATTTTTGGACTATGAAAGTATGAAATTCCTTTACTCAAGACATGGGTCATGAAATGGACTAATTTCCATTTACTGTCTGCAGATCTCCTTCTATTTAAATCTTTAAGTTCGTTCTGAATAATTTGTTTCACCTCATTGCAGGTATAGAAATAAGTAATTTTTAACGTCTCACTAATTTAAAACAATTACTTCTCTAGGAAAGTTGCACTATTCCATCTTCTCTTTCACTCTTCTGAGGACTGTAGCCCCAATAGCTCATGTTCATTTACTGTCTTGTCTGTTGTCCTGTCTGTTTTTGGACTTAAGCCCACCTATCCAGTTTACAAAGATTTTTTTCTCATTAGTTTTTATTATCTAAATTCTTTAACATTTGAAATGTGAAGCACGTGTACCATGCCTTGGGCTCATCTGGTGTAATTTATGTTTCTTTGATTTTATATTTCTAGCAAAAACCAGATGAGGAAAAAAACCCTCAATTATGGGAGCAGAAGTAGTAGTCCAACATGAAAGCAAAAATGGAATCCTGAACTTATGCCCTCTTCGTAGTCTAAGCATAAATCAAGTCCAGTCTAAGAAAAAGATGACCAACCCCAAAGGATCTTTTTGCATTTTCAATCATCATGACAAAAGCATCATAAATAATAGTGTCAGAAACCAGCAATATTTCTATTTTTTTTTTTCCTTTGGAAATTCCTTTTTTTTGCCATTAATACAGTATTTTCTTTTGTATCAACTATACCACTTATGAAGTAAAAATTATATTATGTATAATGATAGCTTAACATAAATTCTTCCCATTTAGCCTGTTACTTTGAGATCCTGTATTATTAATGTCTGACACATTTATGTTTCACCGTGGTTTGACCAACATGTCATGAAAGTATTAGGAAGTTTCTTGAAGCTACATAATGTATGTTTCTGTAGAAGATAAGCCTATAAAGTGTGTATCATATATTCTCCTTCAGTTTTTCTCTTTTAATAAAGTTGTGCATGGTGTTTTGGAAAAGTTCTAAGGACTTTGCATAGTGAATTTCTATCATAAAAAAATTACCTATTAAAATTCTTCCCACTTCCCATATGCCATGTAGTTGTCAGGTAAAACAGAATCCAACTAGTTCAGTCCTTGACGAGATTGGATGTGTGTGAAAAGTCAAGTGATTAAATAAAATAGATGAAATAAAATAGAACCTCCTACCTTTGGAGAGTTCATAGTTTGAGGTTAAAACAGAGTTGCCTAAAATTGTGACCATGGGTTTGTCCCAGGATAGCTCAAGCTGTGGGCCAAGGTCATTCAATCTGCCAAATTTCTGTTATAATCTAGTCAATTTTTTTTTTTTTTTTTTTTTTTTTTTTTTTTTACTGGTTCTTAAACCAGGATCTGCAGGGAGGCACCAATATGTTTATTCAAGTACTGATCATACTTGTTTTTACCAGCTGCTCAGGGTTGGAACTTGCCTAGATCTGTGTTAGTGTTACAGTGTTTAGCTTGCAGGTGACATACAGAAGTTTCTCAAGAACTCATGTTATAAATTCAGCCTTGTGTTCACGTTCTAATAGGCACACTCTTTCCCAATGAATCAGAAATACACATCTTCCAACAGAAGAATTTTGACAGCAGTGTTTTCCTGCCCGAACCAGTTATTTATTGTACTACTGTCTCCTGAAGAAATTTCAAAATTTCCTGAAATAATCAGCACTGAAAGAGAAGGGAATAAAAAATTGTTCCAGTAATAGAGAGTAGTAGAAAGAGCGTGCAAAAGCAGATGAGCTTTTCTTTTGCTATTCTTACAAAGGTGTTTTATTTTCCTTTATTTGTTTCCTTTTCAAATCTGGCCTCTAGCTGAATGTTTGTTTTACATAATTGATTTTTTTTTTTGGTAGGGAAACCCTAGGTGACATCTCTAACGTATGTTACGGGCATCTGTTCTTCTCTGATACTAAGTCTTGCTAGAACATTTTAAAGCCTTTCAACTACCAGATGGTTCTGTGAGTTTTCAAGAGAACTTTTTCATTTTGATCCTGGACCCAGGTTATCTCAGTCTAATTGTTTCAGTTCATGAATTCTGAACAAAGCATTGGGGAAATATACAAGTACAGTGCTACTTAGTTTAATGATACCTACTCATCAAAGTTTGCTTTTTCTGTGTACTGACGTGTAAAGGAAAGAGTCACAGTGGTTCCTTTCATGGTGGCCTTGATTTCCTTTATACGTGATGTTTGGAGTTTGTGGCTGTTATTTGGTCATTTGGCAAATAAATGCTGAATTTTCATATGGAACCCGAACAATTTAAGTATATTGGACACACAGTGATACATCTTACCAAGCGGAATGTTGTGTGTCTTTGTGCCTTTTAAGATAAGGTTGTGGTTTAACTGGGCTTTCAATTTAGTAATATGCTTTTTAGTTTAAGGATTCCTATGATTGGTTGTTTGGAGGAAGAAAAAAAAGCAACCAAAACCCCAAAAACCAAAAAACTCCAAACCAACACAAGGAAAAAAAGAGAAACGACCTTTATATTAGAACTTGATTACTTTAAATATTAGGTTCATTTTGAGTTTTAAAAACTTCATTAAATAATCACAGTAGATATAGCACTGAGTCACCCTGTTTGATTTTTCTATTGCTTATCTTAATTAACCATAACAAGGAGAATTTTTTAAATTGTCTAAATGACTTACAATAACATGTAGCAGTAAAAATGGTGTGCTTAGATAGTTCTAAAAATATTCTATGCTGCATTTACTGTAATCTGTGATAATGATGAACTTTACAGATGCATAGGACAAAACATGCTACAATCAAATCAAGCACTCTGATGCATTCAGTAATGATTTTGATAAAATCTTTCTATTCAGAGCATAAGCATTGCTTGAAAAACATAAAAAAAATATTAAAAATGAGTTAGTGAAACCACAAGGAGCCTTGAACATTTTGTTTTCTCCAGGAGACTTGCTGTAACACTGTGTAGGTTGTAAACAGAACCAGAAGAGGAATGTTTTAAACAGCCAGAGGAGTTGGAACATCCGTAAATAATCAAGAGAATGGAATTGACCTTGACTGAAGTTTGGGTTGCTATATGGTCTTAAGTTAAACAGAATCTTATGTTTTGCTTTACTTATATGAGAGCCTTATTCAAAGCTGAATCTTCCCATATCCTCCACTGGATTTTGAATAGGTTTCAGATTAATTTCCCATGGTTTTTATGAAGGTTAATAAGTTAATGTTTGTGCAGCATATAGAAAATGTAAGGTAATCTTTACCCAGTGAATATGTGGAATTCAGAAGTGGCTGTAGTTCAGCCACAGATGGAGAAAAGGGAGAGTGAATGGTTGAGACAAGCTACATATCTGCACAACTGTGACCATATATTGCTGTGCCTAGTGATAATTGAGGAGCTATAGTCTCTTTAATCTTCCTTATCCAATACATCTACCCTATCTGAAATAAGCCTTCCAGAAAATTTAATAAGCAGCCTCTGAGAAGACAACCATTTCATGCTCCTTGTACCCCATGAGTATGGTTTTACTGTTCTATAATAAGAATAAACTGTTTCTTTGGGAAAAAAAAAAAAATACTCTCTTTGAGCAAATGTATAGATAAGATATTGTTGGACTGTGCTAAATATTAGGGATTCAAGGTGAATGCTTCTATCTGCATCTAGGCTAAGTAGCGATGCTAGTGAGTGGGTTTTTTCTTACTAAGCTATTCTAGACAGGCAGAAGATTTGATTATTTATAAGCATGTCTGAAGACCAGCTGTAAGAGTATGGTGGCACCATGGAGTGAGATACTTTGAGGTTAGCTCTTGTAAAAGACAGGTTATTTCAGAAATTTAAAATAAATACAGCCCCATTGCATTTGGGTTCCTAGTCATAATATGCCACCTTTAAATCTTGCCTTTGGGGGACGAAGCCAGAAAGGGAGGATGATGAAGACAGGAGAGGGCTGGACTTGGAGACTATTCAGAGGAAACCTGTGCTTTTACATGATGATGTCATGTGGAATAGTGAAATCAGTTAGCAGTACTCTGGGCTTGCAGAGCAGTCCCTATGGGCATGTTAAGAGAGAAAAAGTGACACATAAATTTTCACTTAGTGATGAGTACCTTTAAAGATGCTTGGCTTCCTGTTATCTCTGCCCTTTCCATGTAGAGATTACCTGAAGAGCCTCAGAAAAATCATAGCATCAGAAAAATCCATTATTTAAACAATATGCTTTTGCTTGAAAGCAGAGATACTATTAAATTCTGCACTAAGCCATGAAATCCTTCCTTTTTGTTGCAGTTTTTTCTACACAGAAAATTGTTGCCAAAAGGATGATCCCTTGTTTTATTACCTGACATTTTTGCCTCACGTTTTTTTTTCAGTAAAGTATAATTGAGATCAAGGAGGATAGTGAACTTTTGAGGTGAAAAGCAGGGACAGCTGCAAGGTATGCTTTACAACCAAAGAGGAGCACTTATCTGTGCTGCTAAGGGCCACAGGGTAGCTTCTATCTCTATCCACGTCTTAGCAGAAAAATTTAAAGATAACCTAAGATGCTGAGAAGCATTCTTTTAATGCTGCCTTTTACAGCAGAAATGCCAGAGAATTGAACAGAAGAGCTTAGAGAACATGCTGGAGTGCAGTAATAAATAAACGTATTTAGCTATGGATAAAGTCGGCTGGACACATCTCCCTCCAGAGATGAATAATGCAGCCCTGTGTGGCAGCCGGAGGGGCCAGTTAAGACTGATCTGAGCTGCTTGCAGCCCCCAGGAGATATGAACAATTGCATTTAATGCTTATATAGCACTTTCCCAATGTTTAACTGGATTACTGGAGGCTTGTATCTTCAAGGCTTCTGGTGACTTAAAACGGAAGAATAGCTGAAATCCATTAAAATAAAAAATGCCCACAAAAATCTCTGCATTCGCTGCCTAAACCTCCAGCTCTGCAACAAGAGCATGGTAAAGAACAAATACAATTGGAGGGCAGAAACATACCCTAGGACAGGAGCACTCAAACAGGACCAAAAGAAGAAACGAGTCCTCTTGAACTTGAGCTTCACCAAATGTAGCTTGTTATATATAGAGTATGCACCAGGTCACGTACACGGCAATCAAACAAAAAACAGACATGGCATCATACTGATAGCAACAGTAGATAAAGGGTTTTTTCAGCATGATAGTAATAAATTAAACTGTTCTTGCTAGGCAAAACATGATTTGGCCCTAACATGACTGTAAAAGGCCAGTAAGGAAGTAATAAAATAAGGCTGAAATAAAGTTAGTCCATGTGAAAGGAGAAGTATGTTGCAGTCTGTAAAGTGGGTAAGAGCAGCTAAAAATTTATTCTTTCCTTAATTGGAAGTGAAGAAGTTGGTAAAGGCTTCTGGTGGTGTGAAGTAAGAGTCCTCTCCCTGTTTTCCCTCTGAGCTGATGGAGCTAAGAATTGGCTCCTGTACAAAACACCAAGCAACAGCACCCTAACCAAACCTCGCACTAGTATCAGGTATAGACTAGATAGTAAGGATTTGAAGAAGACATCTTTTATAACCCATTAATGACAGTGCATTATTGCCAGCAGGTACCATGATGTTAGAAAATTAAATGCACGGGTACCAAAAACATGGGATCGTGCTGTGTGTGTTGTCAAAGGGATGATCTAAGTATCTGTGGTTGTCATTGATGTTCCCTAATATTTCCTAATACTGGACTTAATTTTCAATTACTTAGAACTCTGCCTGGCTTTGGTGTGGTGAAGATTAGACTGATTTTTTGGTTTACATATCTGCATGTGATTGTTTCAGTTTACTGTGAAAGTTCTATCTTCTTTTTTTAACATTTGACAATAAATGGCCTGTGAAGATTAGGCATATGTATTTTGCCAGTAAATGAAGAAGGTATGTGAAACTATGCAAGGAGGAATGGAACATGTGCTCAAAGAGTTATTTGTAATAGATACCCAAGAAGCTGAGCTAAGATTGGACAAGCAATATCCATGTAAGTTTTGGCAATTACAGCTCCATCATTTCTGGTCTGTATCTCTGGGACAGGAGTGCTGAAGCATTAAGAGCTCAGAGTAAACACGTCTGTGTGGTCCCATGGGAATTCAACTCTGGCTTTGTCCCATGAGAACAATGTTTTATTTCTGGGCCTTGTTCCCTAAACACGTGAATCCTGGAAGCCTCTGTCAGCTCCAGTGCAACACTGCCTGAGATAACCAAAAGGCATTCCCTGTTTCCTGGAGTGCCAGATAAGCAGTGTTGAATCCTGTGTGTCTCTTCCTCATGTGCTGTATTGCCTCATCCTCCCGTGCACATGTGGCAATAGCAGTCTTGTATGGTTTTCCTTCTCCCTCTTTTTTCCTGCTTCCAAAATTGGACACTTGACTCTAATGTTATTTTAGGATATTTTCTGCAGAATATGTCCCTTGCTAAACCATTTATCCTTTTGACACAGAAGGACAATGATGTGGTAGACCTGTTACTTTTTTAATCTTTCCCATGAACGTAAGTGAAAACAACTGTGGTTTTATTGTCAATGTGTTGGAGCCCAATTTCAATGACTTTACTCAAGTATGTTAGCATCTAGCTCTAGGAGTAGCCCTACAGAATTCATTCGGTGTGCTCATAGAACAAGAGATCTCTCACCATGAGTAAATGTAGAACTAGCACTAGAATCTAGCACTAGAACAGACAGAACATCAAGTGAGGAAAAAAAAAAAAAATGAGATCTTTGTTATTTCTTTTAAATTCAGACTTCTAGCAAGTTCTATTAAAGCTAGTAGGTATTTGTGGCAATGTAAAGGGAATAAATACTGAGATAGCATATCAGGATTTGGCTTCTCTTGGAAAGGGAGAAAAAATAGTCTAATGCTAATAGCTCAGCACGCTGCAAATGTAGCAGTGCACTAGCCATGTGAGCAGTTACCTGCATGGTTGACCAAACAAATATAATTGTGCTTGGTCAACCTGATGCAGTGGTGATATGTGATGTGTTCCTTCCCAACCAGACATGATGTGCAGTTTCATCATGCTGTATTGCATGGGCCAGCAATCAACCTAGAAATGCTTCTGGTGGAGAAAATCAAGTGGCTCTGTTGTAAATACTAAGGAAAATATACCATAGCTGTGTTTCTGCTTGAGGTTTGTGCATCTATTTTTTCTGTTAGGTGAAACATGTTTCTTTTTATAAACTTCAAATCGCTGTCCAATCCAATATGAATTGTCATTTAATCTTCATCTTAGCATTTTCAATTCTTTATTCTTGATTTCTTGTTTTTCGTTCCAAAGATATATGAAACCAGAAGACAAGACTGTGTTTTCAGTAACAGCCTTCAGTGACTTTATTCATATTTTTGGAACATGTATATATACAACTGTATAGACCTATGTAAGCACAAAACTCTGATCTTCGTAGAGGTGATGAAAATTCAGTAGTTCTCCTCTAAACATCCAGTTACATGTCTGCATCTACTTGCATGCATAATTTTACTGACTACTTTTTAAAAATTAGGTCATTCGTAATTCTGCTTACCGGTTACACTGACAATGTCTGCCACTGACAAAATAGTCATTCATCTTAATGTTTCCAGAGCATGCTTGACAGTATGCCCATTTGTATAATATGGTTAGCGAGTTTATGATTATAGAAACACTCCTGTCCTCCGATGGCTGGGAAAGCTGATTATTTGTGGATGGTGCAGGTGGCACTTGAAGCATGAGCACCTACATCTTTCTGTGCTGAACTCAAAGTGCTGGAAGCATATCTGTCCTTTGAGGACCAGTTCTTTGGAGAACTATAATTCGCTTGCTTTTTGGTTGTTTTGGTTTTTTTTTTCTTTTTTTTTTTTTTCCTTGCATGGAAAAGGTACAGAAAAGTAACATTTCCATGCAATAGACCATAACCAAGCTGAAAAAAAGAAGGCTACAATATTCTTGTGTTTTCTTTATAACTAGAATAATTTTGTTAAAAGGCTTAAAATAAGTTTTTTCTGAAGAATCTTTCTTATTGTAAAACAGTAAGGTTTTGGGTTTTGGTTTTTTTTTTGTCTGCAACAAGTCAACAAGCTCCCAGACTTGCATTTTACTTAATTTTCCAAACAAAGTAATTTGGCCCAAACATCACACAAAGATATTTTCAAAATGCGAAGAGAAGCTCATAATATAGTTTTCAAGATTTAAATCATACTATACCTACAAGACACTAATCTACTTACACTAAAAAGATTTCTATTTTATGTAGGGTAAAACTTCCCTGTATTGAATATGTTCATACCAGTGTTATTGTGGTTGAGTTGCAACGATCATATTTTTTTTGTTGATCCTCTGTGTTGCTGCTGTGTACTAAGATAATAGATTGCAGATTTATTTTTCCTTCAGTAGTTTTCCAGTCTGTTTATGAATATGCTGAAGCATTTTGCATGTTATGCAGCTCGTATCCTGGGCTGCATCAAGAGGAGCGTGGCCAGCAGGTCGAGGGAGGTGATTCTCCCCCTCTACTCTGCCCTGATGAGACCCCACCTGGAGTACTGTGTCCAGTTCTGGAGTCCCCAACATAAGAAGGACATGGACCAGTTGGAGAGGGTCCAGAGGAGGGCCACAAAGATGATCAGAGGGCTGGAGCACCTCTCCTATGAAGACAGGCTGAGAGAGTTGGGGCTGTTCAGCCTGGAGAA